>CM053249.1:1554077-1640565 GCA_028583405.1 Pogonophryne albipinna
TATATTTTAAAAAAAAATATTGAAAAAATATATATATTTTATATTTTTATTTTTAATGAACAAGGTAAATATCATACAATTGGTATCAGTAAAATGTATAATCTACAATAAAATCTCGTTTAAAATGGTGTTACGATGTCTAAAGTTACTGATAAGTCACATGTTTCCTGCCTGGCCTTGCCCGTGGCATTAGTTTATCATTACCGGGCGGAGCCCCCGAGCCGAACAGCAGCAACCAGCACGTTGCAAAAGTCTCAATAGTAAACTGTGCCGCCGAAACATAATTTCAGCCAATCAACGCCGTCAAATATTTTGGTCACGAGGGCGCCCACGTTGGCGCCCACGTTGCTTACGTGAGTTGTTTTTTAGACTCGTGAGTGACCAAGGTGTTGGATGAGTTGGATGAGAATGGCTTTGTGTGCAGGTGGAGTCGCCGGACCTCGGTCCGCACCCAATTCCGTGCAAGAGCTACTCTCCAATCCTTTCGAAAGGAGAAGTTTGGGAGATAAACTGTTGCTTAAAGACCTTGGACCGGACCAACCCGATTTGTATATATCGCAGCAAGCTCGGGAAAAAGACAAAGCGTATCAACGAGGCTTCTCACGTAGCTGGTACACCAGAAAGGCTTGGCTAGCTGGATGCAAACAGGTAAATGCTGTCTTTTGTTTCCCATGCTTGCTCTTCAAACAGCCGGGGACAGATACGATGTGCCCGTGGACTGTGACGGGGGTAAACGATATGAAGCATTTGTCCGAAAAAATTAAAAAGCACGAGTGCACGAAGTTACATATGACAAGTACCTTCAAGCTAGCCATGCTAGGCAAAGCTAACATAGCATAACAACACAGCCGTTAGCTCTTAGCACTCAGAGCTCACAGCTCTTCATATCTGTTCAGAAACTAGACAAAAGTTAAACAAGTACAAACCACAGACTGTCTGTGTCATGGAGAATACAGTCGCTGGTTTATTTATGTCTCTATAGGCCGTTGTTGTGAGTGTGGACGGTCGGAGCATATATAACGTTAGCTTAGCCAAGCTCCATTCAGAAAACACGCATTTTAAAAGGTGTTTCTCTGCCGTCTGTCTGCAGACTTGTCAAAGCATTAATTCATGGTTTTTACTAACCGGTATCAGTATGTTGTTACTTCGGCATCATTTAGAAACGTGTATTACAATTAAATCACGGTCAAATATGTTCATCTTGTTGTAGTTGTAGCCCCCTTGCCAGCGATTCTCTCTCTAGTTTTGCATACTCAGCCCGACTCAGCCTGGTTGTTCCTGGCCCTAGAACCACGATTTTATGGGGCCAGAAAAACTGTGAATTAGGACCCGCTAGCCGGTACTAGGCCAAGTGGAAACGCAACCAAAAACGGGCCCCGCACGGCTCGGCACGCTTAAAGCGAGCTCCGCGCTGCAGTGGAAACGCGCCATTACATCACCAGAAGTCCTAATTTAAGGGGTCATGTCTCCCAAAAAAAATGTTTTACTCACTATATCAACAGCCCCACCAAAACTATTTTCCACCAGCCGCCACCGGAAGTAACTAAAGGTATTCAATACATGTAGTGGAGGAAAAGTACACCATGTACCTCTGAACTGTAGTGGAGTAAAAGTACACAGTAGCATAAATGGAAATACTCAAGTAAAGTACAAGTACCAGAGAGTTGTACTTAAGTACAGTACTTGATTATATCTACTTAGTTACATTACACCACTGAGCAAAAGTCATGCAGATCAGTATACGAACTGTAACACCCAAAAGTCATGTTTGACGTTGCAATGGAAAATGGAAAAATGTAGAAAGTAATTCATGATATTTTCCATTTAGCTAATTTTAGAGTTGGACTTACATTAAATTCCAAATGGCCCTCAAAACAGTCTTAAATCTAACGTGTATTTTACCCCATCAAGTGAGCGGTGGTGAATTTGGGGGCCTACATATTAGTATTTGGATGAGTGAAACATGTTGCTGTGTTTCGTCGCTCACCGCCTCCCGCTGGTCGTACTGAGTGATGAGGCCTTTCAGTTTCTCGGCCAGCGAGCCGTTCTCCTCGCAGAGTTTGGTGTTCCTGCCGCTGTGCTCCTCGATCTGCGCCTGGATCTCGCCCAGCGTTCCCTGGAAGTGCGTCGTGATCTCCTTCCTCTTCAGGTCGTCCTCCCGGCAGCGCTGCAGCGTCTCCTCCTGAGAGGAGGGAAGAAGTGATGTGAGTGTCCTCTGAATAACCTGTCCCTATCACCTGTGTCCTCTGAATAACCTGTCCCTATCACCTGGGCCCCTGAATAACCTGTCCCTATCACCTGTGTCCTCTGAATAACCTGTCCCTATCACCTGGGCCCCTGAATAACCTGTCCCTATCACCTGTGTCCCCTGAATAACCTGTCCCTATCACCTGTGTCCCTGAATAACCTGTCCCTATCACCTGTGTCCCCTGAATAGCCTGTCCCTATCACCTGTGTCCCCTGAATAACCTGTCCCTATCACCTGTGTCCTGAATAACCTGTCCCCATCACCTGTGTCCCCTGAATAACCTGTCCCTATCACCTGTGTCCTCTGAATAACCTGTCCCTATCACCTGTGTCCCCTGAATAACCTGTCCCTATCACCTGTTCCCTGAATAACCTGTCCCTATCACCTGTGTCCCATGAATAACCTGTCCTGTCACCTGTGTCCTCTGAATAACCTGTCCCTGTCACCTGTGTCCCCTGAATAACCTGTCCCTATCACCTGTGTCTCTGAATAACCTGTCCCTATCACCTGTGTCCCATGAATAACCTGTCCCTGTCACCTGTGTCCTCTGAATAACCTGTCCTGTCACCTGTGTCCTCTGAATAACCTGTCCCTGTCACCTGTGTCCTCTGAATAACCTGTCCCTGTCACCTGTGTCCCCTGAATAACCTGTCCCTATCACCTGTGTCCCATGAATAACCTGTCCCTGTCACCTGTGTCCTCTGAATAACCTGTCCTGTCACCTGTGTCCTCTGAATAACCTGTCCCTGTCACCTGTGTCCCATGAATAACCTGTCCCTGTCACCTGTGTCCTCTGAATAACCTGTCCCTGTCACCTGTGTCCTCTGAATAACCTGTCCCTGTCACCTGTGTCCCCTGAATAACCTGTCCCTATCACCTGTGTCCTCTGAATAACCTGTCCCTATCACCTGTGTCCTCTGAATAACCTGTCCCTGTCACCTGTGACCCTGAATAACCTGTCCCTGTCACCTGTGTCCCCTGAATAACCTGTCCCTGTCACCTGTGTCCCCTGAATAACCTGTCCCTATCACCTGTGTCCCCTGAATAACCTGTCCCTACCACCTGTGTCCCCTGAATAACCTGTCCCTATCACCTGTGTCCCCTGAATAACCTGTCCCTATCACCTGTGTGCCCTGAATAACCTGTCCCTATCACCTGTGTCCTCTGAATAACCTGTCCCTATCACCTGTGTCCCTGAATAACCTGTCCCTATCACCTGTGTCCCCTGAATAGCCTGTCCCTGTCACCTGTGTCCCCTGAATAACCTGTCCCTGTCACCTGTGTCCCCTGAATAACCTGTCCCTATCACCTGTGTCTCTGAATAACCTGTCCCTATCACCTGTGTCCCCTGAATAACCTGTCCCTATCACCTGTGTGCCCTGAATAACCTGTCCCTATCACCTGTGTCCTCTGAATAACCTGTCCCTATCACCTGTGTCCCTGAATAACCTGTCCCTATCACCTGTGTCCCCTGAATAGCCTGTCCCTGTCACCTGTGTCCCCTGAATAACCTGTCCCTATCACCTGTGTTCCCTGAATAACCTGTCCCTATCACCTGTGTCCCCTGAATAACCTGTCCCTATCACCTGTGTCCTCTGAATAACCTGTCCCTATCACCTGTGTCCTCTGAATAACCTGTCCCTATCACCTGTGCTCCCTGAATAACCTGTCCTGTCACCTGTGTCCTCTGAATAACCTGTCCTGTCACCTGTGTCCTCTGAATAACCTGTCCCTATCACCTGTGTCCCCTGAATAACCTGTCCCTATCACCTGTGCTCCCTGAATAACCTGTCCCTATCACCTGTGTCCCCTGAATAACCTGTCCTGTCACCTGTGTTCCCTGAATAACCTGTCCTGTCACCTGTGTCCTCTGAATAACCTGTCCCTATCACCTGTGTCCCCTGAATGACCTGTCCCTATCACCTGTGTCCCCTGAATAACCTGTCCTGTCACCTGTGTTCCCTGAATAACCTGTCCCTATCACCTGTGTCCCCTGAATAACCTGTCCCTATCACCTGTGTCCCCTGAATGACCTGTCCCTATCACCTGTGCCCCCTGAATAACCTGTCCCTATCACCTGTGTACGGTGTCCTTGGATTGTCATGAAAGGCGCGTTAAATAAAATGTATTATTATGATGTATTACTCTGCAGCGTCTCCTCCTGCAGGGAGAAGCACGGTAACAACAAATATACCTTAAATATGCATCCAACACAAACAGATGTATATGTCATGTGACTCTTTCCAATGTTTTATATCTGATGCTTTCAAAACAACATCTTATCTGTGATGCGTTGAACAACAACAACAACAACAACAACATGATTCTCTGAGTTTAGATCCTGAGTTGGAGATGTTTGATGTTTGTTGGCAGCTGCAGTCTCCTCGTAGAGACGACATGTGTTCAACCCCCCCGACATCTCACTCAGTCAGCTCACATTACAAACCTTTCAGAGGAGTGTCTTCACTTAGTTAAGAAAAGACCAGACTTGTATAATGAGCTCCCAATGATTCAGAGTAACTGAGGGTAATGATAACAAAGGTATCAACAGACAGCAGCTGATGTTTGGTGAAGTGTTCAATATAATCGGATGATTTAAGCACTTTCTAATGACTAAAACTCAAGCAAAAAGAGTTGTATTTGATTTAGACGAGACTAATACCCAGACTTTAAATGCTGCGGTCACTCAGGATTATTTCTTACATCGATTAGTCTTCAGATTATTTCATACTTTAATGGTTTTATGTGCAAAATGTCCATCCCAGTGTCTCAAAGTGCAAGTTGATGTGTTTAAATGTCTAAAGATATTCACTTTGATATAAGACACAGAAAAGCAGCAGATCTCCAGATTAGAGAGATTTTGAAACAGAATTTAAAGACATTTCTGCAGGAGAAATGGATTGCACTCGAGTGTTATAATAGCATGAGATACAGACCAGCGTTGCTCTGTTTGACACGAGACTCAGACTAAATACTAACTGATTCATTAGTTGAGATACACGGGAGCAAATGCTGCTCGAAAAACAAGTTAAACAATAATGAAAACAAGCTGTTTTCACTTGAAATAAGTCCAAAAATCTGCCAATAGAACAAGTGGAAATTAACTTGGTAAGATCTCTAGAAATAAGAAGGGATATTTAGATAAATCACATCTTGTAATTATCTGGAGAACTCATTTTGAACTATATTTGACCAGAATCAGGAAATGTCAAAAGTGATTTTCTAATAAATATGTAGAAAAATATGTGTTTCATCTGAGAAACAACTCAAAGTAAGATGTTTTGACTTAAAGGTCCCACGGCCATTTCCACTGATCATAGTTCCATCGTTGAGGTCGACTAGAATAGATTTACATTGTTCAATGTTCCAAACTCACATTGGTTTCTCACAGCATCTCTGGATAGTCTGTGTATTCACTCTCTGTCCTACACGGCATGTTGGAGCTCCTGTCCCCCCCCCCCGTGAGCCCAGTGGCCGTCTGCGAGACAGCGAGACACAGCGAAACCCAGCCCGAACACACACACACACAACCGCAGCCTGGCTGGGAGTTTGTGTGTGTGACCAGGCTGAGTTCCGCGGTGTCTCGCTGTCTCTCCGACCCCACACCAGTGTCCCGCTCCTCGCAGCAGCGAGCCTCGCAACGTCCCGCCGACTGTGTGTGTGTGAGGAAGTCTGCGCATTGGTCAATTTGGATCAATCTACAGAGCCGTTACGTCACTATACCCGAAATACGTCACTATACCCGAGAACAGAGAAATGTCCAACGAGGCGTTCAGGGGCAGCACAGACAGGTCTTCTCTGTGTTAGAGTGTTACTCCCTACAGGGTGCACTTTGAGGGTTTGAGACTCTGCAGACCGTTCACATGCAGAAGCTACAGAACACAAGGGGACGGGTCAGAACCAGAAAAGCATGACATGGGAGCTTTAACAAGATGATGCATTGTCTAAAAACAAGAGCCTCTATCTCACTGCAGTGTTACTTCTGAAGTTACTATGTCTTCTATCAGGAGGAGAGACACATTCTGACTAGATGTGAGATACTGGGCAAGATGTTGAGTTGTTGTGTGTTCCTGAGCCTCCTCCTACCTTCAGGGTCTTGTTGTGTCTCTGCAGTTCTCGGCAGAGTCCCTCCAGTTTACTGCGAGCCAGAACCGCCCGACTGTGTTCACTCTGCAGCTGGTCTTTGTCCTTCATCACCTGCAGGAGCTTCCTCTGCAGCATCTTCAGCTGCTTCTGCTCCCCCCGGTGCTCCTCTAGCTGCAAACACACACAGTATATAATGTTAGAAATTGCATGTGTGTAACCCTCCTGTCCACAAGAGGCACTGTGTAGGGAAGCAGGTAGAACTTCGTCACAGGCTATAAATAGAGGCCTGGAAGAGACTTCCTCCTCTTTGTCCTCAAACACCCACACCAGGATTGAGTGCTTGGTAGTTGTTCGCCATGTGTCTTTTGATTTACCAATGTAAGTAGAGTCCTCTTTGTAATGTTGATGTTTGCACTTGAGTAACCTCAATGGTATTGAACACATTTGTTGTTCAATGTAGTAATGAATATAATTTAGTTCGAATTTGATTGAAGTATTATTTTAATGTGCAAATGCTGTTTGTTTCGCCTTTCTACTAGAACCATTGGCAACAGCTACCATCCCACCAACATACCCTGATCAAATAAAACAAAGAAGTTTAAACTCGTCTCCTGGTGGTTTGTGGCTCCAGTTTGAACATTCATCTCCAACAAATGTGGAGCCCAACGTGGGGCTCCACATTTGTTGATAAAATCGACAAAATGAAACCACCCTCTAAGAACAGAGGTCTCATGTTCTCGATGAGGGACTTTGCTTCTTGGGGGGAGTGAAAGCTTTAGAGGCAGTTATCGACATAGAAACAATTTTGGATGGATTCAAGGACCTCCTCGTTTCCATCACAATGATCTTTGACATGTTTTTGAACTGCAAAGGTGGCACAGCGTGGGCTGCAGGTTGTTCCAAATGGAAGAACTTGCCATTCATACGCACTGGGTTCCTGTTGGAGCTGCATCCCTCTCCAAATGAAGTGCAACATATAACATTACGGAGTCCTGTTCTTCTGCAGCATCTCATGGTTGCTCTCGCGCTCCTCTGCCAGCAGGACAATACACTCGAGGATCATTGTCTTTCTGCGACACGGTTCTCAACCAAACGCAGGATTTGTCCATTTGTGTTTTTGAGGAAACACAAAGCATGACCAAACTAAAACAGCCGCACCATGTGTTGTGTGTTTTCTCTCTGATGTGAGTTATTATGGGATGCTCTCACCAGCTCAGCGTGTTTCTTGATGATGGCCTCCAGCTTCTGCTCAGGAGTGTTCAGTTTGTTCACACTCTGCATCAGCAGCATGGCTTCCTTCCCTGGAGAACATCAATCAGACATCACGTCAGAAATAACCTCTTTAAAGTAGAGACACTACATACTGATATACACCTGAGCATCAGCAGGAGAGGACTCTTTAAAGTAGAGACACTACATACTGATATACACCTGAGCATCAGCAGGAGAGGACTCTTTAAAGTAGAGACACTACATACTGATATACACCTGAACATCAGCAGGAGAGGACTCTTTAAAGTAGAGACACTACATACTGATATACATCTGAGCATCAGCAGGAGAGGACTCTTTAAAGTAGAGACACTACATACTGATATACATCTGAGCATCAGCAGGAGAGGACTCTTTAAAGTAGAGACACTACATACTGATATACACCTGAACATCAGCAGGAGAGGACTCTTTAAAGTAGAGACACTACCTACTGATATACACCTGAACATCAGCAGGAGAGGACTCTTTAAAGTAGAGACACTACATCCTGATACACACCTGAACATCAGCAGGAGAGGACTCTTTAAAGTAGAGACTCTACATACTGATATACACCTGAACATCAGCAGGAGAGGACTCTTTAAAGTAGAGACACTACATACTGATATACACCTGAACATCAGCAGGAGAGAACTCTTTAAAGTAGAGACACTACCTACTGATATACACCTGAACATCAGCAGGAGAGGACTCTTTAAAGTAGAGACACTACATCCTGATACACACCTAAACATCAGCAGGAGAGGACTCTTTAAAGTAGAGACACTACATACTGATATACACCTGAGCATCAGCAGGAGAGGACTCTTTAAAGTAGAAACACTACATACTGATATACACCTGAACATCAGCAGGAGAGGACTCTTTAAGTAGAGACACTACATACTGATATACACCTGAACATCAGCAGGAGAGGACTCTTTAAAGTAGAGACACTACATACTGATATACACCTGAACATCAGCAGGAGAGGACTCTTTAAAGTAGAGACACTACATACTGATATACACCTGAACATCAGCAGGAGAGGACTCTTTAAAGTAGAGACACTACATACTGATATACACCTGAACATCAGCAGGAGAGGACTCTTTAAAGTAGATACACTACATACTGATATACACCTGAACATCAGCAGGAGAAGACTCTTTAAAGTAGAGACACTACATCACTGATATACACCTGAACATCAGCAGGAGAGGACTCTTTAAAGTAGAGACACTACATACTGATATACACCTGAACATCAGCAGGAGAGGACTCTTTAAAGTAGAGACACTACATACTGATATACACCTGAACATCAGCAGGAGAGGACTCTTTAAAGTAGAGACACTACATACTGATATACACCTGAACATCAGCAGGAGAGGACTCTTTAAAGTAGAGACACTACATACTGATATACACCTGAACATCAGCAGGAGAGGACTCTTTAAAGTAGAGACACTACATACTGATATACACCTGAACATCAGCAGGAGAGGACTCTTTAAAGTAGAGACACTACATACTGATATACACCTGAACATCAGCAGGAGAGGACTCTTTAAAGTAGAGACACTACATACTGATATACACCTGAACATCAGCAGGAGAGGACTCTTTAAAGTAGAGACACTACATACTGATATACACCTGAACATCAGCAGGAGAGGACTCTTTAAAGTAGAACACTACATACTGATATACACCTGAACATCAGCAGGAGAGGACTCTTTAAAGTAGAGACACTACATACTGATATACACCTGAACATCAGCAGGAGAGGACTCTTTAAAGTAGAGACACTACATACTGATATACACCTGAACATCAGCAGGAGAGGACTCTTTAAAGTAGAGACACTACATACTGATATACACCTGAACATCAGCAGGAGAGGACTCTTTAAAGTAGAGACACTACATACTGATATACACCTGAACATCAGCAGGAGAGGACTCTTTAAAGTAGATACACTACATACTGATATACACCTGAACATCAGCAGGAGAGGACTCTTTAAAGTAGAGACACTACATACTGATATACACCTGAACATCAGCAGGAGAGGACTCTTTAAAGTAGAGACACTACATACTGATATACACCTGAACATCAGCAGGAGAGGACTCTTTAAAGTAGAGACACTACATACTGATATACACCTGAACATCAGCAGGAGAGCACTCTTTAAAGTAGAGACACTACATGCTGATATACACCTGAACATCAGCAGGAGAGGACTCTTTAAAGTAGAGACACTACATACTGATATACATCTGAACATCAGCAGGAGAGGACTCTTTAAAGTAGAGACACTACATACTGATATACACCTGAACATCAGCAGGAGAGGACTCTTTAAAGTAGAGACACTACATACTGATATACACCTGAACATCAGCAGGAGAGGACTCTTTAAAGTAGAGACACTACATACTGATATACACCTGAACATCAGCAGGAGAGGACTCTTTAAAGTAGAGACACTACACACTGATATACACCTGAGCATCAGCAGAAGAGGACTCTTTAAAGTAGAGACACTACATACTGATATACACCTGAACATCAGCAGGAGAGGACTCTTTAAAGTAGAGACACTACATACTGATATACACCTGAACATCAGCAGGAGAGGACTCTTTAAAGTAGAGACACTACATACTGATATACACCTGAACATCAGCAGGAGAGGACTCTTTAAAGTAGAGACACTACATACTGATATACACCTGAACATCAGCAGGAGAGGACTCTTTAAAGTAGAGACACTACACACTGATATACACCTGAGCATCAGCAGAAGAGGACTCTTTAAAGTAGAGACACTACATACTGATATACACCTGAACATCAGCAGGAGAGGACTCTTTAAAGTAGAGACACCTGATCTAACAGGGTTTCTCACCGAGGTTTTTCAGCATCTTTTTCTCCAGTTTCTGCTCTTTTCGGGACCCGGGGGTTTCCTTTGTGGGCGGGACCTCCTCTCCCTCCTCCTGGTTTTGGTCAGGGGGCGACTCCTCCTCCTGGTAGGTGCTGATTATGTCCTCAAGCTGCTGAGCCAGGTCCTCCGTCAGGTCCAGGTCCGGACACCCGGGGGCGAGACAAGCCTCCATTACTGTAAACTGGGAGGAGAGAGACTTCAGAGGGAGCTGAATAGAATATATCTTTATCATACAAAGTACAACGATATTTATTTTCAACTCTCACTGCAGTCAAAACATGTAATGTTTCCCACCTTTCACTCATCAAAAGAAGCCACTTTAAGTTTCTTAATTAAGAGTTGATGTAAGGAAAAAAGTAAGAACAAATAAATGTATTATTAAAAAGGTGAAAATTAATAAAAATTAATAGAAATATTATTCATATCAAAGGGATTTAAAACATTCAATTAAATAATATTGTAAAATCTTAAAACAGATTAAAAGTTAGAATTACTTTTGGCTTTTCATAAAAAGTGATCAAACCGGTCAAAAGAAGCCACTTTAAGTTTCTTAATTAAGAGCTAATGTAAGGAATAAATGTATTATTAAAAAGGTGAAAATAAATTGAAATTAATAGAAATATTGTTCATATCAAGGGGATATAAAACATTACATTAAATAATATTAGAAAATGTAAAAAGAAGAACTAACAGATTAAAAGTTAGAAAATGTTGCATTTTTAATAAAAAGTGATCAAACCGGTCAAAATAAGCCACTTCTTAATTAAGAGTTAATTTAAGAAAATAAACAAGAAAAAACGAACAAAATAAATGTATTCTCAAAAAGCTGAAAATAAATAAAAATTCATAGAAATATTCTTCATATCAAGGGAAAATAAAACATTAAATATAAATATTATTAACAAAATGTAAAAATAAGTAGTAACAGATTAAAAGGGAGTAAAAAGATTGCCATTTAATACAAACTGATTAAACCTGTCAAATACAATATATTAAATCTACATTTTTCGAAGCATTTATGGCATTTTAAATAATTGTTAATCACCCTCAGCAGTTACAACCATTGTATAATTTAGTCATGCACACTTAAGAGAGCTTTAAATATATGTCTTCTCTTTCGAAGGAGCACCACTACATGCGTTCCTGTCGCTGCTCCTGACATAAAGCACTGTTTCGGCCCAAATAAAGTCTAATATTCAACGACGTATTTCAATTATTGACTAAAAAAGTGATTAATTGTGTGTTTAAAGCCCCTTTAATGGTGTCTGAGTGGCTGTTCCTGTTTACGTGCACTCTCCCTCTGTGAACACATGGCACCTGTTCACACCAACGGCTATTTGAGGAACTTCTTAATATGGGCAAGTTATTTATTTATTTCCAATACACACTTATACACGGCAATGTCACTGTGTGCACGTACAGAAAGCTGAATAATACACAAGTGACCTCTAATGTACTCAATATTTGATTAAAGTCGGCATATGCAAAATAAATTAAATCAGGAATTAATTACGGAGAAAGAGGAACATATTGGTGCTAAATAGGTGAATTTACATAAATATGAACCCGTAAAATGTAGTTTTTCTATCCAATCTGTGAACAAATGACCCATTTTCAACATTGCTTCGAAAATACATCAACTCCAAACACATGTTAGTACTTTTAACGATTAAAAATAGGTTTAAAAAACACGTCAAACACAGATTTAATGTAATTTTGTAAGGATTTTCACAGTAAAAGTCCCTAATGAAGAAGCACAGGGTCTTACCACGAGTGAGGGTCGGGGTGAGAAAGAGAGTCGAGGGTCTGAAGACTCGCTGCCTCCAAAGAGACAACAGCTGTGATAAGATCATCCCAAAATAACCCAGAGAGAGGAGGGGAGAAGGGGGGGGGGGGGGGATGACACTAAAACACAAACTGCAGGGCCCATTGTAATCTAAGCAGAGGTGGGAAGTCAAATACTTTGGTACTGTACTTAAGTACATGTTTCTGGTATCAGTACTTTACTCCACTACTTATGACTTTTTACTTTGACTTCTTACATGTTGAACACAAATACCTGTACTTTCTACTTACATGTTGAACTCAAATACCTGTACTTTCTACTTCTTACATGTTGAACACAAATACCTGTACTTTCTACTTCTTACATGTTGAACTCAAATACCTGTACTTTCTACTTCTTACATGTTGAACACAAATACTTGTACTTTCTACTTCTTACATGTTGAACTCAAATACCTGTACTTTCTACTTCTTACATGTTGAACACAAATACCTGTACTTTCTACTTCTTACATGTTGAACACAAATACCTGTACTTTCTACTTCTTACATGTTGAACACAAATACTTGTACTTTCTACTTCTTACATGTTGAACCCAAATACCTGTACTTTCTACTTCTTACAAGTTGAACTCAAATACCTGTACTTTCTACTTCTCACATGTTGAACCCAAATACCTGTACTTTCTACTTCTTACATGTTGAACCCAAATACTTGTACTTTCTACTTCTTACATGTTGAACCCAAATACCTGTACTTTCTACTTCTTACAAGTTGAACCCAAATACCTGTACTTTCTACTTCTCACATGTTGAACACAAATACCTGTACTTTCTACTTCTTACATGTTGAACTCAAATACCTGTACTTTCTACTTCTTACATGTTGAACTCAAATACCTGTACTTTCTACTTCTTACATGTTGAACTCAAATACCTGTACTTTCTACTTCTTACATGTTGAACACTAATACCTGTACTTTTTACTGAAGTACACTTCAAAGCCTCTTTACTTTGACTTGAGTAAAGAAGTTTAGTCAGTACTTCTACTTTTACCAGAGTATTTTGAAACACGAGTATCTGTACTTCTACTTGAGTAAAGGATGTGTGTACTTCTACTTGAGTAAAGGATGTGTGTACTTCTACTTGAGTAAAGGATGTGTGTACTTCTACTTGAGCAAAGGATGTGTACTTCTACTTGAGTAAAGGATGTGTGTACTTTGCCCTCTCTGAATCTAAGAAGCGCTGAGTCATGGAAAGAGCTTCCTGCAGGGTGTGACCATACTTAAATAATAGATGTCGTCATGAAGACCCCCCTCTCTGAAAGGTTATGGTTAAATATGCTAATGATGCTAATGCTAACTGCTGGTTGGCTTAGGAGAGATCCAGAGACTGGAACAGAGTTTAAAATGTACGGATATTTTTGTGAAAATAATTTGCAATATTTTTGAATAAAAGTCGGAAAGTTTGAAAAGAAAATCTGAATATTTAGAGTTTTATTTTTGGGAGAAATACATGAAAATATTTTGACAAAAGACAAGTTAAATGTAGAAATAATAAGTTTGAATATCCTAATTCTTATTTATTATTTTATTACTTTGGCTTCATGTTTTTGGTTTTATTTCCACAGAAAGTTATTCGTGCACTTTTTTTTCTGTCTTCAGCATTTTGTTGTTGTTGAGAAAAACGTGTTTTTAGCCACAATCTGAAACCGTTTTTGGGTTAGGGTCTCTCTCTCTGTCTTGTTGGGGATTTTCCACCAGAGGAGGAACTGCTCCGAGAGAAAAGTGCTGGGTTTCATGGGAATGGGTTTAAAGGAGGAAAACATGAATAATAAGTTAAAGAGAAACTAAATAATCTGCGACACACATCCTCGGGTTCGAGGTATATTCGTTTGAACCCTCCTCTTGTCTTCGGGTCAAATCTGACCGATCTACTACTTTCATCAATCATAACTTTTTAGTTTTACATTCGATTGCATTCAGGCTTCATGATATCCTTCACAGGAGACATTTGAACATGTACAATGGCTGATCTCCTCTTTCATCTGTCAAACATGACCGCCATGAAGAAAAGGAATTAGTAACCATCCGGATCAGATAACACACACACACACACACACTCTAGATGTGTTCCCCCCCCTTATGTGCCCAATCCCCCCATGTCAATCACACCTGACACACACACACACACACACACACACACACACACACACACACACACACACACACACACACACACACACACACACACACACACACACACACACACACACACACACACACACACACACACACACACACACACACACACACACACACACACACACACACACACACACACACACACACACACACACACACACACACACACACACTCTAGATGTGTTCCCCCCCTTATGTGCCCAATCCCCCCATGTCAATCACACCTGACACACACACACACACACACACACACACACACACACACACACACAATAATTGGACACATGTCCCGCTCTTATGTGCCCAATCCCCCCATGTCAATCACACACACACACACACACACACACACACACACACACACACACACACACACACACACACACACACACACACACACACACACACACACAATAATTGGACACATGTCCCGCTCTTATGTGCCCAATCCCCCCATGTCAATCACACCTGACACACACACACACACACACACACACACACACACACACACAACAATTGGACACATGTCCCGCTCTTATGTGCCCCTCCCCCCACATGGATCACACCTGGCACACCAATACATGTTCAGTGTCTGTTCTTTGTATATTTACTGCAGTGTTTCATGTATACCAGTAGTCTGATACCATATGTACAAACGAAGACAATAGGAGGGTTAAACTATTTAAATCTTAACTCTCAAACTCTCTTTAAATACGACCAAAAACACGAAGAGAAGAGGGAAACATTTGCTTCTTTCACACCAGAAAAATGCTGAAAACAGAAAATACGTTTAAAAATAATCTCACGTTTTATCCGAAAAATGTGCTTTCAAAAAAGAGCATCGAAGTAAAAAAGAAGCTTGTGTTTCTCACAAACTGCAGCTAAAAAACATCGGGAATAACGTGAAAGAGAAGTTAATGGAGCGCACAAAAAGAACAGCTGACACACAAAGAAAGACGGGAAAAGAGAAACTGAAATATATTTGAAAACGTAGGAAAGAAAGGGAAAAAGAAGCGACCAAAAACACGACGAAAAGATTGAAAAAGAACTTCGTTGACACCCAAAGAAATGGCTAAAAACCGAATATAGGTAAAAGAAACAAGCTAATGTTTGACCCCAAAAATTAGCTTTTAAAAAAGGACATAGATTTAAGAAAAGAAACTTGTGTTTCTCACAAAATGCAGCTAAAAAACACCGGGAATAAAGTGAACGAGAAGTTAAAGGTGGGGTAGGTAATTTTGGAGAAACCAGCTCGAGTGCGCTAGAATTTGAAAATACACAGCCAGAACAAATCTGCCACTTCCTTACAGAGCCCCTCCTCCAACACACACGAACGTGCACATGACCTATAGGCGCGTTCACACCGCAGTACTTTTCCCACAAAGGTTCATCAGAACTTAGTTCATGAGAACTCTTTAGTTCTCATGAACTAAGTACAGATCGCGTTCACACCAGAATAAGTCCCTGAGGGAGAATTAGACAAATGAAGCCGCTGACGTCACTTCTTCTTCTGCTTTGGGTTTACTGGCAGGCCGCAAACCACTTCACGGCGTATACTGCCACCTGGATTCCCCGGCCGGAAGTCCCCGGAGTTAGGGAAGGCTTCAGTAGAAGCTGCTGGGACTCCCAGCAGCTTCTACTGAAGCCTTCAGAGTAAATCGCCAGAACGCCGACACCTCCTCATCTCCACCGCTCCCATGTTTTCTTTTGTGTTGCCATAAGTTAGTCTCTCTGCGTTTCTGCGCTGGGCTAATGCTAATGCTAATAATGCTAATGCGAGGATAATAAAATGGCGGCTTCACAAAACGTTTTGGGAGTTTTACGGGGCGTGGTTTGCAATCCGCCCAGCCAATCAGAAATAGGAACCTTTTTCTCCCACGAAAGTCCCTGCTCTCTAGCAGGTGAAAAAAAGGGGGTGAAAAGGTTCTCATGAACTAATTTTAGTTCCGGCTCTTTTTGGTGTGAACGCAACATTTCGGAACTAAAGTGGGAAAAGTACTGCGGTGTGAACGCACCTAATGAGGGCACGAGATAAGTTTGTGCACAGATGGAAGGCTGACAGGCAGGTAGGCCATCCAGTTACTTTAGCCGGCTCAGATGATTGGTCGTGCTTTTTACAGCACTACGGCTTCCACAGATGTATTTTTTGTCAAAGCACTTCAGATATTCATTGCTATCGGGATGTTAAGAGCATTCCATGGAATATAACAACAAGTAGCCTATATCTCGAGCCGGTTTCTCAAACTTACCTACCCCACCTTTAATGTATCGCACAAAAAGAACAGCTGACACACAAAGAAAGACGGGAAAAAGAGACACTGAAATATATTTGAAAACGTAGGGAAAAAAGTGAAAAAGAAGCTCCTTTTTCCAACAAAACTTTGCTGAAAACACTGAGAAAGAATGTAGGGGTTAGCTCGTTACGAAACCCTGAATAACGAGTTAAAGAAAAACAAAATGAACTGCGACACACATCCTGGAGTTTGAAGCATATTGTCTTTAAATATCCCTGGATGTAAAAGTGGAGCACCAATCAGAGAAACCACAGTTTGGCTACTGAGGATTTATTTTTCTACCCCAAAAGATGTGATGAGAGGTAAAAATGATGATTCTTCCTCTGTGGGTTTACAGGGACGTTCATAGACATGAGGCACAAAGCAGTTCATTAAATATGAGTTCACAATAAAAACAATGTGAGTACGTAACGTCGGCCAGAGCGCGTCACCGTCTGCACCGTCAAGTCACCACAAAGAAAATACAAGAAATCAAAGATACATGTTCAGAAAGTAAAGCAGGGCACCTTTTTAAATACTTTATGTAAACATGAGAGAACAAAGTGTTTGATTTAAAATCCATCCAGTAACAGCGTTTTTTTAAAGATTAAATCTCATCTGCAGACCTTCTACGGAGGCCGACAGGTGCAAACAACGACCTGAAACTCTAGGAGAGATGCAGATATAAAAACACAAATCAAAACACATGAAGAAACATCTTCAGCAACTTGACAACACATGCAGCGTTTAGAGAACATTCAGCAGCTCGAGGAGACATGGCAGCGTTTAGAGAACATTCAGCAGCTCGAGGAGACATGGCAGCGTTTAGAGAACATTCAGCAGCTCGAGGAGACATGGCAGCGTTTAGAGAACATTCAGCAGCTCGAGGAGACATGGCAGCGTTTAGAGAACATTCAGCAGCTCGAGGAGACATGGCAGCGTTTAGAGAACATCCAGCAGCTCGAGGAGACATGGCAGCGTTTACTAAAAGCTGCAGAAACCAAACGCTGAAGAAGCTCAAACACAACGGAGACCAGGGGACACTAAAGAGTGACGCACACAGCTGGGAGACCAGGGGACACTAAAGAGTGACACACACAGCTGGGAGACCAGGGGACACTAAAGAGTGATGCACACAGCTGGGAGACGAGGGGACACTAAAGAGTGACGCACACAGCTGGAGACCAGGGGACACTATAGAGTGACGCACACAGCTGGAGACCAGAGGACACTAAAGGGTGACGCACACAGCTGGAGACCAGGGGACACTAAAGAGTGACGCACACAGCTGAGAGACCAGGGGACACTATAGAGTGACGCACACAGCTGAGAGACCAGGGGACACTATAGAGTGACGCAAACAGCTGGAGACCAGGGGACACTAAAGAGTGACGCACACAGCTGAGAGACCAGGGGACACTAAAGAGTGACGCAGACAGCTGAGAGACCAGGGGACACTAAAGAGTGATGCACACAGCTGGGAGACAAGGGGATTTTTTTTGTCTCCCAGCTGTGTGCATCACTCTTTAGTGTCCCCTGGTCTCCAGCTGTGTGCGTCACTCTTTAGTGTCCCCTGGTCTCCGTTGTGTTTTGAGCTTCTTCAGCGTTTGGTTTCTGCAGCTTTTAGTAAACGCTGCCATGTCTCCTCAAGCTGCTGAATGTTCTCTAAACGCTGCATGTGTTGTCAAGTTGCTGGAGAGGTTTCTTCATGTGGAACCTTTGGGTTTTTATATCTGGGTCATTGTAAAGTGTTTGCACCTGTGGGCCACCGTACCTTTAACCTCTCAAAGAGATAAACATCCACTTAAAAAGTTTCAACACTGCAAAAATACTTGAAATCATAGAAATACACCTTTATGTACAGAGTAATGCATCTGGTGCAGGATTAGCACTAACGTATACCTTACAGTAAAGTGATATTGACTTCTGCAGTTAAATGCAAGACAACAGACCGTCCACTGATCATCATAGCCCCTTGAATTTTTGTGCAACAAATTTCACAAAATGAGAAAAAAACTGGAATGTTTCTAAAAAATTAACACAAATAAAAACTCCCTTATTTTCACGATGAAAGCATGAAAGTGCATCGTCATGAAACGCTTCTGGTCTTGTGTGTGAGAGAAAAACGTAACCAAAGCAAAGACGTGGCTCAAACGGCTGCATAAGTACAGATATACCATATAAATAGTAGTCAAATATCTCAATAAGTGCTCACGTTCTAATATATAAATACATCTTACATCTTATCTATTTTTGTGCAATAGCAAATTCCATGCATTTTTTTTACCAAGATAAAAACCACGACATTTAGAAAAATGCAACATCGGAAACTTTTCTGTTTGTCCTTTTTTTTTTAAGATTGTTTCACAATAAATCAAGCTGCAGCCGGATCGACGGCACGAGAAACAAAGAGCTTTCTTCCCATAATAAATAAGTAAAAGATGAAAAGCAAAGTAAAGGCACAGACCCTCGCCGCCGCTTCCGGAGCACCAAACCGCTCGAGAAAAGCGTCTACTTCAAATTTGGTCAGACTGTTTCATAATACACACATTTCCCCTTATATAAATAGTGTTCAGTTACTGCACTACTGCATCACACCTCGATATGATTACATTAAACAACAGTCTATTCTCAAAGTACACATACAGTCAAATATTCGTATGCATCTAAGAAGGAGTATAAGTATCGTACAGATCCATAAATATAATTTATGTGCAATTGTATGCAAACTACTATGTCAGACAAAGGCATATTAGCATAATATCTTTCCGTATTGCACCTGCACCCAGCAATGATTCTCCGGTTCTCCTTCGGCACCTTTTCAAGTTCTCCTTCTTCTGTTTCAATCTCCTCGTCAAACAGAGCGATGTGCAACACCAGAGGGCGTTTATAAAGATCCTCTGAGGGGGTTAAAGTTAAAGATGAGAGTGAGATGAGTTTCTCAGTGAGGTTCCTCTGTGGTGATCTTCAGCGAGGCGATGGCGTTTAGGCAAGTTTGTACTTCCTGTTCTGGGTTTTTCCCCGGGTTATTTTCTCCTCCAGCGTCTTCCACTGCAGATTCGATGCCCAGGAACGACCCCTCGCTGCTGGGGGTCGTCGGGGCCGAGGAGAGGGGGGCGTCAGGGCTGGAGGAAGGTGGAGGTGTGGAGGTGGAGGGTAACATCTGGTGTCCTCCAATGGGAACCAATGGGAGAAGCGAGCGGGTTGAATGCTGGGAGTGAAGGGGAAGGTGGCTGAGGAGGTTTTTGGGGGGCGACAAGCTGCTCCTCTGATCCTGGAAACAAAAGAGAATCAGAGTTCCTTTATTAGGGTTGCGACAAAAGTGTTTTTGACACAGCATTTAGTAAAGCATATCCCAAATGTCTAAGTCTAGGGATCTTTGATGATACCTCGTTTCTTTGCCAAATGCCGAAACTTCCCACCAATATCAACCAAATCTAAACCCTATTAGGGGCCGAACCTCCCAAACCTATCATTTTCATTTCAAAGGCTATCGTAGTTCTGAATCTGTAAAGAAACAGTCATAAAGAAAACGTGGAAGCGTCGCCTATCCCAGATGTTCTGTCCCAAAACAAGGAAATAAACAAGGACATATTTGACTTGGGAATCTGCAATGTGTTACCTTTCCACCATTTTGGGGTAAAATGCTTAACCGGACTTTTGGTTTAGCTTCGGGCCGGGATTCAAATTGGTGAGTTTCAACTTCTTTTCTTTGCCAAAGGCCGAAACTTCCCACCACTATCATCCAAATCTAAACCCTATTAGGTGCCGAACCTCCCAAACCTATCATTTTCATTTCAAAGGTAGTTCTGAATCTGTAAAGAAACAGTCCCAACAAAACGTGGAAAGGTATTTCCAAGTCAGGGCTCGTTTAAAACACTCTCATTAAGTCTCCGTCCCAAAACAAGGAAATAAACAAGAACATATTTGACTTGCGAATCTGCAATGTGTTACCTTTCCACCATGTTTGGGGAAATGCTTCTGGGACTTTAGGTGTAGCACCAAATTGGTGAGTTTCAACTTCCTTTTCCAAAATATTATCAATGGTTTCTTTGCCCAGGGCCACACTTCCCACCAAAGATTATCCAAATCTGACCCATATTTTCAGAGGTTTATCAATTCATGATCGATCATCTCCATTTCAAAGACTCATCGTGGTTTTGAAATGGCACATCCCATATATCAAAGTCAGGATCAGCTTGAATCTCACAAAGGAAGGCCATGTGCCGAAACAATTAAAAACAACAAGGAAATATTGATCTTGACAATCTGCAATGTGGAACGGTTTCACATGTTTTGGGAATTTGCTCATTGGCGTTTCGGATAAGCAACGGGAGCTGAAGTGTTGAGGTGCATCTTTCTACTCCAATCATATCTTTCCTTTGTTTATGTTTGAGCATAGATTCCTAACCTTATAACTCGGGGTTGTAAAACTTCCTTACCGTCTCCATTTCAAAGTGTCCTTTCTCCATCTCCATCTTGATGGCCTGCGCTCGGCTCTTCTCCCCCTTGTATTGATGTTGATGTTGATGCGATCCTCTGCGTGGAGAAACCGCTCTGAGCACAACCCTCTGCCTCCCTCTGGCCGACGCCTCCCCGGGGGAGAGGGGCCTCTGAACGGGGGAGAAACTGGGAGAACTGGGCCTCAACGGAGAGGAATCCCAACGAGGGGAAGACCGTCCTCTCGGGGAAAGTTCCCTCATCGGGGACGGATAACGAAGACGAGATGGAGACGGTTCTCTGATCGGAGACTCCCATCCTGGAGACAGCAGACAGGAAGTGTACGGGTCAAACAGGAAGCTGGTTTGATCCGGAGAAAGCATCGTCAACGAGTCTTCGTCCGTAGGCTTCGAGTATCCGTGGATGGTGGAGGTGACAGATAAAGACGTGACACCACACGATTGAGGACTCGTGCTCCTCGAACGCAGTTTCGGAGTCGAATCGCCGTCATAATCCTCGTCCTCTTCGTCCTCTTCGTCGATCTCATCTTCGTCCATACCGTCCGAATCATCGGCGTCTGAGAACTGGTGTTTGGTGGTGACCGATGTCTTTGATTCGTCCACTTCAAAAGAGAAACAGCAGTTTAGTTTGAGCTGAAATGCTGTCTTTGTAATTTGTATTGTAGAATGCCTTGTCATTTATGCTGCAACACAAACATGTCCCAAATTGGGATCAATAAAGTACTTCTTATCTTATCTTCCTTGGTTGTAGGACTCATTCCTGCACTCACTGAAGCAATAACCACTAAACCATTAAATGAACATCAGATAAGTCTATATAAGTCGGTACGTTACCCTTGTCAAGATTCAAGGCTTTATTGTCATGTGCACATTAGCTACAGTGTAGATATGGCAATGAAAGACGGAAGTCACAGACTCCTTCAACAGAGCAAAATGAATATATATAGGACATAGAACAAATACAACTGATTAAACAGTGCAAGTAAATACAAATAAAATAGAAATAATGCAAGAAGAGTCTATAAACAAGTCAATTGAATATGATGTACCGTGTTCCTGTATCTCTGTATCGTCCATCGTCACCGACACTCCCAGCTCAAGACATTTCTTCATGTGCGCCTTCGACTTCATATGTTTAGTCAGGTTTCCTGTAAAACAAAAACACTAAGGATGAGAAACAGATTTGATTTGAACACGTATTTTATGAAGCCAAAATAGTTGTCCTTTTATGAAAGAAAGCTGATTTGTGTTCTAGTTGTTCTAGTGCCTCCACTAGAACAACTAGAACAACTAGTGTTTATGTATGCTAACTTGTTTTTGTGGAATTACTGTTTCTCTGACATGTACCTCCTTCCTAATTAAATGAATAGATGTGTATCAGTTAGTTTCTAGATAAACAAACTGGATATAAATAATGTGTATTTCATATTTTGGTATGGGCTAAAAAAGGCAAAACCGTGATCCCTGAAGTCAGTAAAAATAAATATCATTTCTTTGTACAATAAAACCCAAAAAGAAATAACTTTTAAACGACAGAAAGTTCACAGAGTTCACCGGTCCTGCTCAGAACCATTCAGGATTTGGTTTCTAAATAATAGTTTTAGTTTAGATATAGTTTCACAGTATTTCAGCTCATCATTTCAGTTATTCGAACACCTTTAAGTTGAGATGTAATGAAGTTTGGAATGTTTTCGTATGGGTGGTTTTTTGAAAAGGCAGTTTCCTCTCAACATGTCTGTTGGGAAAACACTGAATGTCCTCTTCCAACATGAGAGTAGCATGATAACAAAGGTATCAACTGTAGCTGTGAACATGACAGGATGTGTGATTACCTAGAAGAGCATCAGGACTGTTTGAGGCAGATGATAGCTATGTGATTAACATGATGATTCAGCCTCTATGGAGAGAGACATCAAGCATGCTCATTTCTGACGTGGAGCTAATCTGAAGTAAACATTGAATACTGCTTTCTATTCCTCCATCTTGTGACTGTGTAACTCCCTCTCTTGGATATCAGCATGTGAAGGACACTGTTCAGGAACTAGTTGATGCTCTGTATGTGATGACTCCTTCCATTCTGGAGAGGATCACAGATACATGGATCCTGAGGCTGAAGCTCAAGCTGGGACCAGGGAGAGTTTCCTAACAATGTGTGTGTACCTTTAGTCTTGAAGGCGAAGTTGCAGACCCTGCAGACGTACGGCCGGACGTCAGTGTGAGTTCGGATGTGTTTCTTCAACATGCTTGGCTTCTTGCAGCGGATCCCACACTCCTCGCAGATATATTTCCCCCGACCGCGACCTCGCACATACACATACTCCTCATTGGACTTATACCTGGAATACAGAAACAGTTTCAGACTTTAGTTCCACCTGGAGTAAATCCACCAGCTACCCTGCAGTCTACAAAGCCATTCAGACTAGCTGCACCTTCACCAGCTTTGAGAACACTTTCATGATCAATCATTATAAAACATATCATATATATTATTCTGAAATGGATCAATCTGCACAACGAATACTTTCACTGTCTTTCACTATATTTTGATGAGAATACTTTTCTACTTTCACTTGAGGAACATTTTGAATGCAGTACTTTTACTGTGACAGAGTATTCCTACACTCTGGTACTTCTACTTTTACTCAAGTACAAGATCTGAATACTTCTACTTTTACTCAAGTACAACATCTGAGTACTTCTACTTTTACTCAAGTACAACATCTGAGTACTTCTACTTTTACTCAAGTACAACATCTGAGTACTTCTACTTTTACTCAAGTACAAGATCTGAGTACTTCTACTTTCACTCAAGTACAAGATATGAGTACTTTTACTTTTACTCAAGAACAAGATCTGAGTACTTCTACTTTTACTAAAGTACAAGATATGAGTACTTTTACTTTTACTCAAGTACAAGATCTGAGTACTTCTACTTTTACTCAAGTACAAGATCTGAGTACTTCTATTTTTACTCAAGAACAAGATCTGAGTACTTCTACTTTTACTAAAGTACAAGATATGAGTACTTTTACTTTTACTCAAGTACAAGATCTGAGTACTTCTACTTTTACTCAAGTACAACATCTGAGTACTTCTACTTTTACTCAAGTACAAGATCTGAGTACTTCTACTTTTACTCAAGTACAAGATCTGAGTACTTCTACTTTTACTAAAGTACAAGATCTGAGTACTTCTACTTTTACACAAATACAAGATCTGAGTACTTCTCCTTGTACTGTAGTACTATATCTGAGTACTCCCCCCCTCTGAGTACTCCCCCCTGTCCCTAAATAGCGCTGTGCTGTCAGCAGAGTGTTATGATAGCTGATATCTTCACTGACCCCCCCTCAAAGATCTTGATTCGAGTTGGCAGCGTCTGAACGGCCTCCCGCTCTTTCCACTCGTCTTTGGCAGATTTCACTCTGATTTCTTTCCCCTTCTTCCCGTAAGCGGCGTCGTTCTCTCGGGGCTCCGGTTTCCTCTGCAGCTGAATCGGATGAACAAACATTTTGTTAACATCCATTTTAAAGCGGACACCGTATCGACGGCGTAACGTGATGCTGACAATATTGAATGTCAAACATGGATAATGCTGAAGGGGGAAACTCTACAGGAAACCTCAATTCAATTAAACTACCTCATTTATGTACTCTCTGAAAAACTATGATTTTAGGGTCAATATTGCAGATTATATTCAAGTCGATTATGGTATAAAAGAAACAAGAAAATTGTTTAAAATGTCTATCTCAGGTCCTCAAAGCCCATGTGGATGTGTAGAAATGTCCAAAGATATTCTGCATTTTGTTTTGTTATGAATATAAGTAATAATTGCATCTCGAAAATTCAATAGTAATACATTGAAAAGTAACAGTGTGCAACTCGATGTTGACAGGATACCAACTGGTGACTTCTAGAATTGTGTGAGTAACATTCTGTTTTTAGACTTCTCTGTTTCAGTGTGTGTACTCTGTATACTTCTCTGTTTCAGTGTGTGTACTCTGTATCAATGCTCTGGAGTTGATCTGACTGAAATTGTGATTTTAAATCTCAAAACCGCTACAGTATCTGTCAGGCAGAAACTTGGGACAAGTCATTTGACTGAAACCTTAAAACTGAACTAACTGACTGCTAGGGTTAACTTTGATTTAAACATTTGTAGAATACTAAGAGCTTTATTGAGTAGGTGTAACTGTATTAAGGGTTAAACTCATAACTTTATAACTTAGGGTTTCATGTAATTGTAAAACCATTGGGCCACTGAAAAGACACAATAGCAACTCAGGAGGGAGCCAGTCTAGATTTCCTTTTGAGGGCCACCAGCTGCAGAGAGTTAACTAATTAAAGGGGCGTGGCCCCACATCTGTGAGAACTCAGCAATCAGGTGTCCATTTTAGGGAGCACTTTCCTGGAGCGTCAAACAATAGAGTCCTGCTGGAGTCAAAGACTGACAAAGACATTAGAGTCCTGCGGGAGTCACGAGGGAGGCAAAGAGGAGGCAAATCCTACTTTGATTGAGCTAAGTATCGCTGGTGTTTTATTTCATTTGGTTGTTTAGCCCCTCATGCTATAATCATGTGTATTTTCTCCATTCCTGTTCATGTGTCCTCTCGCAATTATCACTGGCCCCGTGTATCTTGTAATCGCTATAACCGGCCTGCTCTCGTCTATCCCACATGCTCCACTGACATCCAACATCTAGTTTCAGGTGGCCTGTGGAACTGCCAGTCAGCTGTTCCTAAGGCTGACTTCATCTCTGGCTACGCTTCCCTGCAGTCTCTGGATTTCCTTGCTCTCACTGAGACCTGGATTACTCCATCCAACACATCCACCCCAGCAGCTCTCTCCACAGCATATTCCTTCTCCCATACACCCAGACCCACTGGCAGAGGAGGTGGCACTGGTCTCCTGCTCTCTCCCAAATGGAGCTTTTCCCTCTTCAAGCTACCTAACTTCACTCCTTCCACCTTTGAATTCCATGCCGTCACAGTAACCCATCCTATACAATTAACCATTGTTGTTCTCTACCGTCCACCAGGCGCCTTGGGGGACTTCTTGGAGGAATTAGATAATCTCCTCTCACACATCCCTGAAACTGGCCCTCCCGCTGTACTTCTCGGAGACTTCAACCTCCAGACAGGGAAGATAGACAAACTAACATCTCTGTTAACCTCCTTTGCTTTCTCACTGTCTCCGTCCCCACCAACTCATAAAGCTGGCAATGTCCTTGATCTCATATTCTCAAGGAACTGCACTACTTCTAACCTCTCTGTAAACCCGCTCCACACATCCGATCACTTCTTCATTTCACTCTCTCTACCCCTTTCCAAACATAACGAACTAATCTCTTCTCATCCTGCACCTCTCCGCCGTAACCTTCGTTCCCTCTCCCCCTCTACCTTTGCATCATCGGTGCTCTCAGCCCTCCCTTCCTCTGACTCGTTCCAACTCCTACTTCCAAACTCTGCTGCAGAAACTCTCCTCTCTACTCTCTCATCCTCTCTGGACTCTCTCTGTCCTCTCACATCTCGGCAGGCTCGTCAGTCCCCTCCTGCTCCCTGGCTAAATGACGCACTGCGTGCTAATAGAACCGTCCTTCGGGCAGCAGAGCGGAAACGGTGGAAATCCAAACACCATGACGACCTCCTAACCTATCAGGCTCTCCTCTCCTCTTTCTCTGCTTCCATCTCTCAGGCAAAAAGCACTTTCTTCCAAGATAAGATCCAATCTTCCTATTCCAATCCCAAAAAACTATTTTCCATCTTCTCCTCCCTCCTGGACCCCCCAAAGCCCCTTCCCCCTCCTCCCTCCTGGACCCCCCCAAAGCCCCTCCTCCCTCCTCACTTCTGTCAAGCGACTTTGTTAACCACTTTGAAAAAAGGTTGATGATATTGGCTCTTCTTTTTCTGACTCACCTCTACTTACCGCTGGGTCACCAGACCCTCCTTCCACCCACACACTGACCTCCTTCTCCCCTCTCTCTCCAAGTGAGGTTCTTACCCTCATTACCTCTGCCTGCCCTACCACCTGTCCTCTGGACCCTATCCCTTCAAACCTCCTTCAGACTATCGCTCCTGATATTCTACCGTTTCTCACCCATTTCATCAACACTTCTCTAACTTCTGGTCACTTTCCAAACAGTCTCAAGGAGGCAAGAATAAACCCTCTCCTAAAGAAACCCACTCTCAACCCGTCTGATGTTATAAACTACAGGCCTGTCTCTCTCCTCCCGTTCCTGTCTAAAACACTTGAACGGGCTGTCTTTAAACAACTCTCCTGTTATCTCCATCAGAACAACCTTCTGGATCCGCACCAGTCTGGTTTCAAGGCAGGTCACTCCACAGAAACTGCCCTCCTTGCTGTCACTGAGGAACTGCACACTGCCAAAGCAGCATCCCTCTCCTCTGTCATCATCCTGTTGGACCTGTCTGCTGCATTCGACACTGTGAACCATCAGATCCTCCTTCGCACTCTCCAAGAACTTGGAGTTTCAGGCTCTGCACTTTCCCTCCTCACCTCATACCTCAAAGACCGCACCTACAGGGTAACTTGGAGAGGGTCCGAGTCCGACCCTTGTCAATTAACTACAGGGGTCCCTCAGGGCTCTGTTCTTGGTCCCCTCCTCTTCTCCTTGTACACAAACTCGCTCGGATCTGTCATTAGCCCGCATGGTTTTTCATACCACTGCTACGCTGACGACACCCAATTAATTCTGTCCTTTCCCCGCTCAGAGACCCAGGTCGTCACACACATCTCTGCTTGTCTAGCTGACATCTCTCAGTGGATGTCTGCTCATCACCTCAAGCTCAACCTTGACAAGACTGAACTGCTTTTCCTTCCGGGAAAAGATTGTCCCACTCTTGACCTAACAATCAACATCGGCACCTCTGTTGTTTCCCCGACTCAGACTGCAAGGAATCTGGGTGTGACCCTAGATAACAACCTGTCCTTCACTGCAAACATCGCTGCTACAACCCGCTGCTGCAGATACACGCTTTACAACATCAGGAGGATACGTCCCCAGCTGACCCAGAAAGCGACGCAGGTTCTGGTCCAGCCTCTCGTCACCTCACGCCTAGACTACTGCAACTCCCTCCTGGCTGGTCTACCTGCATGTGCCATCCGACCTCTGCAGCTCATCCAGAATGCAGCGGCTCGTCTGGTCTTCAACCTTCCTAAATTCTCCCACACCACGCCGCTCCTCCGCTCCCTTCACTGGCTTCCGGTAACTGCTAGAATCCACTTCAAGACAATGGTACTTGCATACCATGCTGCGAATGGATCTGGCCCTTCCTACATCCAGGACATGGTTAAACCGTACATCCCAGCACGTGCACTCCGCTCTGCATCAGCCAAACAGCTCGCTGCACCCTCGCTGCGAGGGGGACCCAAGTTCCCATCATCAAAAACACGTGGGTTTGCTATCCTGGCTCCAAAATGGTGGAATGAGCTCCCATTGACATCAGGACAGCAGATAGCTTACACACCTTCCGGCGCAGACTGAAAACTCATCTCTTTCGACTCCACTTCGAGCAATAGAACTATTAACAAAGCACTTATATACTAATAAAGGACTGGCTTACCTAAAGCCAGTTGAGTAACACTTGAAATGTTTTTGCTCTATGAAACCTGATGTACTTTATGATTCTGTTTTCTTCAAGTTTGTATTTTGTTGGTCGAACGCACTTATTGTAAGTCGCTTTGGATAAAAGCGTCAGCTAAATGCAATGTAACACTAATTACACAATGAGGGTTTTGGATGTAATATGTTTGTGTTTTTCAAAAATGTACCTGGTTTATTTGCAGCTATTGTCAGTATATCTAATGCAACACATTGCCGTAATTTATTAAAGCTCATATCTGTAGCTTTCGCCAACATACCTAAGAGTTTGACAATTGTTGGGTAAAAAGCATTCTACATTTCAAATCCTTGAGAGACTACAGGTCTGAAAGAAGACTTGTATGCAAAATGGACCAGTGTGAAATAAAAAGGTATTTAGGATATCTCCTCACCTGCTCCACGGTTTGCCTCCACATGAGGAGCGACGACACCAACTTCCCTGCACCTGGTTGACCAATGGCTGCCTTGCTATAGATAACAGAGCCTCCTTTCTGTTTGGATCTCAGCAGAGCCAAGGCGGCGCTTGTGTTCAAATCCAAAGGGTTTGGGTTGTGGCTACTGATGCCCCACGAGGCGTAAACGGAGGAAAACGGGGCGTCGCTGTGCGAGTAGTTCGGCTTTGTGTGGTTCAGGAAACACCAGCTGACCCCCGTCGTCGTGCGAAGACTCGGAAATGATCTTGAATGCTCGGAGATCAAAACATCTTGATTGGTAACGAGTTTCGCCACCAATTCCACTCGCTTCTCAACACCAATTTCTTTCCCGTATGGAGGCGAGCTGCTTTCCATCGTGGATTGGAGTCGCGTGATAACCTGAGGTGTTGACGCTCGCCCCTTCTCTTCGCTCAGGTAACATTTCCCTAGCTCCACGGCGCTCAGTTCCTCCACGATCTGCCCGAACATCCGCTCCTCTTTCACCCGTTTCTGCTGCTTCACCTCCATGAAAAGATCCAGGCTGCTGGCGGGCGAAAGCATCCGTTTGTTGGCGCCACCACTGGAGGCGTTGGTGATGGAAATGGTTCTGGACGTCAGAGAAAGAGGAATGCCCGTTTTCAGTTTAGCCGATGACAAATCGAGAGCTTCCGTCGACGTCTGTCTGGAAACACCAGAGATCTGAGTCTGAGAGGCGGCGCTTTCATACTGATTGTCAAAAATCTGTGATACTGACGTGTACGTGATGCTGCCGTACGATGGTACGTGAGTTTGTAATCTCACGGGAACTAAGAGGCTCGGATGGGACAGCTGGGGAAACGTGTTCCCGGTGGAGAATATTGGCAAAGTGTTTCTGAGGTGAAACCCTTGCTGCCCCACTTCAGTTTCCATATTCAACGATTCCTGCCTCACCAAATCCCCCCTCATTCTCTCCCTCGAATCCACGTGTCTAAGTTTAGAAGTTTGCGTAAGGCTACCGTAATCGAACGATATGCTACGAGCCTCAGGTAGTTCCTTGCGTAAGTTACAAGGCGCTTGTTCTGAAGACGATCGCCTCATTTCGTGTTGTTGTCTCTGGTTGAGTAGCGATAAGTTATGAACGCTTCCCGGCACCGCCAGAAGCTCCAACGGTTTTCCAAACTCATCTTGTCGGGCAGGCAACTTCAAAACCTCCTCCCTGTCGAAGGAAAAGGTGGAGCAATAAGATAAGTTGCTGTCTTGGCTTGGACTTCGGGAGAGACTTGTACACGCCGACTCAAAACTAGATTCCCCGGAGGAGTGCTCGATGTCGGCCAAGCGGAGCCTCTTCTTCTTCGGGGGGAGTTTCTCCGGAGGGAATTGTGCTAAGGTTTCACTCCTCTGAGGCCACTGAAACTCCTCCTTCTCCGGCTCTTTCACCTTCACCTCGGGAGCTTTTTCTGGGCTGTCGGGCTCCACCGTCACCCTGATCTCTGGGACTTGTATGCTGGGTTGCCGCACCAATTTGGGGATTTGAAACGACTGATCGCTCCTCTCCAACGACTCACTCGACTCCATCGCTTGAATGGAAATCCCTTCCAGTCTCAGCGCGTGATACTGTTCAGAGTGAGGCCTGTTTATGGAGTTTGTGTGCTGGATAACAGATATTACATTCCCTAAAGTTTTACGACCAGACATTTCCGGACTCACTGATACGTCAAACTGCGGATGTCCTAACGCCATAATGCCAGCCACAGCTTGTTTAACATCGTAGTCTTTACTTGAGTCAAACATCTCCTCACATTCATCCCGTCCCTCGTATTGTCCCGACAGATCTTCCTCTTCCCGTTTCTCTTTCCGACGTTTCCGCGTTGCCAGCTCCATGGCGTGTCTCTGAGGGCTCGTACCAGAGGGGCAGCTTTCCATTTCCAGTCCTGAGATCATTGACACACCGCTCTCCATCATCTTTCCGCCGTCTACATCTACGTGGCTTTCATTTGCCGAGTGTTCGAAGGCAGCTTGCCTCCGGAGTCTCCTCATACCGCCGATACTCGCTCTCTCGTCAAACGAATGGCTTCCTCTGAGTGCGGGAGGCATATTCAGACACACATCGGAAGACGTTGGCATCGAATTGCTTCTGATCAGAAACGCATCAGACTGAAGTTCCTGAACATCCTCCCTCAACAACGACTTTGTGTTTATTTTAATCGACTCGACCACGTCTTTTTCCTGGGTGAAAACGCGGGACACGCCTCTTTCCGAGCGTCTTTCCGCCGCCTCGGCAAAAGCGGCGGCCGTCTGCTTTGGGCTCGGTTTGTAGCATTTCCCGAACATTATTTCCTGATAGGATTTGGCGTTGGCGTTCGGAGGCCCGGTTTGGTGCTCTGTGCTTTCTGAACGAGAGAAATATCCCGAATCCGTGCTGCCTTTACTGGATTGACTTGGCAGCGACAGATTGTTCTCCGAGTCGCTGCTTCTTTTCTCAGAAAGCCTCAGAGCCAGCCTTTGTTTGATCGCGCTGGATTGAATCGAACGACTTGTCTCGGCATTGATTTCTTGTGGAACATCTTGGATTCCCTTCTTCTGAGAAATGAGATTCAGTACTCTTACAGCCGTGTTATCCGATGCCTCCGCCGGAGAGTCAAGAAGCAGCAGCGGGTCGCTAAGAGTGTCCTCATCCGAGTCTGATGTTTGCTCAGCATCGGAGAACAACTCGCCTTCCCCTTCAAACGAATCGATATTAGCGAGTCCTGACATCGAACCGGCTTTGACGGCGTGAGCGTGAGACTTCCTGTGTTTGTATAAGTTACTCTTGGTTTTGAAGGAGAATCCGCAGGGGATGCACGGATAGGGTCGTTCTCCGGTGTGCGATCGAATGTGTTTCTTCAGAACGCTCGGTTTGGCACATGCTCTCCCACAATAATCACAAACATACTTCCCGGGCTTTTGTGGTTTCTGCTCCATCTTCTCCTCGGAAATCGGGTCCATGGCTGAATGGGAACACTGGTGAACTTCAGGTGAACTGGTGGACTTCCTGTGGGATGCAAGGCCAGGTGATTGTGTAGAAAGTGCAGCTTTTTGCCTGCCAATAGGAAACGGGTTCGTAGATTGCAGTGGATTCGCCTCATAGTCTTGATGGATTGAGGACTGATCTTCAAACGACTCTTCGCTCCGACCTTCCTCCAGTTGTCGGTGCCATCCTTTAGTTTTAGTTTCCACTTCGTGTGCTTCCTCCGAGGGGATTTCTCTCTTTGAAACCACATTTCCATCATGACCCTCATCGGAGCTCCTCGCCGCCGCAGCAGTTTCAAGTGACTCCATGAAATCCAATGTCTTTCGGATCGATTTTCAAGGGCAATATCTGTTATGTAACTGTAGTGATATTAACATTCATGTGAACGGATGTCGGGGAAGGGTCACCTGGAAGAAAAGCAGACAGAAAATACAGTTAGAAAGATATGCATGTATCAGAAAAACATTCTTCTAAATATAATGCTACGGTTAGTCGTTTGAGAGAAGATTCCTTCCAAAATATAGTGATTTTTCAAAATGTCCTTAAATCCTGTAAAATATGAAGATGTGTCATTCCTCTGTTTACATCATATTAAAGTGAATATATTAGTTTTTTGGATTGACAAAACACAATTTAAAGACTTCACCTTTGAATTTAGGCCGTTTTTCTTTTACTATTTCCTCCAAAACATGAATGGAAAAATAAAATAAAAGTTAGTAACTAAGGATGTATGATATGAAATGCTGCAGATAAATAAATCAGAATATGACAAATGTTTGCAAAAGTTAAATTGAGCTTTAAGGAATCCTTAATGTTGACAAAAACTGCACATGTAGAATTCAATAAAAAAAGTTCAGGGAAAATGATTTTGGTTTTTAGATTTTTCCAATTAGTGCACAAATTAACCTACGCACTAATTGATAGTTGCTGTTTTATCCAAACTAAGACCACATCATGTTGGACTACTTGGTCAGAGTTCACCCTTTTTAAAAGTCGTCCAAATCAAATAGAGAGTATAACAATTATAACGAGCTCCTTCACAGCGGGAATGGAAAACAAAACACCAAGGAAGTGTGTGTGTGTGTGTGTGTGTGTGTGTGTGTGTGTGTGTGTGTGTGTGTGTGTGTGTGTGTGTGTGTGTGTGTGTGTGTGTGTGTGTGTGTGTGTGTGTGTGTGTGTGTGTGTGTGTGTGTGTGTGTGTGTGTGTGTGTGTGTGTGTGTGTGTGTGTGTGTGTGTGTGTGTCATGCTTTTACTCAGGGGTGGAAGGTGCATTCAGAAAGAAGTATGCAAAAGTACCCGAGTAGTATCTGCAACATGTACCTAAAGTATACAGGCCATAATTGGATCTTTTAGTGTTTATTTTGAATATTCTTTACTTTTGGGTTATTATTAGTGTTGATGCAAACATAATTTAAATATTCTAGCGACCTGAATCCATGACAAATGTCACTTTAATGTAAAAACTGCAGGTAGCAGGTTAAAGATTATTCAGCATTGCATCAAACATAGATTTTACAAACAGTTGTCATATTGCAAGTTATACATACGACCTAAAAAAAGGCTGCACAAATCTACGGCTGGAAATGTATAATGTGTACACACTCACACACACATACACATACATACACTCTCACACACACACACACTCTCATCAATATTGTCGGCTTTACCCCAAAACAAGTCCATGAAGGTTTGCATGCTGAAACAAAGGGACAATCATCAACGCTAACAACAAACAAACTGTGCAGAAGACGTGAAGAAGTACAACGAACAAAATCACCAATAAACTCCAACACGTCCAAAACTCCACCCTACTTCTACTTTTACTCAAGTACACGGTCTGAGTACTTCATGTAAATGTCCTCTCTGTGGGACTAATACAGGCTGATGTTCTATTGTACAAATACACCTTTCTCGCAGTTTACAATTCTTTGTGCGCCCTATTCAGAACATTTCTAACAATTTACCCTGAGGTAAAGGGGTGGGGACAAAATTGTCTGTTTCCAAAAGGTATATGGACATGTCCGCAGTATAAATGACAGCTAGGCTCAGTCTTCACGCTGTCCCGTACGCAGAGTGGGAAGTAGTGGAGTACAAATACTTTGTTACTGTACTTAAGTACATGTTTCTGGTACCAGTACTTTACTCCACTACTTATTTTTCTGACCACTTTTTACTTTGACTTCTTACATGTTGAACCCAAATACCTGTACTTTCTACATCTTACATGTTGAACCCAAATACCTGTACTTTCTACTTCTTACATGTTGAACACAAATACCTGTACTTTCTACTTCTTACATGTTGAACACAAATACCTGTACTTTCTACTTCTTACATGTTGAACCCAAATACCTGTACTTTCTACTTCTCACATGTTGAACCCAAATACCTGTACTTTCTACTTCTTACATGTTGAACACAAATACCTGTACTTTCTACTTCTTACATGTTGAACACAAATACCTGTACTTTCTACTTCTTACATGTTGAACCCAAATACCTGTACTTTCTACTTCTTACATGTTGAACCCAAATACCTGTACTTTCTACTTCTCACATGTTGAACACAAATACCTGTACTTTCTACTTCTTACATGTTGAACACAAATAACTGTACTTTCTACTTCTCACATGTTGAACACAAATACCTGTACTTTCTACTTCTTACATGTTGAACCCAAATACCTGTACTTTCTACTTCTTACATGTTGAACACAAATACCTGTACTTTCTACTTCTTACATGTTGAACCCAAATACCTGTACTTTCTACTTCTTACATGTTGAACACAAATACCTGTACTTTCTACTTCTTACATGTTGAACACAAATACCTGTACTTTCTACTTCTCACATGTTGAACACAAATACCTGTACTTTCTACTTCTTACATGTTGAACCCAAATACCTGTACTTTCTACTTCTTACATGTTGAACACAAATACCTGTACTTTCTACTTCTTACATGTTGAACCCAAATACCTGTACTTTCTACTTCTTACATGTTGAACCCAAATACCTGTACTTTCTACTTCTTACATGTTGAACACAAATACCTGTACTTTCTACTTCTTACATGTTGAACACAAATACCTGTACTTTCTACTTCTCACATGTTGAACACAAATACCTGTACTTTCTACTTCTCACATGTTGAACCCAAATACCTGTACTTTCTACTTCTTACATGTTGAACACAAATACCTGTACTTTCTACTTCTCACATGTTGAACACAAATACCTGTACTTTCTACTTCTCACATGTTGAACCCAAATACCTGTACTTTCTACTTCTTACATGTTGAACCCAAATACCTGTACTTTCTACATCTTACATGTTGAACCCAAATACCTGTACTTTCTACTTCTTACATGTTGAACACAAATACCTGTACTTTCTACTTCTTACATGTTGAACCCAAATACCTGTACTTTCTACATCTTACATGTTGAACCCAAATACCTGTACTTTCTACTTCTTACATGTTGAACACAAATACCTGTACTTTCTACTTCTTACATGTTGAACCCAAATACCTGTACTTTCTACTTCTTACATGTTGAACACAAATACCTGTACTTTCTACTTCTCACATGTTGAACACAAATACCTGTACTTTCTACTTCTCACATGTTGAACCCAAATACCTGTACTTTCTACATCTTACATGTTGAACCCAAATACCTGTACTTTCTACTTCTTACATGTTGAACCCAAATACCTGTACTTTCTACATCTTACATGTTGAACCCAAATACCTGTACTTTCTACTTCTTACATGTTGAACCCAAATACCTGTACTTTCTACTTCTTACATGTTGAACCCAAATACCTGTACTTTCTACTTCTTACATGTTGAACTCAAATACCTGTACTTTCTACTTCTCACATGTTGAACACAAATACCTGTACTTTCTACATCTTACATGTTGAACCCAAATACCTGTACTTTCTACATCTTACATGTTGAACCCAAATACCTGTACTTTCTACATCTTACATGTTGAACCCAAATACCTGTACTTTCTACTTCTTACATGTTGAACCCAAATACCTGTACTTTCTACTTCTTACATGTTGAACCCAAATACCTGTACTTTCTACTTCTTACATGTTGAACTCAAATACCTGTACTTTCTACTTCTCACATGTTGAACACAAATACCTGTACTTTCTACTTCTCACATGTTGAACCCAAATACCTGTACTTTCTACATCTTACATGTTGAACCCAAATACCTGTACTTTCTACTTCTTACATGTTGAACCCAAATACCTGTACTTTCTACATCTTACATGTTGAACCCAAATACCTGTACTTTCTACATCTTACATGTTGAACCCAAATACCTGTACTTTCTACTTCTTACATGTTGAACCCAAATACCTGTACTTTCTACATCTTACATGTTGAACTCAAATACCTGTACTTTCTACTTCTTACATGTTGAACCCAAATACCTGTACTTTCTACTTCTTACATGTTGAACTCAAATACCTGTACTTTCTACTTCTTACATGTTGAACCCAAATACCTGTACTTTCTACTTCGTACATGTTGAACTCAAATACCTGTACTTTCTACTTCTTACATGTTGAACCCAAATACCTGTACTTTCTACTTCTTACATGTTGAACTCAAATACCTGTACTTTCTACTTCTTACATGTTGAACTCAAATACCTGTACTTTCTACTTCTTACATGTTGAACACAAATACCTGTACTTTCTACTTCTTACATGTTGAACTCAAATACCTGTACTTTCTACTTCTTACATGTTGAACACAAATACCTGTACTTTCTACTTCTTACATGTTGAACACAAATACCTGTACTTTTCTACTTCTTACATGTTGAACACAAATACCTGTACTTTCTACTTCTTACATGTTGAACTCAAATACCTGTACTTTCTACTTCTTACATGTTGAACACAAATACCTGTACTTTCTACTTCTTACATGTTGAACACAAATACCTGTACTTTCTACTTCTTACATGTTGAACCCAAATACCTGTACTTTCTACTTCTTACATGTTGAACCCAAATACCTGTACTTTCTACTTCTTACATGTTGAACCCAAATACCTGTACTTTCTACTTCTTACATGTTGAACCCAAATACCTGTACTTTCTACTTCTTACATGTTGAACCCAAATACCTGTACTTTCTACTTCTTACATGTTGAACCCAAATACCTGTACTTTCTACTTCTTACATGTTGAACTCAAATACCTGTACTTTCTACTTCTTACATGTTGAACCCAAATACCTGTACTTTCTACTTCTTACATGTTGAACACAAATACCTGTACTTTCTACTTCTTACATGTTGAACACAAATACCTGTACTTTCTACTTCTTACATGTTGAACTCAAATACCTGTACTTTCTACTTCTTACATGTTGAACCCAAATACCTGTACTTTCTACTTCTTACATGTTGAACACAAATACCTGTACTTTCTACTTCTTACATGTTGAACCCAAATACCTGTACTTTCTACTTCTTACATGTTGAACTCAAATACCTGTACTTTCTACTTCTTACATGTTGAACACAAATACCTGTACTTTCTACTTCTTACATGTTGAACTCAAATACCTGAACTTTCTACTTCTTACATGTTGAACACAAATACCTGTACTTTCTACTTCTTACATGTTGAACCCAAATACCTGTACTTTCTACTTCTTACATGTTGAACACAAATACCTGTACTTTCTACTTCTTACATGTTGAACACAAATACCTGTACTTTCTACTTCTTACATGTTGAACTCAAATACCTGTACTTTCTACTTCTTACATGTTGAACCCAAATACCTGTACTTTCTACTTCTTACATGTTGAACACAAATACCTGTACTTTCTACTTCTTACATGTTGAACCCAAATACCTGTACTTTCTACTTCTTACATGTTGAACTCAAATACCTGTACTTTCTACTTCTTACATGTTGAACCCAAATACCTGTACTTTCTACTTCTTACATGTTGAACCCAAATACCTGTACTTTCTACTTCTTACATGTTGAACACAAATACCTGTTCTTTCTACTTCTTACATGTTGAACCCAAATACCTGTACTTTCTACTTCTCTCATTTCCCAAACAGCTGGTTCCTTTAGTCTGAATGTGTGTTTGGTGGCGTGATCATTATTCTTTAGAGTCATTGCGTGCCTATTGATTTGAACACGATCCGTGTATCCATCATTTCCTGGTCTTCTCTAAAGAAGAGGGACCAATGGAAACGTTGTCATGTTGCCGTTGTTTAGCATGGAAACATTCATTAGCTAACAATGACATTATTGTTCTATTGATATAAAGGGAGGTCAGGTACTCTTTAAAACAGCTGCTAGTTATGGGTACTTTTTACTGAAGTACACTTCAAAGCCTCTTTACTTTGACTTGAGTAAAGAAGTTTAGTCAGTACTTCTACTTTCACCAGAGTATTTTTAAACACGAGTATCTGTCCTTCTACTTGCATAATCCCGTCCGGAAACCTCTCAAAGTGAATCCCTCTTCTCTCCGGTTTTACATCTTTAGCCTCTGAGGTTGTCTCCATCGTCTCCGTTTCAGACGCTGTCCTCTTAACGAGGTTACATAAGATTATCTGGTTCAGACCCTCTGAGTTCCCCTTAATTAGGACATCCTCCTCCTCCTCCTCCTCCTCCTCAGGCGCTAAATAACCAAGGTGACTCCACAGAGACGTTCAGGGATGATAGGCTCCCTTTTCTCAGCTTTATTTTTGGCTGTGTTGTGCTCCCGCAGCTCTGCTTTCCGACTGATTTGAACGCCTCTTATGGTTAGAGAGAGGGTGGATAATGAAGGATGGCGATTCAACAATAATAATAATAATAATAATAATGAATATGTTATTACTTCAACAAATCGAATTCATTTGAACTGACATGTAGAACATTTTAGAGCTATTTTTTTATGTATTATTAGTTATATATTCTTCTTGTTTATTCGTTCATATTTACAGTAGATATGATATTTTCTGTATATTTATATTATTGATTATTCTTCATATTTTTTCTGTCTTTATCAATATATATTATAAAATGTTTTAATTTGTATAATTTGTTTCTTGCCCATTTGTATTGTCTTTGAAATGTATTTATGTCCTATATTTGCATTGTTTAGAAGCCTGGGACTTCAGATTCCCATCACCACATCTACACTGAAGCTGTGCATAAGATAATAAAGCCTTTGAAACTTTGAATAAAAATAACAAAAATAACAAAAAGCTTTTCCAATTTTACCTCAAATACACATTTTCCCGGACGTATTTGAACGCATCTCGCTGCAGCGCTACAGAGAGGCGGATAATGAAGGATGGCGATCTGTGTTTTCAACAGGGAGGTGAATGAACTAAAGTGGGGGTAAAAACACACACACATTTAAAGGCCTGGCAGCAGCAGCAGCAGGGACCCCCCCCCACACACGCACACACTCACACACTTCAAGGTCGACCTGACCTCATTGCTTAGTATTTTCCATCCTCGGGTGCAGAGTGACAGCCCGATAAGAGACAACGCAAACCTCCAGTGTGTAACATGCAGAACATATGACACAGCATGACGTCCACACACAGCGGCAGGTGGTACAGTGGTTAAACTGGGGTACACTATGTCCGCATGCACGGGGGAGACAATGAGAGGATCCATGAACAAAATCTCACATGAAGCACACACGGGGGGGGGAAGCAGCTGACATTCACACCTCAAATAATAATCCTGATACCAACCTGACATTTGAAAAGCCCCCGTTCCCATGTCCACGGTCACATTCAGGACCCCCGCTGGGCCTTTTTTAGTCCATTTTGTCCGTTCTGGAGGTGACTGGGCGACAGTACGGAGCGAAATGACCGAGTAAGAGTCCCATCACCGGGCGTACATTTAACGGATCTATTGATGCAGCCGGTCACCGGAGAAAATACCCGAGCGTGACGTGAGCCCAGCACAGAAATAGCAAAGGGGCCCGAGGAGGGGAAGCACGAAGGCCCACCATTCAGGGCTCTTTCAGCTGCCTCACACTGAGACAGAGAGAGGGGGGGGGGCATGTCAGGATCAAATGGGAGGTATGCTGCACATTCCTGCACTACACTACCATTTAAATATATTATTCACACGATGTCTATTTTGTTTTTGTATTTATTTAGTGTATTTATGATTCTTCACGTCTCTTTTCTTTTTATTATTTTATTATTGTTTTTGTATTTTATTTTCAAAAATAATTTGGGGGGGGGCATGTCAGTGTAATGCAGGAGCATACCCCCCATTGTATCCATTTAAATATATTATTTACAGACAATTTCCATATTGTTTTTGTATTCCTTATTATAATAGTAGATTTGCTCTTATTTACTTTTACTTTGTTTATGTTTCACTAAATCAAATTCCTGCAAAACCTTTCCACTTTTAATTATTTTTATTTATTCACATACTGATTGTATTTTATTGTTTATTTTCATTTTACAATAGTTCACATTTATTTTAGATTTGAACTAACCTCTTCAAAAACTGCACTAAATGCGGCGAAGCCTGCGAGCTAGTTCAGGCAGTCAACTCGAGCACCAATGATACATTAACACGTGACGCACCTCGTCCCTCTAACAACCAACCAATCACATTCTCCTAAACATGCCGCTCTATTTAAGCTGCCAGGTCTTCCTGCCTCTGCCTCGCTGCTGCTGCTGCTGCTGCTGCTGTTGCTGTTGCTGCGTTTCATGTTGCTGCTGCTGCTGCTGCTCGCCTGCCCCAGCTCCACCCCAGCTTCCGCCCCAGCTTCCGCCCCAGCTTCCGCCCCAGCTCCACCCCAGCTTCCGCCCCAGCTTCCGCCCCAGCTCCACCCCAGCTTCCGCCCCAGCTTCCGCCCCAGCTCCACCCCAGCTTCCGCCCCAGCTCCACCCCAGCTTCCGCCCCACCTTCCGCCCCAGCTCCACCCCAGCTTCCGCCCCAGCTTCCGCCCCAGCTCCACCCCAGCTTCCGCCCCAGCTTCCGCCCCAGCTTCCGCCCCAGGTTCCGCCTCAGCTTCCGCCCCAGGTTCCGCCCCAGCTCCCGCCCCAGGTTCCGCCCCAGGTTCCGCCCCACCTTCCGCCCCAGGTTCTGCCTCAGCTTCCGCCCCAGGTTCCGCCCCAGCTTCCGCCCCAGCTTCCGCCCCAGCTCCACCCCAGTTTCCGCCCCAGCTTCCGCCTCAGCTTCCGCCCCAGCTTCCGCCCCAGCTCCACCCCAGCTTCCGCCCCAGCTTCCGCCCCAGCTTCCGCCCCAGCTCCACCCCAGCTTCCGCCCCAGCTTCCGCCCCAGCTCCACCCCAGCTTCCGCCCCAGCTTCCGCCCCAGCTTCCGCCCCAGCTTCCGCCCCAGCTTCCGCCCCAGCTTCCGCCCCAGCTCCACCCCAGCTTCCGCCCCAGCTCCACCCCAGCTTCCGCCCCAGCTTCCGCCCCAGCTTCCGCCCCAGCTTCCGCCCCAGCTTCCGCCCCAGCTTCCACCCCAGCTTCCGCCCCAGCTTCCGCCCCAGGTTCCGCCTCAGCTTCCGCCCCAGGTTCCGCCCCAGCTCCCGCCCCAGGTTCCGCCCCAGGTTCCGCCCCACCTTCCGCCCCAGGTTCCGCCTCAGCTTCCGCCCCAGGTTCCGCCCCAGCTCCCGGCCCAGGTTCCGCCCCAGGTTCCGCCCCAGGTTCCGCCCCAGCTTCCGCCCCAGCTTCCGTCCCAGTTTCCGCCCCAGCTTCCGCCCCTGCTCCACCCCAGGTTCCACCCCAGCTTCCGCCCCAGCTTCCGCCCCAGCTCCACCCCAGCTTCCGCCCCAGCTTCCGCCCCAGCTTCCGCCCCAGCTCCACCCCAGCTTCCGCCCCAGCTTCCGCCCCAGCTCCACCCCAGCTTCCGCCCCAGCTTCCGCCCCAGCTTCCGCCCCAGCTTCCGCCCCAGCTTCCGCCCCAGCTTCCGCCCCAGCTCCACCCCAGCTTCCGCCCCAGCTCCACCCCAGCTTCCGCCCCAGCTTCCGCCCCAGCTTCCGCCCCAGCTTCCGCCCCAGCTTCCGCCCCAGCTTCCACCCCAGCTTCCGCCCCAGCTTCCGCCCCAGGTTCCGCCTCAGCTTCCGCCCCAGGTTCCGCCCCAGCTCCCGCCCCAGGTTCCGCCCCACCTTCCGCCCCAGGTTCCGCCTCAGCTTCCGCCCCAGGTTCCGCCCCAGCTCCCGGCCCAGGTTCCGCCCCAGGTTCCGCCCCAGGTTCCGCCCCAGCTTCCGCCCCAGCTTCCGTCCCAGTTTCCGCCCCAGCTTCCGCCCCAGCTTCCGCCCCGGCTCACGCCCCGGGTCCCGCCCCGGCTTCCGCCCCGGCTTCCGCCCCAGGTTCCGCCCCAGCTCCCGCCCCAGCTTCCGCCCCAGCTTCCACCTCAGCTTCCACCCCAGCTTCCACCCCAGCTTCCACCCCAGCTTCCGCCCCTGCTCCACCCCAGGTTCCACCCCAGCTTCCACCCCAGCTTCCACCCCAGCTTCCACCCCAGCTTCTGCCCCAGCTTCCACCTGTAGGCTTGGGGGATAGTTATCTAATCATCACTCATGTTCTTTGTAAATCTGTGGAGTGATGAGGCCCGAGCCTCGACGTCAAACTATATGTTGCTTCTAATAAACATATTAAGAACACGTGAGTTGTCTGACTGAAATATACATATTTTTTCCAAATAGTTTGTCTTATTATTTTTCATGTCGTTTTATTATACAGTGTTTTTTTACAGAATATTTGTATTTATTAGCTCTTATTTCACGTTGGAATTTCTCTGTGTTTTAAGATATAAATGCCTTTTTTTTGCCTAAATAATTAAATAGAAATAAAACACATAATACGTCAGGCAGGAAACTAAGCTTTATGCAAATGTCTCCTTGTTGCATTTAATGAAATATGACCGATGTTTAGCTGAAGTTAAAAACAAGAAAATGTCTTATTTTTATGATTGATATACATTTCTACTTTATATAATCAGTGACAGAGACTGAAAGACGTAATCACACGGTAATCATATACGTCTCCTTTTCAGAGAGGAAGTGTGTGTGTGTGTGTGTGTGTGTGTGTGTGTGTGTGTGTGTGTGTGTGTGTGTGTGTGTGTGTGTGTGTGTGTGTGTGTGTGTGTGTGTGTGTGTGTCGTGATGATGAGGGTCATTAGAGGAAAACTGGCACAATACTGCAGATTATGTGCAGCTGCAGAATCAGACATTAACTCAGTAAATACTTCCTCAATCCTTCATCTTAAAGCGGTATATCAGTATGTAGTGTCTCTACTTTAAAGAGTACTCTCCTGCTGATGTTCAGGTGTATATCAGTATGTAGTGTCTCTACTTTAAAGAGTCCTCTCCTGCTGATGTTCAGGTGTATATCAGTATGTAGTGTCTCTACTTTAAAGAGTCCTCTCCTGCTGATGTTCAGGTGTATATCAGTATGTAGTGTCTCTACTTTAAAGAGTCCTCTCCTGCTGATGTTCAGGTGTATATCAGTATGTAGTGTCTCTACTTTAAAGAGTCCTCTCCTGCTGATGTCCAGGTGTATATCAGTATGTAGTGTCTCTACTTTAAAGAGTCCTCTCCTGCTGATGTTCAGGTGTATATCAGTATGTAGTGTCTCTACTTTAAAGAGTCCTCTCCTGCTGATGTTCAGGTGTATATCAGTATGTAGTGTCTCTACTTTAAAGAGTCCTCTCCTGCTGATGTCCAGGTGTATATCAGTATGTAGTGTCTCTACTTTAAAGAGTCCTCTCCTGCTGATGTTCAGGTGTATATCAGTATGTAGTGTCTCTACTTTAAAGAGTCCTCTCCTGCTGATGTTCAGGTGTATGTCAGTATGTAGTGTCTCTACTTCAAAGAGTCCTCTCCTGCTGATGTTCTGGTGTATATTAGTATGTAGTGTCTCTACTTTAAAGAGTCCTCTCCTGCTGATGTTCAGGTGTATATCAGTATGCAGTGTTTCTACTTTAAAGAGTCCTCTCCTGCTGATGTTCAGGTGTATATCAGTATGTAGTGACTCTACTTCAAAGAGTCCTCTCCTGCTGATGTTCAGGTGTATATCAGTATGTAGTGTCTCTACTTTAAAGAGTCCTCTCCTGCTGATCTTCAGGTGTATATCAGAATGTAGTGTCTCTACTTCAAAGAGTCCTCTCCTGCTGATGTTCAGGTGTATATCAGTATGTAGTGTCTCTACTTTAAAGAGTCCTCTCCTGCTGATGTTCAGGTGTATATCAGTATGTAGTGTCTCTACTTTAAAGAGTCCTCTCCTGCTGATGTTCAGGTGTATATCAGTATGTAGTGTCTCTACTTTAAAGAGTCCTCTCCTGCTGATGTTCAGGTGTATATCAGTATGTAGTGTCTCTACTTGAAAGAGTCCTCTCCTGCTGATGTCAGGTGTATATCAGTATGTAGTGTCTCTACTTTAAAGAGTCCTCTCCTGCTGATGTTCAGGTGTATATCAGTATGTAGTGTCTCTACTTTAAGAGTCCTCTCCTGCTGATGTTCAGGTGTATATCAGTATGTAGTGTCTCTACTTTAAAGAGTCCTCTCCTGCTGATGTCCAGGTGTATATCAGTATGTAGTGTCTCTACTTTAAAGAGTCCTCTCCTGCTGATGTTCAGGTGTATATCAGTATGTAGTGTCTCTACTTTAAAGAGTCCTCTCCTGCTGATGTTCAGGTGTATGTCAGTATGTAGTGTCCTCTACTTCAAAGAGTTCCTCTCCTGCTGATGTTCTGGTGTATATTAGTATGTAGTGTCTCTACTTTAAAGAGTCCTCTCCTGCTGATGTTCAGGTGTATATCAGTATGCAGTGTTTCTACTTTAAAGAGTCCTCTCCTGCTGATGTTCAGGTGTATATCAGTATGTAGTGACTCTACTTCAAAGAGTCCTCTCCTGCTGATGTTCAGGTGTATATCAGTATGTAGTGTCTCTACTTTAAAGAGTCATCTCCTGCTGATCTTCAGGTTGTATATCAGAATGTAGTGTCTCTACTTCAAAGAGTCCTCTCCTGCTGATGTTCAGGTGTATATCAGTATGTAGTGTCTCTACTTTAAAGAGTCCTCTCCTGCTGATGTCAGGTGTATATCAGTATGTAGTGTCTCTACTTTAAAGAGTCCTCTCCTGCTGATGTTCAGGTGTATATCAGTATGTAGTGTCTCTACTTTAAAGAGTCCTCTCCTGCTGATGTTCAGGTGTATATCAGTATGTAGTGTCTCTACTTTAAAGAGTCCTCTCCTGCTGATGTTCAGGTGTATATCAGTATGTAGTGTCTCTACTTTAAAGAGTCCTCTCCTGCTGATGTTCAGGTGTATATCAGTATGTAGTGTCTCTACTTCAAAGAGTCCTCTCCTGCTGATGTTCAGGTGTATATCAGTATGTAGTGTCTCTACTTTAAAGAGTCCTCTCCTGCTGATGTTCAGGTGTATATCAGTATGTAGTGTCTCTACTTTAAAGAGTCCTCTCCTGCTGATGTTCAGGTGTATATCAGTATGTAGTGTCTCTACTTTAAAGAGTCCTCTCCTGCTGATGTTCAGGTGTATATCAGTATGTAGTGTCTCTACTTTAAAGAGTCCTCTCCTGCTGATGTTCAGGTGTATATCAGTATGTAGTGTCTCTACTTCAAAGAGTCCTCTCCTGCTGATGTTCAGGTGTATATCAGTATGTAGTGTCTCTACTTTAAAGAGTCCTCTCCTGCTGATGTTCAGGTGTATATCAGTATGTAGTGTCTCTACTTTAAAGAGTCCTCTCCTGCTGATGTTCAGGTGTATATCAGTATGTAGTGTCTCTACTTTAAAGAGTCCTCTCCTGCTGATGTTCAGGTGTATATCAGTATGTAGTGTCTCTACTTAAAGAGTCCTCTCCTGCTGATGTTCAGGTGTATATCAGTATGTAGTGTCTCTACTTTAAAGAGTCCTCTCCTGCTGATGTTCAGGTGTATATCAGTATGTAGTGTCTCTACTTTAAAGAGTCCTCTCCTGCTGATGTTCAGGTGTATATCAGTATGTAGTGTCTCTACTTTAAAGAGTCCTCTCCTGCTGATGTTCAGGTGTATATCAGTATGTAGTGTCTCTACTTTAAAGAGTCCTCTCCTGCTGATGTTCAGGTGTATATCAGTATGTAGTGTCTCTACTTTAAAGAGTCCTCTCCTGCTGATGTTCAGGTGTATATCAGTATGTAGTGTCTCTACTTTAAAGAGTCCTCTCCTGCTGATGTTCAGGTGTATATCAGTATGTAGTGTCTCTACTTTAAAGAGTCCTCTCCTGCTGATGTTCAGGTGTATATCAGTATGTAGTGTCTCTACTTTAAAGAGTCCTCTCCTGCTGATGTTCAGGTGTATATCAGTATGTAGTGTCTCTACTTTAAAGAGTCCTCTCCTGCTGATGTTCAGGTGTATATCAGTATGTAGTGTCTCTACTTTAAAGAGTCCTCTCCTGCTGATGTCCAGGTGTATATCAGTATGTAGTGTCTCTACTTTAAAGAGTCCTCTCCTGCTGATGTTCAGGTGTATATCAGTATGTAGTGTCTCTACTTTAAAGAGTCCTCTCCTGCTGATGTTCAGGTGTATATCAGTATGTAGTGTCCTCTACTTCAAAGAGTCCTCTCCTGCTGATGTTCTGGTGTATATTAGTATGTAGTGTCTCTACTTTAAAGAGTCCTCTCCTGCTGATGTTCAGGTGTATATCAGTATGCAGTGTTTCTACTTTAAAGAGTCCTCTCCTGCTGATGTTCAGGTGTATATCAGTATGTAGTGTACTCTACTTTCAAAGAGTCCTCTCCTGCTGATGTTCAGGTGTATATCAGTATGTAGTGTCTCTACTTTAAAGAGTCCTCTCCTGCTGATGTTCAGGTGTATATCAGTATGTAGTGTCTCTACTTCAAAGAGTCCTCTCCTGCTGATGTTCAGGTGTATATCAGTATGTAGTGTCTCTACTTTAAAGAGTCCTCTCCTGCTGATGTTCAGGTGTATATCAGTATGTAGTGTCTCTACTTTAAAGAGTCCTCTCCTGCTGATGTTCAGGTGTATATCAGTATGTAGTGTCTCTACTTTAAAGAGTCCTCTCCTGCTGATGTTCAGGTGTATATCAGTATGTAGTGTCTCTACTTTAAAGAGTCCTCTCCTGCTGATGTTCAGGTGTATATCAGTATGTAGTGTCTCTACTTTAAAGAGTCCTCTCCTGCTGATGTTCAGGTGTATATCAGTATGTAGTGTCTCTACTTCAAAGAGTCCTCTCCTGCTGATGTTCAGGTGTATATCAGTATGTAGTGTCTCTACTTTAAAGAGTCCTCTCCTGCTGATGTTCAGGTGTATATCAGTATGTAGTGTCTCTACTTCAAAGAGTCCTCTCCTGCTGATGTTCAGGTGTATATCAGTATGTAGTGTCTCTACTTTAAAGAGTCCTCTCCTGCTGATCTTCAGGTGTATATCAGTATGTAGTGTCTCTACTTTAAAGAGTCCTCTCCTGCTGATGTTCAGGTGTATGTCAGTATGTAGTGTCTCTACTTCAAAGAGTCCTCTCCTGCTGATGTTCAGGTGTATATCAGTATGTAGTGTCTCTACTTCAAAGAGTCCTCTCCTGCTGATGTTCAGGTGTATATCAGTATGTAGTGTCTCTACTTTAAAGAGTCCTCTCCTGCTGATGTTCAGGTGTATATCAGTATGTATTGTCTCTACTTTAAAGAGTCCTCTCCTGCTGATGTTCAGGTGTATATCAGTATGTAGTGTCTCTACTTCAAAGAGTCCTCTCCTGCTGATGTTCAGGTGTATATCAGTATGTAGGGTCTCTACTTCAAAGAGTCCTCTCCGGCTGATGTTCAGGTGTATATCAGTATGTAGTGTCTCTACTTTAAAGAGTCCTCTCCTGCTGATGTTCAGGTGTATATCAGTATGTAGTGTCTCTACTTTAAAGAGTCCTCTCCTGCTGATGTCCAGGTGTATATCAGTATGTAGTGTCTCTACTTTAAAGAGTCCTCTCCTGCTGATCTTCAGGTGTATGTCAGTATGTAGTGTCTCTACTTCAAAGAGTCCTCTCCTGCTGATGTTCAGGTGTATATCAGTATGTAGTGTCTCTACTTTAAAGAGTCCTCTCCTGCTGATGTTCAGGTGTATATCAGTATGTAGTGTCTCTACTTGAAAGAGTCCTCTCCTGCTGATGTTCAGGTGTATATCAGTATGTAGTGTCTCTACTTTAAAGAGTCCTCTCCTGCTGGTGTTCAGGTGTATATCAGTATGTAGTGTCTCTACTTCAAAGAGTCCTCTCCTGCTGATGTTCAGGTGTATATCAGTATGTAGTGTCTCTACTTTAAAGAGTCCTCTCCTGCTGATGTTCAGGTGTATATCAGTATGTAGTGTCTCTACTTCAAAGAGTCCTCTCCTGCTGATGTTCAGGTGTATATCAGTATGTAGTGTCTCTACTTTAAAGAGTCCTCTCCTGCTGATCTTCAGGTGTATATCAGTATGTAGTGTCTCTACTTTAAAGAGTCCTCTCCTGCTGATGTTCAGGTGTATGTCAGTATGTAGTGTCTCTACTTCAAAGAGTCCTCTCCTGCTGATGTTCAGGTGTATATCAGTATGTAGTGTCTCTACTTCAAAGAGTCCTCTCCTGCTGATGTTCAGGTGTATATCAGTATGTAGTGTCTCTACTTTAAAGAGTCCTCTCCTGCTGATGTTCAGGTGTATATCAGTATGTATTGTCTCTACTTTAAAGAGTCCTCTCCTGCTGATGTTCAGGTGTATATCAGTATGTAGTGTCTCTACTTCAAAGAGTCCTCTCCTGCTGATGTTCAGGTGTATATCAATATGTAGGGTCTCTACTTCAAAGAGTCCTCTCCGGCTGATGTTCAGGTGTATATCAGTATGTAGTGTCTCTACTTTAAAGAGTCCTCTCCTGCTGATGTTCAGGTGTATATCAGTATGTAGTGTCTCTACTTTAAAGAGTCCTCTCCTGCTGATGTCCAGGTGTATATCAGTATGTAGTGTCTCTACTTTAAAGAGTCCTCTCCTGCTGATCTTCAGGTGTATGTCAGTATGTAGTGTCTCTACTTCAAAGAGTCCTCTCCTGCTGATGTTCAGGTGTATATCAGTATGTAGTGTCTCTACTTTAAAGAGTCCTCTCCTGCTGATGTTCAGGTGTATTGCAGCAGCTATTATTAGCATAGCGAGCTGCTCTCCTGAAGCAGATCCTGATGCTTTTCAGCAGTAAAATGGCTGATCCTCAGTGAAGGTCGAGTCCTCGTCTTTAAAAATACTCCGTCTGTCCCCCAGGATCCGAGGCTCACCGCCACCACGTACATCTGACTCAAATCAGCTTCAGGTCTAAATTAAATCTGCTTAAAATAAGCCTCAAATGAGCCTTGGATCAGTTTGAAATCTGCCTCTCCGATCTGTCTCATGTCATGTCAATACATGAAATCTGCTTCAAATGAGCTTCAAATCAGCCAAAAATCTGTTTGAATATCTGCCTCTCTGATCAGTCTCAAACGTGCTTTGAATCAGCCTCAAATATGCCTCCGATCTGCTTCAAACCTGTGTTAAATCCTCACATGTCTATGTCTATCCCTAACCCTAACCCTAACCCTATCCCTATCCCTAACCCTATCCCTAACCCTATCCCTAACCCTAACCCTAACCCTAACCCTATCCCTATCCCTATCCCTATCCCTATCCCTAACCCTAACCCTAACCCTAACCCTATCCCTATCCCTATCCCTAACCCTAACCCTAACCCTAACCCTAACCCTAACCCTAACCCTCTGATCAGTCTCAAACGTGCTTTGAATCAGCCTCAAATATGCCTCCGATCTGCTTCAAACCTGTGTTAAATCCTCACATGTCTATCCCTAACCCTAACCCTAACCCTAACCCTATCCCTAACCCTAACCCTAACCCTATCCCTAACCCTAACCCTAACCCTAACCCTAACCCTATCCCTAATCCCTATCCCTAACCCTATCCCTAACCCTAACCCTATCCCTAACCCTAACCCTAACCCTAACCCTAACCCTATTTGTTTGAAATCAGCCTGTAATCAGCAAGAAATCTGCTTCAAATCTTCCTGAAATCCACCTCGTTCTGAGTCTCAAATCAGCCTCAAATCAGCTAAATATATGCCAAAAGTCTCCCTCAGATCTGCTTCAAATCTGTGTTGAATCAGCCTCATTCTGTCACCTGACACATCAGCCTTGAATCTGCCTCTAATTTCACTAAAGTCTTCCTCAAATCCTCTTCACATCTTCCTCAAATCCACCTCGTTCTGCCCAAATCAAATCAGCCTGAAATCAGAAATAAATCCACTTCACATCTTCCTGAAATCCACCTCGTTCTGACTCTCAAATCAGCCTTGAATCTGCACTACACAGCTAGTCCTCTAATGATATTGGGGGGGGGGGGGGGGTTTATGAATCACTTCCACTGATCTCTGGAAACACAGAAACCAACAAAAACAATAAATACGAGTTAAAAACACTTCCCGTTGCGTTTTGATTTCATTTCGCAGCCATTTTGTGTCTTTTAAAAAAACAATTGTCTCTTTTAGTCATTTTGGATTTCTTTCCATTGTTCCGTCTCTTTCTGTTTCTTGTTACGGTTTGATATTCATTTGATATTCATTCGATATTCATTTGATATTCACTTGATATTCATTCGATATTCATTTGATATTCATTTGATATTCATTTGATATTCATTCGATATTCATTTGGACATTTTTGGAATATTTGTTGTGTTTTTAAATCTTTTTCTGCCCTTTTTTGTGTGTGTTTTTTGACACTTTTTTGGTCTCTTTCAGTCATTTTGTGTAATTTTTCTATTTAATTTTCAAATTTGTGTCTTTATTTAGTGATCTTTGGTCTTTTGTGTTATTTATCGTATTTATTGACATTGTCTTGTAGTATTTCTGTGTGTTTGAGTCTGTTCTCATTTGGACCCTCTAACTATGTCCTTTCCTTGGACCCTCTAACTATGTCCTTTCCTTGTCTCAGCATCTCTGTATTCTTTCAGATCCTCGTTACTTCTTCACCTCCTGATCAGTGGATCATTATTTACCCTCTTCCTCTCGACTCTGCAGTTTTTCTCACCGTACCTGAAAATAATCTCCACATGATTGTGTGTTTCCATGGTAACCCAGCTAACGTCTGTTTCCAGGTTCTTTATCCGTTTCCTGTCTACATATATAATTATCGCCTGGTGTGAAGCAGCGGAGGCACACAGTGCGTCAGAGACTCAGAGAGGCGTCTAAACGAAGCTGCACTCGGTGTTAACGAGCAGGAAACCCGACACAAATGTTCTGATTCATGAACAAAGGATTCAGTTACAGCATTTTTACCCATAATGTATTTTTATATTCTATATTTTTGTACTTTCCCAAAATCTGACAAATATTAGCAAAATAAACGTCAAATTGATGTTCAATGCAATCTTATGGTTTGAGTATTTGTTTGGTTTTTGAGTCTCTTTCGTAATTTGGGGTATTCCTTGTTTCAGCATAACATTGACTTTAATTGTCATTCTGTGGTTTTTTTGCACTTTTTTTGTCTCTTTTAGTCATTTTGGGTCTTTTGTGTTTTTATAGGAATGGTTTGTACATTATTGTGTTTTCTCGGAGTAGTTTCTGGCAAATATTTGCTAAATAAATGTCAAATTCAACATTACATTTCACTGTATCAGAAAACGCCTCTTTTTGTTGCATTTCTTTATGGTTTGATATTAATTTGGACATTTTTTGAGTCTTTTCTTTTGTTATTTTGACTCTGTTTAGTAATTTTGTGAACATTCCTTGTTTCAGCATCTCAGTATTTTTTTCATAGGATTTCTTTTAACCGTCATTCTGTGGGATTTTTCTGTTTTTGTGTGTTTTTGCTCATTTTGTGTGTTTTATTTATTATAGTTTTGTTACATTTCTGTCTTTATTTGGTAATTTTGGGTTTCTTGTGTGTTTTTCATACGATTTCCATTATTGTCTGTTTGTGTCTGCAGATATCTCCTAAAATCACCGAAAATGTGCATCACATAACGCCTCATTAGCACATGTGTGTGTGTGTTTGCGTGCGTGCGTGTGCGTGTGTGTGTGTGTCCTCAGATCTCCTCTTACTCCCTGTTGTTGTTGTTGTTTGGGGGATCAGCTGTCCGGGGAAAGCCTGCTTTTGGGGGGGGGGGGGGTTCACGGACCTGAGACCCCCTTACTAACCCCCCATCTGCACGTCATGGAACATTTGCAGAGAGGGACCCCCCCCTAACACACACACACACACACACACACACACACACACACACACACACACACACACACACACACACACACACACACACACACACACACACACACACACACACACACACACAGCCTCGTAAAGGCGTGCAGAAACACCATCCAGAGGAGAGGGCTGCTAGTCTTAGTGCAGCATGCAGATGATTAAATATCATTGTTATTCGCCTCATGCATGACGGGATTGTGTGTTTCCGGGCTCCTCGCGGTGCACAACAGGCTGTTTAAAGTCAGCTCTGATGTCACATAAGCACGGGGTGCAGTTAGACATGTGAACAGCAGGGGGCACTGCAGGGGGCAATAACAGGGGGGCAAGACAACCTGATAAAATACAAAAAAAAAAAAAAAACTTCATTTATTTCAAGGATATTCTCTTTTCCACATGCGAATATGAGACAATAACAAAAACACATACAAGTTTGTGCTTCAATATTTAATCTACATCTATTTACATCAATTCAATTCTTGAAACTAGAGAATAAAAAAATATGAATGTCCGAAAGTAAACAAACTAGAGAGGAGGGTCCTTTATTAGAACTGTTAATATTACAGATCAGAAATCCTTTATTTGTCCCGCTGAGTCTGCGCACGTTATTAATAACACAATAAGTAAAAAACAAGAACAGCAGATATGTACAGGTAGTAAAGGGTTTATCACACTTTATATGCACAGACAGTGTTATTGCAGGACCATATACACTGCAGTAAAAAATAAGCTGGAGTAAAAGCAAAAGTTTTAGCATCAAAATAGTATTCATGAAGTGAATCTGCAATTGAAATAATGTCATATAAATGAAGTTTGAAGCACAATACTAACTTCAAAATGTAATTTTTCGAAATGTTGACTGTGTGACAGAAACTTGGGTGCGCGTCCCGATGCTAACATTAGCCCCGCGTTACGTCCCAATAGGGGAAGAGGAATGCAACACACACCAGTAATTGGTCATAATTATAAGTGTGCAGCCTGAACAAACAAAAGGGCCCAAAGGACACAGGTTGATAACCCAACAAAAGGAGGACTCTAAAAAAGGAGTCTAATGGCATACAGGGAAAATAAATAATATAAAGAACGAAACAAAACCTCACTTTAAAAGTGGTACAACTAACCAAAGAATCTATACAAAACACAGCTAAACTAAAGGCGACAATCACAGAATCAAAAACTACTCTAACCACTAACTAATCACACAAGGTTTACCACAGTTCTCTAAGAGCAAGTAGCGAGAGGCGTCTGTTCCTCAACAGAGCCTCCAGAGTGGTGATAGTCCGCGGCCTTTGTACTCCTCCCCAGCAGGTGTGCGCCGGCTGTGCGCTGCGATTGGATGACGTCAATCCAATCACCATCTTCAGAGGCGGACCAGAGGATGGGCAGCCAATGACGTCAGGGCTACTGCGCAGCTTATTTACATATTACACGCACAGCTGCAAACACTCACAGGCAGATGAATGAGCAGACAGAAACAGCAACCAAACACCCGCCTTGTAAGTATTAATAGCATTATGCTGCGTTCACACCGGACGCGATGCGATGTTTGGGGGCGGCGTGATTACATGTAAAGTCAATGCAGAGACAGACGCGAATTCGCTCCGACGGCGCGCATGAAGCGGTTGAAGGTGGCCGCGACAAACGCTCAAGTTACATTTTTTTCAACTCGAGCGTGAAATTCGTGTGACGCAATCTCGCGGTAGCCAATCAGCGGTGAGGATCTCAGCCTGCCGTCACTGACGTTCAACCACAAAACCAAAACATCAGCCGTTAGCTGTTAGCACTCAGAGCTCACAGCTCTTCATATCTGTTCAGAAACTAGACAAAAGTTAAACAAGTACAAACCACAGACTGTCTGTGTCATGGAGAATACAGTCGCTGGGTTATTTATGTCTGTAGGCCGTTGTTGTGAGTGTGGACGGTCGGAGCATATATAACGTTAGCTTAGCATGATTGATCCGATCTCCATGACATGTCACTTGTTAGACGCTTTTATCCAAAGCGACTAACATACTCAATACTGTGGACAATCCCCACAGGAGCACTTTGGGGTGAAGTGTCTCAGGGACACAACGACATGCTGACTGCAGTGGGGTTTGAACCTGTGCTCCGCTGATTCGAAGTCCAGCGCACTACCTACTGAGCCACAGCCTCCCAATAATGGTCCTTCCCATTCAGAAAACACGCATTTTAAAAGGTTTTCGCCTGCCGTCTGTCTGCAGACTCGTCAAAGCATTAATTCATGGTTTTTACTAACCGGTATCAGTATGTTGTTACTTCGGCATCATTTAGAAACGTGTATTACAATTTAATCACGGTCAAATATGTTCATCTTGTTGTAGTTGTAGCTCCCTGGCCAGCGAGTCTTGTTTGAATGATGCGAGTAAACACAGCTGACAGCCGCGGTGAAACGCATTTAGAGCAGGGGTGCCCACACTTTTTCAGCTTGGGAGCTACTTTTAAAATGACCAAGCCCAAATGATCTACCGACTGTACAGGGCCGCCCCTGCCCAATCTGTGTTGCGGGGGGGGGGAAATACACACACGAACACTTGCTAATGCTAACACACACACACACGGCAACGCTCACCACCAGCACACACACACACAATGGCAGATGCAAGTATCAGCGAGAGCAGCAGCGCATTTGCAACTTGGAAATATAACCACTATTTTCAATTTGTGGGGATAAAGGACGCAACAAATCTTATGGTCAAATGTAAACTGTGTTTAAGTAAAGCTTTGTCCACATGGAATAACAGCAATGCCAATCTCCTGAAGCACTAACTAATGTACATGGGGCTATACAACTAGTCGCCAAAGACCCCACCGTCTCAACCAGCGGCAGTGACCCAGATGGAGCAACACCATCTAAACCAGTGATTCTCAAATGGGGGTACGCGGACCCCTGGGGGTACGTTGGGGTACTGCAGGTGGTACGTGAGATAAAAAAAATACCATGCATGATTACAAAAATAATCATAGTACAATAAATGAAATAGAAAATAAAATGTTATATTAAATATTTCTAGAACGACCAAGGCTTCAAGATCCGTTCTTGTGCTTTTCTGGTGCTTAACTGGTTCAGCAGGGAACGTGGACAGCGGAGAAAAAAAGAGAGACAAAATTGAGCCAACAAAATGCCGTCAATATCAGGAGGCGTGCGCTTTGATGGGATTCACGTCAACAAACTGCAACCCGCCCCAGGCATTGTGTTTTTTCTGTGGGGAGAAACTAGCCAACAGCTCGATGAAACCAGAGCACCTCCAGAGACATCTCAGCACCAAACACCTGTGTCATGTTGGTAAGCCACCGGAACGTTTCAAGAGAAAACTTGCTGAGTACAGATCCTCGCAAGAGATGATGCGAAAAGCCTCCACAGCATCAGCCAAAGCACTGAGGCATCGGACCTGAAACTCCTAAATAGTGTACAGTGTTATTACATGGTTTGTTTATAATTGCACTTTTTTAAAACCCTTTCATGCATTGTGGTCACTACATTAGAGACTGCTAATTTAATGCTGTTTTCCTGCATGGGGCTTCAGATGGCATAGTTGCACATCAGGCACCACAGTGGATGTTATTATAATATTTGTGTATTGTATTTTATAGTTTTTGCATAATATATAATTTTGTTCATTGGTTTGTTAAATTGGTATTACTTAAAAATCAGTTTTTTTTAACTGTCTCATGCATAAAGATGAAAATATCCTTAGTTTGTTGTAATGCATGAAGGAGTTAATAAATCACACACTGATGGAACATCACTATATTGTAATTATATATAGGCTTTTTCTATCAAAAAGGTCCGGGGTCGGTCAGGGGGTACTTGGCTGAGAAAATGTTTCAAAGGGGGAACACTACGGAGAACACGTTGAGAAGCGCTGCACGAGAGGACCCTGAAAGATAGCAACCAGCGGCAGTGACCCAGATGGAGCAACACCATCTAAACAGCCAAAAAACGATCTTTTTAAATCGCACTTTTGTGTGTTATTGTTCCACTATTTCATAATGATAATTGCTACAATGATGGGGAGTGGTCTTTTCTCTGGTGCCACAGAACAACACAAACACTTGTATTTCTATTGTTATTATTTTTAAAGTAAAGTAACTTGTTACTAGTTACTTTTATAATTTAGTAACTAATAAAGTAACTATAGTTAACCATAACTATTACAAGTTACTTTTTAAAAGTAACTTGCCCAACACTGATCAACATACATATATACATTCAATACACATACACACATACATGTGACCACACACATCTATACATATACATTCAATCCGTATAGAAACAGTCAAACAAGGGATGGTCGTCTTTGGGAAACTCCACTTTTTCCATATTTCTTCAAATGTGTTTTCCTGAAGCCTCATTGAGAACGTGATTCTTTAGATTTCATGGATTTTGTCGTACCAGTTGTCGAGAGAAGAGATATCCGCTTTGAGCCATTTTCTAGTTATTGCTTTTTTTGCTGCAACAGTGAGAATTTCAAATACTTGTTTTGGAGTTTGTGGGGATTGCATGTTCGAGCCCAAAGAGAGATTCGTCGCAGTTTAAAGGGATTTTTTCCTGTATTATTATTTCAATTTCAATCTTTTGCCAAAAAGTTACTATTAAAGGGCAAGCCCAAAACAAATGGTAGTGGTGTGCTAACTGAGAACCACATTCCCCCTGGATGCTGTGATGACTGAGCAGGGCTGAACAAGTACCTGCTCAGCATCTTCCAACTGAACATCCTGTCGGTGCCTGAGCTCGAGATCTTCCATTGAAAAGTACAGTCATTTGTCCAGACTTCGTCAGGGATGGTGTTTTTTGTTTTGTTTTCCCATTTGTGTTTTATATAGAAAGTATTTTCCTTTTTAATATCTTGAAGAGCTTGGTGAAGTTTTGAGATTACTTTCATCCCTGTGTCTGATGTGTATGTACTGGTGAAAGCTATTAATCAAGGGTTTTCAAGGGCCTTCTGGCTGTCTGACACGGAACTATTTAAGTAATGGCGTACCTGTAGAAATCTAAAAACATCTCCGTTATTCAATCCATATCATTAGTTTAGTGTTTGAAAATCAAACATGGTTCCTTTGCTGAAAAATGTGCAATACGAAGTAAGGCCATGTTTGGTCCAACCTTTAAATGTTGTATCTCGCTTGCTCGGGGTGAAATCAAGATCATGTGAGCACCAACTTAATATCTTCATTTCCTCCAGCAAGTCACTCCTGGTAAGGACCCTTAACCAGCATTTTAAGGAGAGGTTGATCCAGCGGTTATCTTTTTCAGTAAGTTTTTAACATGTCTTTTATCTCCTAACCTTGCCTCGATTGGTACCACCCCCTGATACATCATTCTTTCCATCTCGCTCTGTAGTCTGGCTTGCACCAGCAGAGCAAGCTTCTTCATTGGGCTGATAGTAGTCCTTCAAGCAGGGGAGCGCTACTCCTCCCTTGTTTAGAAGAGTACAGAATCGAATCCTTGGTTTCTTCCCTTGCCAAATGTACCACCAATGACTTTCAATGACTTCTCCAGGACCTTTACCTAATTTCCCATGACCAAAAAAATGACTCTTTCTCAGCGGTACCACTGAAAATGGTTTATTTTAACATGGAACAGGAAAATAAGGTCTGCATCTGAAACATGTTGTGTCTATCTAAAACAAATCCAATAGGCTCACGAGCTTCTACTCAAATCTCTCACCAGCAAAACACCTCGTCAGTTAAATGCCATTCTACGTTTCATTACTATACGATACAGTATTTATTATCATAGTGTTACTATTTCGGCGATTAGATAAAATAAAATTATATTTGATGCAACTTTAGTTACATTTCCATGACTTTTCCAAAACTTTGGGAAAAATATTGTTTTCCAAAACTTTTCCAGGGCCTGGAATTAGCATTTTGAATTTCCATGACTTTTCCAGGTTTTCAATGACCGTAAGAACCCTGTAAGGTACAACAAAGAATATCCATTCATTTGAGCTCACTTTTAGCTGATCCTAACTGTTTATCTTACATTTTGGATTCTTGTTCCACATTCCTGATCTTAATCTGCAAAGTAACTCATGTCTAATAATTGCAGTTAAAAGCACAAAACGTGCTTCCAAACTGAAGTAAAGTAGAATTTAAATTAGCAAAAATAATGGAGAAGTTCTTTTCACCACATGAAATATCATCAACAATACTTTCCCGATCATTTTAATCTTCGTTTTAACTGATTTGAAAACATCTCGCAGCTCCGTCACTTCCTGCATCTGCTCCATCACTTCCTGTGTCTGCTCAGTCACTTCCTGTGTCTGCTCCGTCACTTCCTGTGTCTGCTCAGTCACTTCCTGTTCACTTGGCCCATCTCAGCCCCAGGGTCCAGCCCCAGTCACAGGGCATCTCTCTGGGTGTGAGGGGGGGCAGACGGACCCTAAGACCTCCACCAGAGGGCGCTCTCTCCCACTGCATGGGCCCGACTCCCAGCAGCTCCACCTGCAGAAACAACAACATACACAAATAATGTATTTGGAATTATTTGAAATTCTTACTGTTGCAGCAAAAAAAGCAATAACTAGAAAACGTCTCAAAGCGGACATCTCTTCTCTCGACAAAGTTCATGAGATACATGTTATGGAAAGAATCACTTTCTCAACGAGGCTTCAGGAAAACACATTTGAGGAAATATGGAACAAGTGGAGAAATATCCCAAAGACAACCATCTCTTGTTTGACTGAGATGTGTGTACGCAGGGACGTGCACAGGTACGGGCTAATGTTGCCCGGGCAACGGCCCTTTTGAACTTTTTGGCTGACCTGCCCCTCTGGAGAGAGCGAAAGTCTTTTTTTCTGTTGTGGCCGAATAAACATGATAAGCCCACAATTAGTATTGTAGATTCTCGCTGCAAACACACCTTGTCAGCGCATGTCATCTGCCCCCAGTCACGTGACTTTGTTTACAATCTGACAGCTGGAAGCAAAGGAAAGCCCTCCGAGTCCGGTCCGGCCTCATATGGCTATGGTGATCATGTGCCTGCCTGGCTTTGGTGGCAATCCTCGGGTCAATCTGTCCCCGGAAATGTTCCCGTTTTTAAATATGCTTAAATTGATTTTGAGTTCTCTCATAGCAGTTAGAGTACAGGGGACAAACCAGGGGACTTTACTTCCTCTTGACACCGTCGGTTATTTACAAAAAAACACCTAAATATACTCGTTATTGTGCTTCTGTCTTTCTGTGTCTTTTCATCTGCTCCGTAAACTCCCTCGCCCTCTCTCTCTTTTCTTGATCGCCCTCTCACAGGAGAACACTTCACTGTCCCGCTTCATTGTAGGATTTCTGCCATGCCTCTACTTTAGTTTGACCATCTCTGTTATTAAGTTATGGAATACTAAATAAATAAGTAATTAGATACCTTACCGTTACTGCGCTCATAAAGAATGATAAGAATAAGAATAATGCGTATTGAACTGGTTTCATTAATTAGTGAGTTTATTTTAGGCACAGCAGTTACAACGGTCAAACTACATTAAAACAGAATTGTCCGCATTTTGTCTTTAATAGTCACTAACATATTTTAATGAGATATGGACCGCAACATTTCTTTTCTGGTTTTCATTTTTTTATAAAAAAAGTTCTTACGTTTTCGGGGGGGGGGCTTTTTCTAGTTTAGAGCAATAGCCCCTCCAAATGTCTGTGCACGTCCCTGTGTGTACGTACATGTTTGTATATACTGTATATATATATATGAGTACCTGAGTACCAGGTTCAGTCACAGGTTCACTCAGAACCACAAGTCCATCTTTGGGCCACTCCAGGAAAATGGCAAAGATGATTTGGTCGTGCGGTCTGAACGTGTACCTGAAACACAGGAGGAAGGAAACGTGGTCAAAATGAGAGAATTCTTTTTAATCATCTCTTTTTCAGTGTTTTGATTTCTCAGAAGATTCAAGTTATTTAATTTCTCACGTAATCTGAGAAAGTATTCCAGGTATTTACATCTCGTCTAAATGTACATTGTTTAATTTCATATTCTGTTCTTGTACATATCGTATTCTTTGGACATGGATAGAGACTTCTGGCACCATTTTGTTTTTGTGTATGTTATTCTGTTGCATCGTTGGAGGAGCTCCGCTCAGAAGAGTCTCATTGCCTTTTCTACTCTGAAGCTGCTGAGCGTCTGACGATAACACCTTTGAATCTGAATTGTTTCTCTGAATATCACCTGCTCTCCCCGTCTGTAATCAATATCTATAAATATATGTTATCAACAAAGGCCCTTTAAAAGCCATCGCACTCCCCGTGGGGACATTCAGGAGTTAAAGCAGCTCCTTAGTCTTCATACGCTGAGGAGTATGCTTTAATTTAAATAACTGGGTATTTATTAGTATGTGCAATTATTTGTATCTTTTTGTTTGGCCTTATGATGGCTAAAATTGGAAGCCATTTTAGTTTTCACTTCAGACAGCATCGTAAATTGCATGAAATGATGAGCGGTTTTGTTTTTGTTTTGTGTGTGAGGACGAAGAATAGCTAATGCTAATGCTAATGCTAATGCTAATGCTAATGGGGGTCTTAATAAAGAATAACTACAATAAATTAAATACTCACCACATGTCGGGGGTCTGGCTGTCGTTCTGAGTACTTTTACTCAAGTACAAGATCTGAGTACTTCTACTTTTACTCAAGATCTGAGTACTTCTCCTTTTACTACAAGATCTGAGTACTTCTCCTTTTACTACAAGATCTGAGTACTTCTCCTTTTACTACAAGATCTGAGTACTTCTACTTTTACTCAAGTACAAGATCTGTGTACTTCTACTTTTACTCAAGATCTGAGTACTTCTCCTTTTACTACAAGATCTGAGTACTTCTCCTTTTACTACAAGATCGGAGTACTTCTACTTTTACTCAAGTACAAGATCGGAGTACTTCTACTTTTACTCAAGTACAAGATCTGAGTACTTCTACTTTTACTCAAGATCTGAGTACTTCTCCTTTTACTACAAGATCTGAGTACTTCTCCTTTTACTACAAGATCTGAGTACTTCTCCTTTTACTACAAGATCTGAGTACTTCTACTTTTACTCAAGTACAAGATCTGTGTACTTCTACTTTTACTCAAGATCTGAGTACTTCTCCTTTTACTACAAGATCTGAGTACTTCTCCTTTTACTACAAGATCGGAGTACTTCTACTTTTACTCAAGTACAAGATCTGAGTACTTCTCCCACCTCTGGCTGCTCCTCTGACGATGGAGGAGTCCTTCTTCTTCTACTCCTTAATATAAAGAACTCAATTAAGTGACTGTTAACTTGTGTATATTGATTGTTGTGCTTTATCTTAATGTGTGGATTCTGTATATATAGGATATACATATGTTTTATATATAATTGTATTTTTGTGTTCTGGATTGTGGGAAACAGTATTTCCATCTCTCTGTCTGTACACACAAACTCAACGATTGACAATAAAGTTTACTTTGACTTTAAATCAAATCAAATCAAATCAAAGTTTATTTATATAGCACATTTCCAGACAACTTTAGGTTGCGCCAAAGTGCTGTACACGGATACAAAACACACTGCAACAATCGCAGGACAGGTCAAAAACAACAAATATGAGGCAGACACAGTTAAAATACAGAACAAAAACCGTCATGCTCTGCTCAAGTTTAAAAGGCCAGAGAGAAAAAGTGCGTTTTCAGGGAGGATTTAAAAGCACCTAGTGTTTGGGCCGACCTCACAGGCAAGGGCAGAGCGTTCCAGAGCCTGGGACCAGCTGCAGCGAAGGCTCGGTGCCCTCTGGTTTTTAACCTGGTTTTCGGCACTACCAGCAACATTTGGTCTGCGGACCTTAGAGCTCTGGCTGGGGTGTATCGCTGGATGAGCTCAGCTATGTAGGCCGGTGCCAGCCCGTTTAGGGCCTTAAAAACAAATAAAAGGAGTTTAAAATCGATTCTGAATCGAACTGGAAGCCAGTGCAGTGAGGCCAGAATGGGGGTAATATGAAATTTAAATTTAAATGAAATGTCCTCACCAAAGGTTCGGGGTCCGGCTGTCGTTCTGCGCCCTCCATGGCGTGGTGTTATAGATCCCCCCCCCGTTGACCTGCAGCCAGCGACCCATCTGTCTGAGTCTCTCCTCGCTGAGGGGGGGGATCCTCCCATCGGGGGTCGGACCCACGTTCATCAGGAGGTTCCCCCCAAGGGACACCGTCTCCACCAGCATCTACACACACACACACACACACACACACACACACACACACACACACACACACACACACACACACACACACACACACACACACACACACACACACACACACACACACACACACACACACACACACACACACACACACACACACACACACACACACACACACACACACACACACACACACACACACACACACACACACACACACACACACACACACACACACACACACACACACACAATTAAAGGTCCCCTATCATTCTCTTCTTCATCAATACATCACAGCTCTCAGATATATCCAGAGCCTGTCTCTGATTGGCTGAAACACCAAACAGATCGTTGCAGCATTACCCATAATCCCCTCTGTTTCAGCCCTGTTTCCAAAGTGCTGATTCTCTGTCTGTTACTTTAGATGAAAATAAGGAGCCCCTCCCCACGCCCCTCTGAGAGACATTTGGTTACAAAGAACTCAATGGTGCTCTAGGAGGAGATTCAGGTGATAAGGGGGGGGGGGGGTTACCTTGGTTGCTGATTGGCTAATGGTTACACAAGACAAAACATCGTTATGACATCATAAAGTGGCCAAAATCTGATCAGCTCATTTTCAGACAGGTTTTTATAGAAATGGATCAAAAAGAGAGAATCTTTGTTCCTGAAACTTTCAGAGTCTCTTTCCACAGAGGGGACACATGTTGATGTAGAAGAGACATGAAGAAGAGGGGACACATGTTGATGTAGAAGAGACATGAAGAAGAGGGGACACATGTTGATGTAGAAGAGACATGAAGAAGAGGGGACACATGTTGATGTAGAAGAGACATGGAGAAGAGGGGACACATGTTGATGTAGGAGAGACATGAAGAAGAGGGGACACATGTTGATGTAGAAGAGACATGAAGAAGAGGGGACACATGTTGATGTAGAAGAGACATTAAGAAGAGGGGACACATGTTGATGTAGAGGAGACATGAAGAAGAGGGGACACATGTTGATGTAGAAGAGACATGAAGAAGAGGGGACACATGGTGATGTAGAAGAGACATTAAGAAGAGGGGACACATGTTGATGTAGAGGAGACATGAAGAAGAGGGGACACATGTTGATGTAGAAGAGACATTAAGAAGAGGGGACACATGTTGATGTAGAGGAGACATGAAGAAGAGGGGACACATGTTGATGTAGAAGAGACATGAAGAAGAGGGGACACATGGTGATGTAGAAGAGACATGAAGAAGAGGGGACACATGTTGATGTAGAAGAGACATGAAGAAGAGGGGACACATGTTGATGTAGAAGAGACATGAAGAAGAGGGGACACATGTTGATGTAGAAGAGACATGAAGAAGAGGGGACACATGTTGATGTAGAGGAGACATGAAGAAGAGGGGACACATGTTGATGTAGAAGAGACATGAAGAAGAGGGGACACATGTTGATGTAGAGGAGACATGAAGAAGAGGGGACACGTGTTGATGTAGAAGAGACATGAAGAAGACGGGACACATGTTGATGTAGAAGAGACATGAGGAAGAGGGGACACATGTTGATGTAGAAGAGACATGAAGAAGAGGGGACACATGTTGATGTAGAAGAGACATGAAGAAGAGGGGACACATGTTGATGTAGAAGAGACATGAAGAAGAGGGGACACATGTTGATGTAGAAGAGACATGAAGAAGAGGGGACACATGTTGATGTAGAAGAGACATGAAGAAGAGGGGACACATGGTCATGTAGAAGAGACATGAAGAAGAGGGGACACATGTTGATGTAGAAGAGACATGAAGAAGAGGGGACACATGTTGATGTAGAAGAGACATGAAGAAGAGGGGACACATGTTGATGTAGAAGAGACATGAAGAAGAGGGGACACATGTTGATGTAGAAGAGACATGAAGAAGAGGGGACACATGTTGATGTAGAAGAGACATGAAGAAGAGGGGACACATGTTGATGTAGAAGAGACATGGAGAAGAGGGGACACATGTTGATGTAGAAGAGACATGAAGAAGAGGGGACACATGTTGATGTAGAAGAGACATGAAGAAGAGGGGACACATGTTGATGTAGAAGAGACATGAAGAAGAGGGGACACATGTTGATGTAGAAGAGACACAGAGAAGAGGGGACACATGTTGATGTAGAAGAGACACAGAGAAGAGGGGACACATGTTGATGTAGAAGAGACACAGAGAAGAGGGGACACATGTTGATGTAGAAGAGACACAGAGAAGAGGGGACACATGTTGATGTAGAAGAGACACAGAGAAGAGGGGACACATGTTGATGTAGAAGAGACACAGAGAAGAGGGGACACATGTTGATGTAGAAGAGACACAGAGAAGAGGGGACACATGTTGATGTAGAAGAGACACAGAGAAGAGGGGACACATGTTGATGTAGAAGAGACATGGACGAGTGGATTTTGCATAATATATTATAACTCATATTGTAAAAAAAATAAAACACTTATATATTTTTTATTTTAATAGTATATTTTTATTTAATTGTAATAATTCTTCCATTCGATTTAATATTTCTTGATTTTTTTTATATATAATAATATTTTGTATCTTTCTGGCTGCACCTAAAGCCAGAACATAGTTCATCTAATTTAAGATTTATTTCTTAATTATCAAACAAAAGCTATTTTTCAATGATGGAGATTTTTCTAATTATTAATAAAAAAATGTTTTATAATTATTTATTTTTAACTAATAATAAATATTTGTCATTCTTTATTTTTCATGATTTTATGTTTTATTTGTATTATTAATAAATATACTTTTTTTTTAAATATTATTAATACATATGTTTTAATGTTTATTTGTGTTTGTTATGATTATAATGAATCTCTCTCTCTCACGGTTACGAGCTCCTGGATGGTCATGTAGTCTTTGAGCACTGCGTGCCGTCGGTATCCCCACGACTTCCTGTCCAGGGTCATGCAGTTTTCCCACTTGCGTTTCATCAGGTGTCCGGGCAGGTATCGGTCGCTGCAGGTGAAGAAACCTCCGTGTTTGCAGATGGTTCCGTAGCCCCAGCGGTCGTTCGTCACCACCGTGTCGCGCACAGGACTGTGGGAAATCACACGTGAGAGAAAATGCTGAGAAATGTACGAGAAAAACGTCAGAATTCTGCAACTTTGAGAAGTTCAGGATTTGAGGGTTTTGAGAAAGAAAATCAGAATTTTGAGAATTTCAAAATCAAGTCAGACTGTTTCGATCTTCTGAAAAACGTAAACATGTTGTGATTGTGAGAAGAAAGTAAGAATTTTTCAAGTGTCTGATCTCTCCTGTACGATATCTTAGTAACAGTAACACAAGTGTCTGATCTCTCCTGTACGATATCTTAGTAACAGTAACTCAAGTGTCTGATCTCTCCTGTACGATATCTTAGTAACAGTAACTCAAGTGTCTGATCTCTCCTGTACGATATCTTAGTAACAGTAACTCAAGTGTCTGATCTCTCCTGTACGATATCTTAGTAACAGTAACTTAAGTGTCTGATCTCTCCTGTACGATATCTTAGCAACGGCCCGTCCACATAGAAGCGTTGGAAGAAGCTTCCAACGCTTCTGCCCATTCACTTTGAATGGGGTGACGTCGCTTTTCGCCGAACTGCATTGTGGGAAGCAGAGCGGAGCTTTCCTGGCGTTTCAGGCTGCAAAACTGGAGCAATGTTCAACTTTTGAAACTTTCGGTGGAAGCATCAGCCAATCAAATCATATGCCAGTACAAGCTCTAGCCAATCAAACCGTTGCTTGTGTGTCAGGGGCGGGAGATTCATGTGATTGGTTGTTGGTCGAGCTTCAGACACGCCCGCCGGCAAGCTGTGTCCAAAGCCGCTGTGTGGACGGGCCGTAACAGTAAATAAAGTGTCTGATCTCTCGTGTACATTCTTTTAGTAAAAGTAAATCTTTGAATTGCAGATTATCCCTTTTCATGCCAAGGAAACAAATACATCTTTGTTTTTAAATATTTATGAACAGCCCGTTATCACACTTACGTTCAATGAAATTCTCCAAATTCTGACTTTTTTTCCTCAAAATCTAAAAATTCTGACTTTTCTTTTACAGAAAAACTCAAAAATCTTTCAAAGAAATCTCATAATTATGACTTTTTCTCAAAATCAAAACATAAAGTGTGTGATCGCTCCCGCACGTTACCTGTCGTTGTAGAGCCAGGCCAGGAAGCCGGTGCTGTTCCAGTACGAGTCGGGAGCGTCTCCGTCTCCGTCCGACCACAGAACCTCGGGTTTGTACTTCGTGATGAGCTCGTACAGCTCAGGCAGCGTCTTACTGGTGGGGAAGAGGTTTGTTTTGAAGACGTTAGCAGCGTCCTGCTCGAACAGCGGGTTGAACCATTCGAACAGAGAGTGGTACAGTCCAAGCCGCAGGTCGCTGTTCGCTCGCAACGCCGTCGCCATCTCGTGTACCAGATCTCTTTTCGGACCCACGTCCACTGAGTTCCAGTTCCACGAGTTCTTCGAGCCCCACAGCGTGAAACCTGAACATATTAAACAATGCATCACTAATGCAATTATAGCTTAGTTTAAGCGTTTTGAAATTGGGTTAGAAAGAGCATTTGCGCTACTGTTTCAGAAATAATGCTTGATGTGGTTTGGAACATGATGGTGTTTAATCACGGCAGCATTTAACTGTATCTGCCTGTAGAATTCTGAGCAGGCATTAGCTCCCCCTCCTATTTTTTCCCCAAAATCAGCGTTTCTCTAACAGGGCTGGAACAGAGGGGTATGAGGGATGTCTAAAATGCATGATCTGTTTATATTTTGAGCAAAAAAAACATGTTTTTATATATTTGTATACGTCTGAGACCCATAATATATGCCTACAAATAGCATAATAGGAGACCTTTAAAGTGTAGCACAAAAGTTAAAGAACGATACAATCTGTGCAGCAGGATGTCTCGTACCTTCGTGGTGTTTCGTGGTCAGGACGATGTATTTTGCTCCCGATGAGGCGAAGATGTCGGTCCACTCTTTGGCATCGAAGAACTCTGCGGTGAACTGTGGAGCGAAGTCCTGATACTGAAAGTCTGGAGGATAATTCTTCTTCATGAAGTCAACGTACGGCTGCAGCTTCTGCTTCTGCCAGTACCACCTGACCAGAGAGGGAAGAAGTACACATCCTTTACTCAAGTAGAAGTACAGATACTTGTGTTTAAAAATACTCTGGTGAAAGTAGAAGTACTGACTAAACTTCTTTACTCAAGTCAAAGTAAAGAGGCTTTGAAGTGTACTTCAGTAAAAAGTACCCATAACTAGCAGCTGTTTTAAAGAGTACCTGACCTCCCTTTATATTAATAGAACAATAATGTCATTGTTAGCTAATGAATGTTTCCATGCTGAACAACGGCAACATGACAACGTTTCCATTGGTCCCTCTTCTTTAGAGAAGACCAGGAAATGATGGATACACGGATCGTGTTCAAATCAATAGGCACGCAATGACTCTAAAGAATAATGATCACGCCACCAAACACACATTCAGACTAAAGGAACCAGCTGTTTGGAAAATGAGAGAAGTAGAAAGTACAGGTATTTGGGTTCAACATGTAAGAAGTAGAAAGTACAGGTATTTGGGTTCAACATGTAAGAAGTAGAAAGTACAGGTATTTGGGTTCAACATGTAAGAAGTAGAAAGTACAGGTATTTGGGTTCAACATGTAAGAAGTAGAAAGTACAGGTATTTGGGTTCAACATGTAAGAAGTAGAAAGTACAGGTATTTGGGTTCAACATGTAAGAAGTAGAAAGTACAGGTATTTGAGTTCAACATGTAAGAAGTAGAAAGTACATGTATTTGAGTTCAACATGTAAGAAGTAGAAAGTTCAGGTATTTGGGTTCAACATGTAAGAAGTAGAAAGTACAGGTATTTGAGTTCAACATGTAAGAAGTAGAAAGTACAGGTATTTGGGTTCAACATGTAAGAAGTAGAAAGTACAGGTATTTGAGTTCAACATGTAAGAAGTAGAAAGTACAGGTATTTGTGTTCAACATGTAAGAAGTAGAAAGTACAGGTATTTGAGTTCAACATGTAAGAAGTAGAAAGTACAGGTATTTGAGTTCAACATGTAAGAAGTAGAAAGTACAGGTATTAGAGTTCAACATGTAAGAAGTAGAAAGTACAGGTATTTGAGTTCAACATGTAAGAAGTAGAAAGTACAGGTATTTGAGTTCAACATGTAAGAAGTAGAAAGTACAGGTATTTGTGTTCAACATGTAAGAAGTAGAAAGTACAGGTATTTGTGTTCAACATGTAAGAAGTAGAAAGTACAGGTATTTGGGTTCAACATGTAAGAAGTAGAAAGTACAGGTATTTGGGTTCAACATGTAAGAAGTAGAAAGTACAGGTATTTGTGTTCAACATGTAAGAAGTAGAAAGTACAGGTATTTGGGTTCAACATGTAAGAAGTAGAAAGTACAGGTATTTGGGTTCAACATGTAAGAAGTAGAAAGTACAGGTATTTGGGTTCAACATGTAAGAAGTAGAAAGTACAGGTATTTGGGTTCAACATGTAAGAAATAGAAAGTACAGGTATTTGGGTTCAACATGTAAGAAGTAGAAAGTACAGGTATTTGTGTTCAACATGTAAGAAGTAGAAAGTACAGGTATTTGGGTTCAACATGTAAGAAGTAGAAAGTACAGGTATTTGTGTTCAACATGTAAGAAGTAGAAAGTACAGGTATTTGGGTTCAACATATAAGAAGTAGAAAGTACAGGTATTTGGGTTCAACATGTAAGAAGTAGAAAGTACAGGTATTTGGGTTCAACATGTAAGAAGTAGAAAGTACAGGTATTTGTGTTCAACATGTAAGAAGTAGAAAGTACAGGTATTTGGGTTCAAAATGTAAGAAGTAGAAAGTACAGGTATTTGTGTTCAACATGTAAGAAGTAGAAAGTACAGGTATTTGGGTTCAACATGTAAGAAGTAGAAAGTACAGGTATTTGTGTTCAACATGTAAGAAGTAGAAAGTACAGGTATTTGGGTTCAACATATAAGAAGTAGAAAGTACAGGTATTTGGGTTCAACATGTAAGAAGTAGAAAGTACAGGTATTTGGGTTCAACATGTAAGAAGTAGAAAGTACAGGTATTTGTGTTCAACATGTAAGAAGTAGAAAGTACAGGTATTTGTGTTCAACATGTAAGAAGTAGAAAGTACAGGTATTTGGGTTCAACATGTAAGAAGTAGAAAGTACAGGTATTTGGGTTCAACATGTAAGAAGTAGAAAGTACAGGTATTTGTGTTCAACATGTAAGAAGTAGAAAGTACAGGTATTTGGGTTCAACATATAAGAAGTAGAAAGTACAGGTATTTGAGTTCAACATGTAAGAAGTAGAAAGTACAGGTATTTGTGTTCAACGTGTAAGAAGTAGAAAGTACAGGTATTTGAGTTCAACATGTAAGAAGTAGAAAGTACAGGTATTTGTGTTCAACATGTAAGAAGTAGAAAGTACAGGTATTTGAGTTCAACATGTAAGAAGTAGAAAGTACAGGTATTTGAGTTCAACATGTAAGAAGTAGAAAGTACAGGTATTTGTGTTCAACGTGTAAGAAGTAGAAAGTACAGGTATTTGAGTTCAACATGTAAGAAGTAGAAAGTACAGGTATTTGTGTTCAACGTGTAAGAAGTAGAAAGTACAGGTATTTGTGTTCAACATGTAAGAAGTAGAAAGTACAGGTATTTGAGTTCAACATGTAAGAAGTAGAAAGTACAGGTATTTGAGTTCAACATGTAAGAAGTAGAAAGTACAGGTATTTGTGTTCAACGTGTAAGAAGTAGAAAGTACAGGTATTTGTGTTCAACATGTAAGAAGTAGAAAGTACAGGTATTTGAGTTCAACATGTAAGAAGTAGAAAGTACAGGTATTTGAGTTCAACATGTAAGAAGTAGAAAGTACAGGTATTTGAGTTCAACGTGTAAGAAGTAGAAAGTACAGGTATTTGGGTTCAACATGTAAGAAGTAGAAAGTACAGGTATTTGAGTTCAACATGTAAGAAGTAAAAGTAAAAAGTGGTCAGAAAAACAAGTAGTGGAGTAAAGTACTGATACCAGAAAAATGTACTTAAGTACAGTAATGAGTATATATATATATATAGTTAAACTTGACCCTCTTTATATAGGGTTACTACAAAAGTAAACTGAAAAGGTAAGTCTTCTCCCACCTCTATACTTAATTAATACGAGGAAACACAAGGAGAACAATTCAATGTATGCAAGATATAGTTAAAGTCGACCCTCTTTGTATTGGGTTATATACTCAAAGACACAAAAAGTATACACGTTACATATTAAAACTGCAGAGGTTAGTTTATATAACAATCACTTTACCTTCGGCCTAATCCAACTGACAATATTTGTTTACTTGAACAAACAAACGATTTTGAATGCAGGACAATTTGGTATTGGTACATTTAATTAAAATAAAATATACTAAAAGAGTACTTTCCACCTTTGTTTATTAGTCAATGATGTTGTATTGCTAAACTGAATCTAGAGCAGTTCACTATTTCTCATGATGTAGTGGGTAAAGCAGTTCAAAAGTGAAAGTAAAGTACAAATACAGTAGAACAAAATTGTACTTAATCAGAGGTGGAAAGTACATTTACAAAAAAAATTACCATTTGGAGGTACTTGTACTTTACTTGTGTATTTCCATGTTATGCTACTGTGTACTACTCCACTACAATTCAGAGGTAAATGGTGCACTTTTACTCCACTACATTCCAGTATGTGCAGAACTCGGCTGCCAGGGTGCTCACTCACACCAAGCCCTGGCAGCACATCACCCCCACCCTGATCCACCTCCACTGGCTCCCAGTCAAGCACCGTATCACCTATAAACTCCTTCTTCTGACTTACAAATCCCTCCATGCCCTCGCCCCCCAATACCTGTCTGACCTTCTCCGCTACCACACTCCATCCCGGAAGCTAAGATCATCTGGACAGGATCTCCTCTCCACCCCCCGCACTAGGTTGCGGACTTTCGGTGACAGAGCCTTCAGTGTGGCATCCCCCACCCTCTGGAACTCTCTCCCCCCCGAAATCCGCAGCGCCCCAACCCTGGACAATTTCAAAAAAGCCCTCAAAACGCACCTTTTTACCAAGGTTTTCCCCACTGTATAGTTAGTTTAATAGGTTTATTTTTCCGCTACTTCCCCCCCCCACCCCCTTAACCTGTCTGCCTCTTTTCCCCTACTCCCCCCCCCCCAGACCCGGCGGCAGACATACATCTCTGGGCGGGCATTTGATTTACCAGGGCGGGCCCACAACGACACTTACATTTCCCGGGACATCTGAATTGTCAACGGGTGGGGGGGGGGGGGGGGAGGGAGCCGCTCGTGAATTGTTGAAAGAGAGGGGTTTTAGGTTGCCATAAGGCTGTTGACGGTCTTATGTATCCATTGGTTGGTTTTGTGGCACATTTGTAACGCTGTGCCAACTTGGGCAAGCACGCAGGCAAACTTGAGCGCGCACAGGGTGGAGAGGTGGAGTGAGGTTGAGCGATGGAGAGAAAGGGAGAGAGAGAGAGAGAGAGATTGAGCGAGGCAGAGAGCCTGTGCAGCGGTCTGCTTGCGCACAGAGCAGGAGTTTGTGAGAGAGCCGGCTTGAGAGTAAATTTCTCTTCAAAATATAATTGATTGCCAGCTGACTTGCTTGCTCGTTGGTAACGTAGGCCTAACTGGTTTCTTCTAATGTGCTGCATCTGGCGCTGAGTTGCCAGATTCCTTTCGTGAACCTCTAGCAAGAGTAAACTAACTGACAGGCTGCTGTGCTGCATCTCACTCAAAAACCCACACGACTCAACCCAGCGAAAAACCAGTCTTGCGCGCAGCCTTTCATTCAGAATTTCCTAGCAAAATGAAAAAATTATATTAAACTAATACAAAAATAAATATTAGGACAAAGCCCTACAAATAAAAACAATAAACATAATAATAAAACAATACAAATGTGGTATTCAGCCCTGATTAAAACAGCGGGCCCAAATCCTGGAATGTGCGGGCCCAAATCCTGGATGGGCGGGCCCGGCCCCATGGGGCCCGCCCATGACGCCGGGTCTGCCCCCCCCTACCCGACTTGTAAAGCGACCTTGGGTTTCCTGAAAGGCGCTATAGAAATATTATATATTATTATTATTATTATTACATTTATTTAAAACTGTTACTTTTACTTTACTTTAAGTACAAGATCTGAGTACTTCTTCTTTTATACAAGATCTGAGTACTTCTTCTTTTATACAAGATCTGAGTACTTCTTCTTTTATACAAGATCTGAGTACTTGTTCTTGTATACAAGATCTGTGTACTTCTTCTTTTATACAAGATCTGAGTACTTGTTCTTGTATACAAGATCTGTGTACTTCTTCTTTTATACAAGCTCTGAGTACTTCTACTTGTACTGACTGAGAGTACTAAATCCTCACCAGAACCACTCGCTGCCGAAGCTTGGCACGGAGAAAACTCCCCAATGGATAAAGATGCCGAACTTCGCCTGGTCGAACCATTCGGGCAGCGGCCGGCTGTCGAGCGAACTCCAGTTCGGCTCGAACTTCGCTCGGCTGGAGCAAAACAGCACCGAGAAGAAGAGGAAGAAACACACCGATACTGCTGCCATCTTTCACCACAAAATCACCGAGTGTTGCTCAAAGATCCGGGGTACTGAGGAACCATCACGTGATCAAAGACAACGTTTAAAATACAATAATAAGAGTCAAGAGACATAAAATAAGACAGAGCAGAGCAATGAGGAAGAGAAGCTACTGTGATTAAAAAAGGGTAGCGGCTCCTTTAAATAATTTGGAACGTTCAGTCAGGTGACCCTTGGCTCGCTTGCTGAGTCTCGACCAATCACATGAGATGGAACTAATCACGTGGGATGGAACGCCTCTTCCTGTGGCAACGCTGCGCTGTACTCCACTACCCATGCGCAGTCCGCCTCGCTTTTGCAGAGTAAGGTATTGTTTTGATCGTTTTTTAAAGCATGCTTTGAACGCTACGCTGTGTCCACATGCAGGGATACGTTGACTGCCACTGTCACATCTCCTCCAAGGATTTTGACAAGGTTAGTACAACATTTAAAGCACATTAAGTGTTTATTTTGTACATGAAATGTCTTATTAAGCGACACATGTTCCTCTGTCTGTTGTCAGGACTTAGAGGAGGTGGTGGAGAGTTCAAAACAGGTGAGTGGTGTCAGTTTACTGAAGTACAGAAACAGTGTACAAATGCTCTGTAACAACAAGTAGCATTTAATAAGGTGTTACTAGGATCCTCTTTAGGCGATGCAGCAATAGACAACACCAATAACTACCAGCATTTCTTTAACCTACTACAATATGTTGTATTAACATGTATCTACTTCTGTATCAGTAAACACAATTACTAACCTGGAGTGACATTTTCTTAACATATTCCTATGCATACAAAATAAATACTAACTCTTTTTAGTGTTGGTATCAATCAGAATCAGGTTTATTAACAAGTAGGTTGACACGTACGTGGAATTTGACTTGATGTCATGGTGCATACTGTACAAGTAAAACAACAATTAAAAATACATTTTAAGAAAACTATAATAACATTAAAAAGCTTATTTTTTTATTATTCAGTGTTGGCGATTGATCAGTGTTATTAGCACCAGGAAAAGCACTTTATAAATAACGTGTTTTTTATTTCCCAGGCTGGAGTGTTAGCCATATTAGCCGTAGCCGAACATGCTGGGGAATTTGAGAAGATCATTGAGTTGTCACAGAGGTAACTATAACTATCAGACTGAAATAAATCAAATGTTTTCTTTGTACTGATGACTCTCTTCTTCTCCTCAGGTTTCCAGGTTTTATTTTCCCGTGCCTGGGAGTCCACCCGGTTCAGGAAGTTTCCCCGGAGCAGCAGAGGGGCGCGTCTCTCCAGGTAAACTCACATTTAAAGGGTCAGATTGTGGGATATTTTTTGTATGAATGGGACAGATTAAAATAACAACCCTAACCATTGAAAGCATACATGCTCAGAAACACATACACTAACCTTTTATCTGTGGAATGTCCTGCTAATTGGATCCTTGAGTTCAAAGACAGAAAACTGAGAAATGGTGTCATGCTAAAGGATGGAGAATTATGAGAGAGGGAGTTAGAAGCTATGGACAAGCATGGTTGAGACACCATTACATATGACCCAGACTGAAACTGACCTGGGTTGAGATGTCGAACAAATATGATTGAGTGGGTGAATTCAAGATGGTAGAAGAAATAATGGTGTCTTACGTAATGGAGAGCATCAAGATCAAAAAGGAGAGCCTGAGACTCCCCTAGCAGTGGCGGAGCTGGGGGTTTGCTGGGGGTGGTCGTGGCCCCAGCTGAATCCTGGCCACCCTATTGGCCACCCCAAACACCCTCACCACGGGGGCCCAAACAATTTTAGAACATTAAGAAAAAAATGTTTAAGTAACCTTAACCTCCGCCTCCGGCACTTTCTAGCAGAGAGTGAGAGCATGTGAGCAGGGATGCTAGTACTTACGTGTGAACCATGTCTCAACGACTAACAAAGTCAGGCTTTCAAAAGAGAAAAGAAAGGACACAAAGACAAGAGAGAGGGACTAAAGGGCGACAGGATGTCACCCAGTTTTTCAAAAGAAAAGATGGGTGTGGTCCATGAGTGGTGGAAATCAGTCTGTTTGCTAAGCTTAGTCCATTGTAAATAATAATTGTTGTGGTTTTTTTTACTAAGCTGACATTAAGTACTGTTAATATCTCTAAAGAAAATGCAGAGGTTTTTAATTTCACTCCTCTTTTAGGTGACATTTAACAAATGCAGGTACATTTTTAGCAGCTATTCTTACTAAATCAGTTGTCCCTGCCCCTGGTGCCAGGACCAACAGATCCATCTCTAGGCTCAGCAGCCCTGTCCCCCCATAATGCTGAACCTGAACCAGCTTTGCTCCCAACTGAAGGAGGTGAGCAGCATTGTGTTGAATGCCACTTAACATATCTGAAGGGAGACTGGAATACAACATATATATATATATCAAAACAAAAAGCTAACATCTCATTTCCATTATACATTTCAAACACAGTATTTTTCCACATATTTAAGTTATATTTATTTGGATTCATGCATTCATGTTGAGAATGTTCCATTCAAAAATGTTATCATTAAAAAGGCATGACACCATAAAAGATGAATATTGAGGTCTCTTGTCAGGAATGTTAGTGTTATATCAAATAGTGAATTCTACTGCAGCAGAATGTTCCACGTCTGCACAGTGTTATATGTTCACCGCTCAGTGTCAGTAAATATTGTGCAGTTAGTATTGGACTACACGATAGATGCAAGCCTGTACAGGTAGAGTTATTTAAAGCATAAATGAGTGGGTTGGGTTCTGGAGGTGTGGTTACTGCATTGTGCTTGGTCGGCGTGGCCTGGGCCTGTGGGGGGCCCAATGTGATGTCTTTCCATGGGGCCCAAAATCCCTGGCGGCGCCCCTGGTTGTGTGAGTGTATGGCCAGAGGGCAGGACACACATTTACTACCCAATAGCATTGTGAGGCTGAACAAAAAGGACCTTTTGACTTTGTAAATGTGGTCTTTAAAAAAACAAAAACATTTACTGACTTTTTTGGATAGCTTAAAGCAGGGGTGCCCAACCTTTTTTTTTAACCGAGAGCTACTTTTAAAGTTGCCAGTCTGCCGAGATCTACCAGTCCAATTAGAGAGGCGTAGCCATTACTGACAGCCTACCAGGTAAATACACACTTCTACTTGTATAAAACTGACCTTTGTACGATTAATACTTCATAAAATACTGCAGATCCTTTATCTTACCTCTTTCTAATCTACACACATACAAGTATTTAACTGAAGCTACACAACAGTGTTGTTGATACAGAGTTTATTCACACGTCACTACAGTGGGTAATGTTTTCAAGAAGCATTGAACAGTGCTGCCACATATGATACAGGAGAAAAGAAAAGACTCTGAACCCTTTCTTTGCCATTAAATAAAAATAGTGTTGCTACAAAAGTATAAATGAGGCTTACTAATAAGACAACTCAGATCTGAAGCTACACAGGAATCTGCTGCCAAAGTGCAATAAAAGAGACAACATGAAGAGAATCAAACCCTTTTTTTGTTGCATTTTATTAGAGTATAAAAAGAAATGCCTTTAAAATAGGAAGCAAGCAACACTAGTTTCTTAACCTGAATTGATGATAGACTATAATCAATTTAAGTTTGCATTCTTATACCATTTTGTACAATAATTATAATGAATAAGTTCAAACAAACTCAAACTTACAGCTGATTAATAACGGTATCTAACTTGAGTTTTTATTATATCAAAAACCTGTTGAAATGCTTCTGTTATTTTTACTGTCCCCCAAAAGCGCGTCACAGCCTCCAGGAATGCTTCTTTCACAACTTCGCCGTCTTTGAAAGACTTCATGTGTTTCTCAAGAACGTGACTGACACGATAAGATGCTCTGGAGCATCCTTGCTCTTGTTGTTGGGCCTGGTGAAAATGGACTGCTGTGCATTTAGCTGTGCTTTCAGGCCCCTCCCCTTTTGGAGCGTAGGGCAGAATTAGGAGGGAATTCCGTCTCGTAGCGTTTGTGCACTGTTTTGAAATGCCGCTCCTAAATGACCCTTCTTCGATAAAGCCACGCTCGCATTGCAGATGAGAGACAGATGAGAGACAGATGAGAGACAGATGAGAGACAGATGAGAGACAGATGAGAGACAGGTGAGAGACAGGTGAGAGACAGATGAGAGACAGATGAGAGACAGATGAGAGACAGATGAGAGACAGATGAGAGACAGACGAGAGACAGATGGGAGACAGATGAGAGACAGATGAGAGACAGATGAGAGACAGATGAGAGACAGACGAGAGACAGACGAGAGACAGGTGAGAGACAGGTGAGAGACAGATGAGAGACAGATGAGAGACAGATGAGAGACAGATGAGAGACAGATGAGAGACAGATGGACTTTGAATTGGAATAGATACAAAAATAATCATCCTCCCACTTGGAGTGAAAATTATATATTTTGGGCTTTTTTGCTTCTGCCATAATTGCGGTCTTGTGTGTGAGCGGACTGTCACTCCTGTTGCCACGGACAACGTCAGCGAACTAGTGCCCACTGCCCACCAGCCACGCCCCCACACATGGGTCACGCCGGCCAATCACAAAGCTTTGGTGCGTTCAAGTGCATTATTCTGGACAGGAAGATTCTGTTACAGGACATTAACGATAAAACAGAATATTGTTGTTCTATTTTTAGACACATCTCGCGATCGACCGGTTGGGCACCCCCTGGCTTAAAGTAATGTTTCAAAATTACAACCGTGGGCCTTACAGGGTTAAGGGCTATTGTTTATTGTTATTTACTTTAAGATGTTTATTCTTAACTAATAATTTAATAAAGTTATATGAGTGATAGTGAAACTTTTTAACTTTCATTTAGCAAAGAATAGCGTGAAACTTTACATGCAAGTTTCAAAGTAACTTCCTGAAATGTAACTGCGGTGATTGCTGCATAAGGAAGTTGCTCTACTTAGTTTAAACTCCCACTTCCCTACTTTACATTCAAAACAAATAGCTTATCAAATGTGGCACGGCATTATTGATAAAGCTACATATTAGTCTATAAAATAGTTACATCATACTAATCTTAACCAGCAACACCAATCAAATACTGCTTCACATAAATGCATCGCAAATAATCATCAGTTTGTATTCAAAGCATAGAGAGGCAACTGAACCACACATCGACAGTTCATCCATGCTTTTCTTCACTTGTCAGTTGCTGTTCTTGTTGTTCTTGTTGTTCTTGTTGTTCTTGTTGTTCAAGCTCTCAAACAAACGAGCGGGCAGTACATCACATCGGCTCTTTTGCTGCTACTTTGACAACATGGTTGCAACCGGTTTTCGTGCTGTTGATGCCAATTTTCATTTTTTTCTATAGTGAGCTGATGATTTCATGAACTAAGAGTGAGGTACATTTTCGCTTCGCAAATGTTCCATCCAAATGAAGCAAATCATTTTCAGACAAATTTGACTACACATGTTGATGTTGGTGTTGTTAGATATTATATTCTTGTACAGCACTTTGAATTGCCTTGTGTTGAAAGGTGCTATATAAATACACTTGCCTCGCCTTGCCTAGTGATGACTCAAAATCTACTAGGATTAATACATGTCCAAAGTGTCTATTACGTTAGTAGGAAATCCGACCGAGAGCAATTGAGCTTTGGAATAGAACACATTGTTTCATAAGGCCCAATGAGAACAAACACGAGGCAGAATCTAAACAGGGAAGTGGACAAAAATGTTGAATCATTAAACATCTGATAGAACAAGAACAAGACACACCTCGGTTTTGTTTTTCTAAAAACAAAACACTGAGGTCAGAGGGGTTAGAGGTAGATACTAGCTCAGTGTCTACCTCTAACCCCCTGATCCCACCAGGAGCGTCTGCGCAGCGCAGCGCAGACGCTCCTGGTGGGATCAGGGGGTAAGGAGGGGCAGCTTGGGCGTATTGTTGTTGTTACTTTGGGAATGAGAAAACAATTGTTAGATATACTGAATATTATTTGATCCATTCCACCACTTAATCCCAAATAATGTAGAGATTAGATTAGATTAGATTAGATTAGAATCTTTAATGACCACACAGCCAGGCTGGTGGAATTCGTGTTCAGTGCAGAGTATTACAGCTTGTTCCATACAATTCAACATACAATAAACAGACAATAAAAAGTACAGCACACAGCACAGGGCAAAGACATATCATAACATACAGTTCAAGGTGTGGTGGATTGCTATTGTTCATTGGGGTTATTTAGAGTCCATTTAGTGTCCGTGTTGCAAAGGGGAAGAAGCTGTTTTTGAAGCGGGTGGTTTTGGTGGACAGTGACATATAGCGCCTCCCTGAGGGCAGAAGTTGGAGGACATGGTGAGCTGGGTGGGAGGGGTCAGAAATGATTTTCTTTGCCCTTGTGACAGTTGGTTGGTGGTGAAGTGATTCGAGTGATGGAAGGGGACTGCAGGTGATTTGATGCTTTATTGATGATACGTTGACGTTTATTCCGGGAGAGGTTGTCTGAACTGCTGTACCAGACTGTGATGGATGATGTGAGGATGCTTTGGATGATGGCTGTGTAGAACTGGATTAGGAGATGTTTCTGGATGTAGAGGTGCCTTAAAGAACCCCTTATTCTCTTGTGAGATGTATTTTTATGTTCATATAATAATGATTTCAATGCCACCCCAACATGATCACTGGTTCCATCCTGGCCGCCCCACTGAAAACACACACACACACACACACACACACACACACACACACACACACACACACACACACACACACACACACACATTGTAAAGGCAGTGACTTCATGAACTGACTCATGTTTGCTGTATTTGGTTGAATCTTCAGTAAACTCTATTCTAAGTCTTTTGACTGATTTCATTGAAAGTTAAATAAGTGTTAACATCGTGTGGTGAAGATCTCGAAAACATTCGGCCCAACTTCAGAAGTTTCCTCCGCAACAAAATCACACATCATGTACCTGTAGTGTCTAGTCAGGCAGGTGGTGTTTGTTTGAGTTGGCGAGCAAGAGTTCAGATTCTAAATTCCTTTCAGGCGAACTAGATTTTGATAATTGACTTATTATTGATTTAAATTAATTACATTTCTTCTTCTTCTTCTTCTTAATTGGACCTCCTCACGACCAAGGTACAACTTCATTGTTATAATGAAGGTTCAAAGTGTCTGTGTCTCCTGCAGGATCTAGATGCCGCTCTGCCTTTAATAGAGAAATACAAAGACCAGCTGGTGGCCATCGGAGAGGTACGAGAATACATTATTACTGTGCATATTTTATTTCAACTCTATTTTTTTTAAATGTTATTATAGTTTCTTCAAATAGTTTTCTATCTGTTTATTTTTTTTTATGTATGCACCACAACACCAAGTACAAGTCCTCGTATGTGTTCAGCCTACCTGGTGATATATCAAATGACAGTCTGGCACTAAAGTACATTCCCAAAGACATTGAAGTGATTTTGTATATTTTGGTTGTTGTGTTTTTATGTATAATTGTGTCTGTTGATTGTGTATATATAGGATATACATATTTTATACATATTTGTATATATGTTTGTGTTTTTATATTCAGGATTGTGGGAAACGGTATTTCGATCCCTCTGTACACACAAACTGAAAGATTGACAATAAAGTTGACTGACGGATTCTGATTCTCAAAGTCAACTTTATTGTCAATCTTTCAGTTTGTGTGTACAAAGAGATCGAAATACCGTTTCCCACAATCCCGAATATAGAAACAAATATATATAGAAATATGTATACACCTATATGCACACATTAAGACATAAATACAAGTACAACAATCAATATATACAAAATAACAGTCACTTCAATGTCTTTGGGAAATGTACATTAGTGCAAGATTGTCCATAGCAGCGTAAAAAGTGTCTGGTGCTGAATCTGTGTATCGACTAGTCTGCACTGTTTCTATTGTATTCTGTCCAATTACATCTGACTGTATTTACTCACCTGCGCACTATTATCTGTGTGGTCGTGTTGCTCTGTTGGAGGAGCCTGTGACCTCATGTTCATTCTCATAACGACACTGTAGCTCTGTGCGCATGACAATTAAAGCCTTGAAACTTGAAGCAGTCTTGCCTTTATTAAACTCCCCCCCTGTGGTGCAGGTCGGTCTGGATTTCACGCCCCGGTTTGTGAGAGGCGAGACGGATAAAGACGTCCAGAGGAAAGTTCTGATCCGTCAGGCTCAGATCGCCAAAGAGCTGGATCTGCCTCTGTGAGTACAGATCAGATCAGAAGCACTTTGTTCATCCCAATCCGGCTAATGTTTGCGTTGCAGCATAAAAGACAAGGCATTGTACATTAGAGAAATTAAGAAACTAGAAATGAACAATCCAACATGTAAACATCTCAAATAGAAATAACATAGCATTAAAAAAAGTAGAAATTGATTATAAATGTAAAATGTACAGTTTGATTTGAAGTCATCCAAGAAAAGCTATGGAGAAAAACATCCTCCCCTCTGTCATGAACCTTGGAGTGACCTTCACTTGCACTTTGAAATTCGACAAGCAGGTCAGCACCGTAGTCAAGACCTAAATAAGACTATCGGCCAAAACCAAGTCGTATTTATCTTTTAAAGACCTAGAAAGGGTTATTAACGCCTTTGTGACCTCGAGACTGGATTACTGCAAAGCTCTGTATGTGGGTATGGACCAGGCCTCAATGAGACGCCTGCAGCTAGTTCAGAACGCAGCTGCACGTCTTCTCACTGGCCACAAGAAGCGTGACCACATCACCCCAATTCTGGCCTCTGGCTTCCAGTCCGGTTCAGAATAGATTTTAAACTCCTTTTATTTGTTTTCAAAGCTCTAAATGGGCTGGCTCCGGCCTATGTAGCTGAACTCCTCCATCGCTACACCCCAGAGCCTTAAGGTCTGCTGACCAGCTGCTGCTGATAGTGCCCAAGACCAGGCTCAAACCCCGAGGGCCCCGAGCCTTCGCAGCAGCTGGCCCCAGGCTCTGGAACACTCCCCTCCATGTGAGGTCGGCCCGGACCCTAGGGGTTTTTAAATCCTCACTAAAGACTCACTTCTTCTCTCTGGCCTTCTAGGCAGAGCGGAGCACGACTCCTGACTTTTCCCTGTGCTTTTGTTTTTTATATTTCTGTTGTAAATGATTGTCTTTTATGGTGATTGTAGTAATGTGTTTTTATTACATGTACAGAACTTTGGCTCGACCAAAAATCACTTTTAAAAATGTGCTATATAAATAAAACTTGATTTGATTTGGACTCTGATTAGATCCCACCACAAAACAACAAATAAATGATTGACATGTAGTTTATTAAATCCCATTTCATGAACACAATATGCGGTTAATATGCAATGCCAAATGTTTATCTTATTGATACACATATTAAATACATGCAGAGATGTTTTTAAGAGCTTATTAAAGAGTATTTACAGTCTCAGTTGGTGCAGGAAATGTATGTTTTTTATTTCCAGAAATGTTCACTCCCGTTCTGCAGGACGACCCACCATCCAGCTGCTCAGGGAACAAGGTCACATTATTATTCCTATTATTAGTTCAATCAGCAGAGACAGGGTCTGAAGGGGAGGGGCTTAGCTTGACCCTGGATTCAGAGGGACAGGAAGTGAAAAGGGGTGGAGGAGGGTCGGTCTGAAGGGGAGGGGCTTAGCTTGACCCTGGATTCAGAGGGACAGGAGGTGAAAAGGGGTGGAGGAGGGTCGGTCTGAAGGGGAGGGGCTTAGCTTGACCCTGGATTCAGAGGGACAGGAAGTGAAAAGGGGTGGAGGAGGGTCGGTCTGAAGGGGAGGGGCTTAGCTTGACCCTGGATTCAGAGGGACAGGAGGTGAAAAGGGGTGGAGGAGGGTCGGTCTGAAGGGGAGGGGCTTAGCTTGACCCTGGATTCAGAGGGACGGGAGGTGAAAAGGGGTGGAGGAGGGTCGGTCTGAAGGGGAGGGGCTTAGCTTGACCCTGGATTCAGAGGGACAGGAAGTGAAAAGGGGTGGAGGAGGGTCGGTCTGAAGGGGAGGGGCTTAGCTTGACCCTGGATTCAGAGGGACAGGAGGTGAAAAGGGGTGGAGGAGGGTCGGTCTGAAGGGGAGGGGCTTAGCTTGACCCTGGATTCAGAGGGACAGGAGGTGAAAAGGGGTGGAGGAGGGTCGGTCTGAAGGGGAGGGGCTTAGCTTGACCCTGGATTCAGAGGGACGGGAGGTGAAAAGGGGTGGAGGAGGGTTGGTCTGAAGGGGAGGGGCTTAGCTTGACCCTGGATTCAGAGGGACGGGAGGTGAAAAGGGGTGGAGGAGGGTTGGTCTGAAGGGGAGGGGCTTAGCTTGACCCTGGATTCAGAGGGACGGGAGGTGAAAAGGGGTGGAGGAGGGTCGGTCTGAAGGGGAGGGGCTTAGCTTGACCCTGGATTCAGAGGGACGGGAGGTGAAAAGGGGTGGAGGAGGGTCGGTCTGAAGGGGAGGGGCTTAGCTTGACCCTGGATTCAGAGGGACGGGAGGTGAAAAGGGGTGGAGGAGGGTCGGTCTGAAGGGGAGGGGCTTAGCTTGACCCTGGATTCAGAGGGACGGGAGGTGAAAAGGGGTGGAGGAGGGTCGGTCTGAAGGGGAGGGGCTTAGCTTGACCCTGGATTCAGAGGGACGGGAGGTGAAAAGGGGTGGAGGAGGGTCGGTCTGAAGGGGAGGGGCTTAGCTTGACCCTGGATTCAGAGGGACGGGAGGTGAAAAGGGGTGGAGGAGGGTCGGTCTGAAGGGGAGGGGCTTAGCTTGACCCTGGATTCAGAGGGACGGGAGGTGAAAAGGGGTGGAGGAGGGTCGGTCTGAAGGGGAGGGGCTTAGCTTGACCCTGGATTCAGAGGGACGGGAGGTGAAAAGGGGTGGAGGAGGGTCGGTCTGAAGGGGAGGGGCTTAGCTTGACCCTGGATTCAGAGGGACGGGAGGTGAAAAGGGGTGGAGGAGGGTCGGTCTGAAGGGGAGGGGCTTAGCTTGACCCTGGATTCAGAGGGACAGGAGGTGAAAAGGGGTGGAGGAGGGTCGGTCTGAAGGGGAGGGGCTTAGCTTGACCCTGGATTCAGAGGGACGGGAGGTGAAAAGGGGTGGAGGAGGGTCGGTCTGAAGGGGAGGGGCTTAGCTTCACCCTGGATTCAGAGGGACGGGAGGTGAAAAGGGGTGGAGGAGGGTCGGTCTGAAGGGGAGGGGCTTAGCTTCACCCTGGATTCAGAGGGACAGGAGGTGAAAAGGGGTGGAGGAGGGTCGGTCTGAAGGGGAGGGGCTTAGCTTGACCCTGGATTCAGAGGGACAGGAAGTGAAAAGGGGTGGAGGAGGGTCGGTCTGAAGGGGAGGGGCTTAGCTTGACCCTGGATTCAGAGGGACAGGAAGTGAAAAGGGGTGGAGGAGGGTCGGTCTGAAGGGGAGGGGCTTAGCTTGACCCTGGATTCAGAGGGACAGGAGGTGAAAAGGGGTGGAGGAGGGTCGGTCTGAAGGGGAGGGGCTTAGCTTGACCCTGGGTTCAGAGGGACGGGAGGTGAAAAGGGGTGGAGGAGGGTCGGTCTGAAGGGGAGGGGCTTAGCTTGACCCTGGATTCAGAGGGACAGGAGGTGAAAAGGGGTGGAGGAGGGTCGGTCTGAAGGGGAGGGGCTTAGCTTGACCCTGGATTCAGAGGGACAGGAAGTGAAAAGGGGTGGAGGAGGGTCGGTCTGAAGGGGAGGGGCTTAGCTTGACCCTGGATTCAGAGGGACAGGAGGTGAAAAGGGGTGGAGGAGGGTCGGTCTGAAGGGGAGGGGCTTAGCTTGACCCTGGATTCAGAGGGACAGGAAGTGAAAAGGGGTGGAGGAGGGTCGGTCTGAAGGGGAGGGGCTTAGCTTGACCCTGGATTCAGAGGGACAGGAGGTGAAAAGGGGTGGAGGAGGGTCGGTCTGAAGGGGAGGGGCTTAGCTTGACCCTGGGTTCAGAGGGACGGGAGGTGAAAAGGGGTGGAGGAGGGTCGGTCTGAAGGGGAGGGGCTTAGCTTGACCCTGGATTCAGAGGGACGGGAGGTGAAAAGGGGAGGAGGAGGGTCGGTCTGAAGGGGAGGGGCTTCGCTTGACCCTGGATTCAGAGGGACGGGAGGTGAAAAGGGGAGGAGGAGGGTCGGTCTGAAGGGGAGGGGCTTAGCTTGACCCTGGATTCAGAGGGACGGGAGGTGAAAAGGGGTGGAGGAGGGTCGGTCTGAAGGGGAGGGGCTTAGCTTGACCCTGGATTCAGAGGGACGGGAGGTGAAAAGGGGTGGAGGAGGGTAGGTCTGAAGGGGAGGGGCTTAGCTTGACCCTGGATTCAGAGGGACGGGAAGTGAAAAGGGGTGGAGGAGGGTAGGTCTGAAGGGGAGGGGCTTAGCTTGACCATGGATTCAGAGGGACAGGAGGTGAAAAGGGGTGGAGGAGGGTCGGTCTGAAGGGGAGGGGCTTAGCTTGACCCTGGATTCAGAGGGACAGGAGGTGAAAAGGGGTGGAGGAGGGTCGGTCTGAAGGGGAGGGGCTTAGCTTGACCCTGGATTCAGAGGGACAGGAGGTGAAAAGGGGTGGAGGAGGGTCGGTCTGAAGGGGAGGGGCTTAGCTTGACCCTGGATTCAGAGGGACAGGAGGTGAAAAGGGGTGGAGGAGGGTCGGTCTGAAGGGGAGGGGCTTAGCTTGACCCTGGATTCAGAGGGACAGGAGGTGAAAAGGGGTGGAGGAGGGTCGGTCTGAAGGGGAGGGGCTTAGCTTGACCCTGGATTCAGAGGGACAGGAGGTGAAAAGGGGTGGAGGGTCGGTCTGAAGGGGAGGGGCTTAGCTTGACCCTGGATTCAGAGGGACAGGAGGTGAAAAGGGGTGGAGGAGGGTCGGTCTGAAGGGGAGGGGCTTAGCTTGACCCTGGATTCAGAGGGACAGGAGGTGAAAAGGGGTGGAGGAGGGTCGGTCTGAAGGGGAGGGGCTTAGCTTGACCCTGGATTCAGAGGGACAGGAGGTGAAAAGGGGTGGAGGAGGGTCGGTCTGAAGGGGAGGGGCTTAGCTTGACCCTGGATTCAGAGGGACAGGAGGTGAAAAGGGGTGGAGGAGGGTCGGTCTGAAGGGGAGGGGCTTAGCTTGACCCTGGATTCAGAGGGACAGGAGGTGAAAAGG
>CM053249.1:1644065-1706565 GCA_028583405.1 Pogonophryne albipinna
ATGGTTTAAAAATGTGAAAGTGAGTACCCAGTAATCCTGTAAGGGGGGGGGGGGGGGGCCCTGACTCGCCTGTCATGATTTATAGTCAGAAAAGAGGGCCATTTTTTCTGTCTGTCTGTAGAGCTCCATCTTTGCCTCATAGGACGCAGTTTGGAGTTTACTTCTAAGTTTTGATTCATGTCTTCCAGTGGGAGTGGGTTTGTCTGTACTCAAGATCAGAATGTCTTCTAGGGAAGGGGAACATAATGAGCCCGTGGCACCTCATTTAAAGACACTGAGACCCTTTTCTCTGTTGGAGCCCCTCTTTGAGATTCAGACTGAGAAAAACAAGTTTCTTTTTTACCTAAAACATTCTGCTGGGTGCAGCTTTGAAAGGTCTACCGTCTTTGGCAGTGTGTCCGCTGGGTTTTGAGGCTTTACAGCATTTAGTCATCTCTAAAACCAGCTTGCCAAGTGATACCTTAATCCCCCCCCTGCAGTGAATAGACTAATCATGAGGCTACTTTTAGCTATTTGTGCTGCACACGTTTCAGCTGTGATGTTTTGCAGTTATAAGAGGCTCCATCTGGGTGTTTACAGCTAACTGACTAGCTCTGCTACCCTTCCTCTCTTCATACATGTTAGCAGCTATCCATAGGCGCTTTCACACCAAGTACTTTGCCGTATTTAGTTCATCAGAACTCTTTAGTTCTCATGAACTAAGTACAAATCACGTTCACACCGGAATAAGTCCCTGAGGGAGGATTAGTCAAATGAAGCCGCTGACGTCACTTCTTCTTCTTCTGCTGTGGGTTTACTGGCAGGCCGCAAACAACTTCACGGCGTATACTGCCACCCGGAGTCCCCAGCCGGAAGTCCCCGGATTTGGGGAAGGCTTCAGTAGAAGCTGCTGGGGCTCGGTTCTAGACCAATTTGACTGGGGGGGCCACTGGGGGGCCAGTTATTTTCTGAGGGGGGCCCAATAAATGCAGGACGAAAAAGAGAACTAGACAGTATGAAGTAATTGCGCATAAGAAAACAATGCAATACAGTTATTGGTATTTGTTTCAGTACACTTATTTATTTCAGATAGATCTTATAGTTATTACTGTTAGCTTCAGCTTAAAGGTGGGGTAGGTAAGTTTCAGAAACCGGCTCGAGTGCACTAAAATTTGAAAGTACACAGCCGAAAAGAATCCGCCCCTTCCTTCAGACTTCCTTACAGAGCACCTCCTCCAACACACATGAACGCGCACATGACTTAGGTTGGCTATATAGTTCAGGGGAATTGTAAACCATACAAAACCTGTCCAAGAGAAAAAGAGCGACCACGGCGTCAGATTTCAACTCGGTGTGTATGGGGGTTATTCCCTATCTTTATTCAAGAGCGTGGTATTTACATTTGAGAGCATACTTTATTGATTTCCTTCACTCAAACCCTGTCATCGCACCAAAGACAAACCAAAGAGTAACCGCCCTTACGGGACGCTGTAATAAGTAAAACGAACGCACCCGCAAGGACACCTGGCCTCCTATTGGTTGAGGGATTTTGACAGGATTGTTGCACAAAAGTTTCGAGCGCGCAGAGAATAAATCTGAGAGCAGAAAAAATCCGTAAGCAGCAATATATCAGAGTGCAAGCGTACAGTTTGAGCAGAAGCAGAGCAAAGTGCAAGCAGGCACTGTTTGAGTGCGAGGACAGGGTTTGAGGGAAATAAATACATAAAGTATGCTCTCAAATTTAAATACCACGCTCTTGAATAAAGATAGGGAATAACCCCCATAGGTGTGTTCCATCAGTTGTCGCCATCGTTGAAAAGCAACTCCGATATTGACTCTGGTTTGAATTCTCCTAGTTTCCACTTTGTTTTTGTTCCTAATTTGCTCCGTTACATTATTTCTTTTGCCACCAGTAGACGATGTTGAACCTAACTCTGCCATGGTGAAAGTGGCCGCCTGTTGCTGGCGAGTCATTGAAGTACTGCTGCAATGCACGCCCAATGACGGCACGCCCAATGAGGGCACGAGATACATTTGTGCGTGCACGAGATGGAAGGCTGACAGACAGGACGGCAATCCAATCCGTTTAGCCGGCCCGGCTAAACGGATTGGTCGTACTTTTTACAGTATTACGGCTTCCACAGATGAATTTTTTTTATGGATTTTTTGTCAAAGCACTTAAGATATGCATTGCTATTGGGATGTTAAGAGCATTCCATGGAATATAACAAAAAGTGTATCTCGAGCCGGTTTCTCAAACTTACCTACCCCCCCTTTAAGTTATCGTGCAATGTTTGCACTAACACCATATTTATATAAAAATAAAGGCAATGAACAGTTACATCTCTACTTTACATAAGGGTGTCTGCACAATCTCACATTACAGCAACAAAATACTGCGTTTTTTGGCAAACCGAGTACCAGAAAATATACATTAAAAAAAAAAATAAAAAAAAATAAACTTTTCATTGTTAGGGGGGCACTGCCCCCCCCCCCCCTAGAACCGCCCCTGCTCCCAGCAGCTTCTACTAAAGCCTTCCGAGTAAATCGCAAGAACGCCGACACCTCCACCGCTCCCATGTTTTATTTTGTGTTGCCATAAGTTAGTCTCTCTGCGTTGGTGCGCTGGGCTAATGCTAATGCTAATAATGCTAATGCGAGGATAATAAAATGGCGGCTTCACAAAACTTTTTGGGAGTTTTACGGGGCGTGGTTTGCAATCCGCCCAGCCAATCAGAAATAGGAACCTTTTTCTCCCACGAAAGTCCCTGCTAGAGAGCAGGGACGGAAAAGGGGGTGAAAAGGTTCTCATGAACTAAGCTCTAGTTCCAGATTTGTTTGGTGTGAACGCACATTTCGGAACTATACTGGGAAAAGTACTCCGGTGTGAAAGCGCCTCATGAGTCTTGTAGGGACCCTGTGTGTTGACAACAGGGAAATAGAACTTGATATTGGCCAACAATAATGCAAAACAGATGTTTGAATCGGGGAGAATGATCTGTGGTTTGGATGGGGATCAGAGGGGGATCAGAGGGGGAATGTAGGCTGTAATAATCTGTTGGTTAGTCCATCAACACAATATTCATAGATTTCAGTTGTTGTAATTGAGGGTATTAGTCTTTTGCCAAATGATTCCACATGTTAATTATCACCACTGTCACCAGTAAGAAAAGTGTCTCATGTACTGTTTGTTCACATTTAGGAATGTTTTTGCTGTGTGTTGAAAGAAGGCAATTTGTAGACTTGCTCATTTGTGTAAAGCATCTTTGGTCATTAAAAAAACACGAGTTATTAACAGAGAGACTTTGCTTTAAGGCATTAGTGTCACTTTAAAGTGTATGTGCAAGGGCTGTAATAATCTGTAAGTTAGTCGATCAACACAATATTAATAGATTTCAGTTGTTGTAATTGCGGGTCTTTGTCTTTTGCCAAATAATGATTCCACATGTTTATTAGTACCAGTGTCACCGCTTGTTGAAAGAAGGCAATTTGTAGACGTCTTGTTAGTTTGTCAACAGTTAGTAATATAAATACCTTGCTTTAGTGTCACTTTAAAGTGTATGTGCACATGTATGTCGTGTGTTTCTTCATAAAAGCTCAGTTATTCCTGGTTGCTGGCGAGGATCAGGTTCATGCAGCCGAACAGTAGCTTTTGTAGCGTCCGCTGTTTGGATTTGTAAACCTGACAAACCTGCTTGTCAGTTTGCTTTCCGACGTCATCTCATGTCCTGGGTGTGTTGGAGGGATAATAGGCTTCTTGTCTGAGGTGGTAGTGTTATATATCAGCTGACTAAACATTAAAGGAACATTTCCTGGGGGCTATTCGGCCTTGTTTACCCTGAGGTTATGCACAACTGTGTAGTGTTAACACAACAGCAAATACGTTATTTGATCTCTCTTTGGAATAGATTACTGCACTTCTACAAGTACAACAATATCCGTTTTCTTTTCTCATTACTGCCGATTTATTTTTATTCCATATTTTATTCATTTGTATTCATTTCCATTGCAATGTAATGTAAATACTATCGGTGTAACGGTTCACAGAAGTCACGGTTCGGTTGATACCTCGGTTTGGGGGTCACGGTTCGGTACGGGTTCGGTACAACAAGGAAAAGCAAAAAAAGTCCCAAATGCATAATTTTTTTTGCTGTTATTTATTTTTAACAGTAGTGCAAGTTTAGAACTCTAACATTTGGAATCATTAACTGTATTACACAGTTAAAAACAAACCACAAACAGTAACACACACACTCAGATGGCCATATTATTTATATTGGCTGATGTCAAACTAAAAGGTTCAATAAGCTGTACAACTAAAAAGAATGTCTTGAAAATATTAAAATAAATAAGAAAGTGTTTGAATCACAATCAATAAAAGGCAATACAGAACTGTAGAACATCTCCTGATGTCAACATATAAAATAAATACAATGATAAATATAAAACAAAATAAAATCTGTACCTTTAGGAGCAATGTCTAACATGTGTAATTAACTTGTGAGTGTGTGAGGCCGCCTAAATAAAGGTACTCAAGCTTTCCTCTATTTTCAAGTTGTTCTTCAAAAAGATGAGTTTGTCTACGTTGTCAGAAGTGAGGGCAGATCTGTTGGCGGTAACTATGTCACCTGCCGTCGAGAAAACCCTCTCGCTGGGACTGAGACTGACTCGGATGTGATTGAGCATGTTTGACGTGTTGCCACCAGCATACCGCACCGCTGTCGAACAACGCCGACACACCGTCCTCGTCCGATCCACAACTCGCACCCCATCGTTGTTGTAGTCCACAGGGAACCTGAAATGTTCCCACACACCTGATTTAAAAGAAGCAGGTGGGTCTTCTAGCTCCTGTGTGTTGTGTGAACTCGCCATAGTTACTAACTTTTCTTCTTCATGTATTGTATTCGTTTTGTTCTTGTTCTTCATTTGTTATTTACGGGCGGCTGGCTTTTAGGCGCAATACCGCCCCCTGGATTATAGTGTAATACTGCCCTGAGTGACAGACTTTATTCCCACTCGTAAAAAAAGGCGTATTCGCCGTGTGACTGCATGTGCCGAACCGTGATGTCCGAACCGTGACGGTACGGGACGAATACGGATACCGTTACACCCCTAGTAAATACTGTTATATTTATATTTTTTATTATATTTTTAATATTTGTTCTAGTTTTTTTATCTGTGTTTTAATTGATGGTTTACTTTTATGTATGCACCATAACACCTAGTCAAATTCCTCGTAAGTGTAAACCTACAGGTGATCAACCTGTTTCTTCAGGTGTCGTGTTAACACAACAGCAAATACGTTATTTGATCTCCCTGTGAAATACTAGATTACTGCACGTCTTCTGAATACATTTCCATACATTTAGCTTGTTTCTAAAGAAGGCTTTGGATGTGCTGAACTCCCAAAAGTCTATTTTCCTTGCACAAAACCCCCCACACAGGTGACCTCATCACCTTGGCCTCTATAAACAGTCAGGGGAAACCTCACTGCCTCGTGTCGAGCAACGAGTTTCGACTCTGGTGCAGTTTCTCAGGCTCAGCATGCCGTCGCGCTGCAGCTAGCGGTTCCAGCTCACGCAGGCAAATTCACTGGCTGATTGCCATCGTTCTGTAAAACACAACAATGACTGCAATTCTCCGCAGTTATCAGCCACTCGTTAGGTCATGCAAGAGTTAAAGGCTTATTTGACTGTGACCCAGATGATACAGATAGAAAAGACCATCACATGCAGCATGTTTTACTTTAACACTCTGTGAATGCAGTTATTTTACGCTGTTGTGTTGAAAAGATGCAGTGCAAGAAGCTAAATGATTTCCTTCCACACATAATCAAGAGTGCCAATTAGGATTAGTCATAACTAGAACGCATTAAGAGAACGACGGGCAAAATAATCAGGATTATACGTTCAACCCTCATCATGTGCCGATGATGATAACAAATCTGTGAACTGATTTATGTTCTCTGTTTCTTTCTCATGGGGACGCACATCATTTCTAGGTCAGTGGCTGTCAAAGGCCTGGAGTTGCATGCCATTTTTATCCTGCCTCGGCACAAATTGGTTGAAAGCACTTCTTTTACTCTGCCAGAGGAAAGTGATATTGCTGAACACGGCCCCTGATTGAATTACTCTCCCTTTCTTTTATATGAATCATACTGTCACCCTTTGTCATCCAGAAAGTCCTTTTTGATATTGTAGTAAAAGGAATCCAAAATGCAGGAGGCTTTTTTTAAATCATAATTTTAGATTAGAAACCTACAACTGTGATGTTTTAAGACCAGCTCACGTTGTAACTAATACATGAAAGGCTGATCAAAAGCCTTTTTGTTAAGCTTTTACTATTTAGGAGGGATTATTTTGTCCTGCACAAGTGTGATAATGTGTACCGTTGTATAATTTCCCGATAACTCTCTGTAATGCCTGATTAACATGTTGTTCAAAACCACCACACCGTGCATACGTGTACATATATGTCCTAGAGGGATGTGCAGGGAAACAAAAAGCTAATTATATTATTTGTGATAAGGAGACTAAAGGGCTCAGAGGACAAATCAGTGGCCATATGTTTTAGTTTGTTTTGCCTTTTATCTTTTCCTAATTGTAAACTCCATGTCTTGCAGGCAGGTGATAAAAGGGGAAGCCAGCTGTTCTCTCGCAGCTTAAAGAAGACCCAGGACAGAAGTGGAGAGAGAGAGAGATATACTAAGTTGGAGAGGGATACACCACTGCCAAGGGAAATCAGGATGAATGTGCCCCTGTACCACTGACGAGCAGAACTGGAATGATATCTTGACCTTTTTCCTGGAAGTAACCAAGTCAGCGATGCGTGGGGGGAAATAATGGCCAAGAACAAGGATGCACGCCCCCCGACATTCGCCCTCAGTGTGGTTGGCCTCTCGGGGACGGAGAAAGAGAAGGGGAATTGTGGCATTGGCAAGTCCTGCCTATGCAACCGGTACATGCGCCCCAATGCGGACAGCTACTACTCAGAGCACACCTCAGTTCTGAGCACAATAGACTTTGGGGGACGAGTTGTAAACAATGACCACTTCCTGTACTGGGGGGAAGTGGCGCATCGAGGCGACGATGGGTTGGACTGTAAATTACAAGTCATTGAACAGACAGAGTTTATCGATGACCAGACGTTTCTTCCGCATCGGAGTACGAACCTGCAGCCGTACACCAAACGGGCGGCAGCGTCAAAGCTCCAGTCGGCGGAAAAGCTAATGTACATCTGTACGGACCAGCTGGGCTTGGAGCAGGACTTTGAGCAGAGGCAGATGCCCGATGGAAAGCTAAACATCGACGGCTTTGTTCTCTGTATCGATATTAGCAAGGGTTGCAATAGGAAGTTTGAAGATCAGATGAAGTTTGTCAACAGCGTGTACTCCCACATTGTCAAGTCAAAGAAGCCCATTGTCATCGCTGCCACAAAATGTGACGAGTATGTGGACCAGCACCTGAGGGACCTGCAGGCCTTTGTTGCCAACAAGAAGAACCTGCTGCTAATTGAAACGTCAGCACGGTGCAACATCAACGTAGAAGTTTGCTTCAACGCCCTAATTCAGCAGCTGGATAAAACAAGGGGGAAGCCAAAAACTGTGCCATACCTGGACGCCTATAAAATCCAACGGCATCTTGTAGCCTCATTAACTGATAGATTTGAGAAAGTGATGAAGCACACAGTGAGAGATTACCACACCACGTGGACAACGGTGAGTAATAATCTGAAGGGGCAGTCTGACTATGAGGATTTCATCACGTTGGAGGGCACCAGGAAAGCACGCAACATGTTCACAAAGCACATTGCACAACTGAAGCAGGAGCACATCAGGAGAAGGAGGGAAGAGTACCTGACGACGCTACCGAAAACCCTGAACAACCTCCTCAACAACCTGGACGAGGTCGAGCACCTCTCCTGGCCCGAGGCTCAGAGTGTGATCCGGAACAGAACTGACTTCCAGTACTGGTTTGTCGTTCTGGAGAAAACGCCGTGGGATGAGACCGACCATATCGACATCAGCGATCGCAGGATACCCTTTGACATCCTCGAAACACCTGATGGGGAGCGAATTTACCATAACCACGTCCAGCACTTGCTGTCTGAGAAGAGAAGGGGGGAGATGAAAGATAGGTTCAAGAAGACACTGGATAGGGTTCATTTTATCAGTGCAGGGCAGCCTTGGGAGGAAGTCATGTGCTTTGTCATGGAGGACGAGGCCTACAAGTACATCTCAGAATCAGATAGAAGGGATGTTTACTGTAGACACCAACAGGAAATAGTTGAAAGGGCCAAAGAGGATTTTCAGGAAATGCTTTTTGAGCATGCTGAGCTTTTCTATGACTTGGATCTGAACGCCACCCCCAGCTGCGACAAAATGAGCGAGATCCACTGTGTGCTGAATGAGGAGCCCAGATACAGAGCACTGCAGAAACTTGCCCCAGATAGAGAGTCACTCCTTCTCAAACACATTGGGTTTGTGTACCATCCCACTAAGGAGACATGCCTGAGTGGGCAAAACTGTGTGGATATGAAAGTAGAGCAGGTTTTAGCAAACAGGTTGGTGCAGCTGGACCACGGACGCTCTAATCTTTACTATAGCAGTGCCAACATTGATAAGATCAACCTCTGCCTCCTGGGAAGGGAGGGTCTCTCACAGGAACTTGCCAACGAGATCAGAGCTCAGTCCACAGACGACGAGTACACCTTAGATGGAAAAATCTACGAACTGGAGCTTCTTCCCGTGGATGTCAATTCCACGCTTCTCTTCAGCCATACGTGGGTCAACACTTTCAAGCCACATGGCTGTTTTTGTGTGTTCAACTCCATAGAGTCCCTCAATTGTATTGGAGATTGCATAGGCAGAATCAGAGCAGAGATAGCACAAAGTAGACGAGATAGGTTTGCACAGCCACTTCCGTTCATTTTAATCCTGGCTAATCAGAGGGATAATATTTGCAAAAACATACCCATCCTGAGGCACCAAGGCCAACAGCTGGCCAACAAGTTGCAGTGCACCTTCGTCGACATCCCCTCTGTGGCCTTTCCACGTAAATTCACAGAGTTCCAGGTTAAGCAGGGTCTTCGAGCGGTACTTGAGGGATTGAAGCATAACTTTGACGTCTTGGCTCCACTGCCATCTATCAAAGACATGTCAGAGACAGATCTTAGGATAGTCATGTGCGCCATGTGCTGGGATCCTTTCAGCGTTGACCTCATCCTCTCCCCTTTCCTAGACTCACACTGCTGTAGCGCTGGGCAGCCTGGCCAGAGCAACACACTGATACTAGACAAGATCATCGGGGACAGCAGGAGGAGGATCCAGGTCACCGTCCTGTCCTACCACACTGCCATTGGTGTCCGCAAAGATGAACTAGTCCACGGCTACATCTTGGTGTACTCTGCCAAACGCAAGGCTTCTATGGCGACGCTGCGGGCGTTTTTGGCCGAAGTCCAAGACGTGATCCCTGTCCAGATGGTGGCGATTACAGACAGTCAGGCAGACTTCTTTGAGAATGATGCCATCAAGGAGCTGATGACGGAGGGGGAGCACATTGCCACAGAGATTGCTGCCAAGTTCACGGCCCTTTATTCCCTGTCACAGTATCATCGGCAGACGGAGGTTTTTACACCCTTCTTCAACGAAGTGCTGGAGAAAAAGCCGAACATTGAGAGTTCCTTCCTATACGACAGTTCGTCACGGGAGTGCACCACTGGAGCGAGTGAAGACGTGTTCCCCACCTCGCCTCATAGCCACTCCCCGGCTTACAACACCTATTACCCAGAATCTGATGATGACAACGAGGCCCCGCCGCCTTACAGTCCAATAGGTGATGATGTTCAGCTTCTCCCCACACCCAGCGAGCGGGCAAAGTACCGCATTGACCTAGAAGGCAATGAGTACCCAGTCCATAGCACCCCGATTGGAGATCATGAGCGCAACCACAAAGTGCCTCCACCTGTCCGGCCCAAACCAGTGTTGCCCAAACCTAATGTCAAAAAGCTGGACCCCAACCTGTTGAAAACCATCGAAGCTGGCATGAAAAGCAACCGTAGGATCCCACGCGGCCAATTGACGCACGGTGAGGACGTGGATGCGTCAGACAACTATGCAGACCCAGTAGACACTTTGTTGAGGTCCAGATACCACAACGACGATATATACGCCGTGCCCGAAGACTCCCACAGCCGCCTGGTCAAAATAAGAAACTCCTTCGGTGGATTGCACGGCCTCCACGGAGGAGAGGAAGAGAACGGGTTTGACAGAAAGTCTCAGGTTGCACGGCGGCCATCAAAATATAAACATCGTTCTAAAATCCTGTTCAGCAAAACGAAGGCCTACCAAAGACGGTTCCAATCGGACAGCGATGGCGAAGAGTCTGGTCCTGCCACGCAGAAAAAGAAAAAGGGAAGAGCCCACCGAGGCAGCGAGGAAGACCCATTACTCTCCCCTGCAGACCCCTGGAAAGGTGGGATAGATAACCCCGCCATCACCTCCGACCCCGAGCAGGAGGACAAGAAGATGAAGAAGAAGAAGAACAAGACAAAAGAACCGAAGAAGGTGAGTTCTTTCTTGTCATGAATCCGACTTTTGAAGAGTTTTAATGTCAGCTCGATTTTAGCTAGCAGGATAGTTCAAAAGAAAGCAGACAACAAAGATGCTATCACTCAAAGACACTATCACTCAAAGACACTATCACTCAAAGACGCTATCACTCAAAGACGCTATCACTCAAAGACGCTATCACTCAAAGATGCTATCACTCAAAGATGTTATCACTCAAAGATGCTATCACTAGGCCTGTCACGATAATTAATTTTGTTGGGCGATACATTTTCCCTGAAATTATTGCGATAAACGATAATATTGTCCGCACCATTGTAAGACTGTTTTAGACCACTGACATAATGGTAATATATAATAATAATTCAAGTACATCCTTTCAAACAGAACTTTGTATTGAACATTGCAAATGAAATGTGAAATAATATTCAAATATAATTAAATGCATTTGTTTTATTTATTATATATAATTTATATAACAAATTAATTAAAATCACACACAACCAAAACAATCAATTAAATAGACTGGAAAACAGAGCTCTCTCATTGAAGTCCGTAGGTTCGCCTCGTTGATTTGGCTTAAATCCAAAATATTCCCACACCGGAGATGTGGAATTAGGTTTTGCAACCACTTCCATTTAACTTCAAATTCCCCTCGAGTAAGTCACACGTTGTCTCCTGCTTGTCTCTATATTATTCATTTGGCTGCTGCACGCGGAGTGTCCTGACCTGGCTGTGTCATGGGCTGTGTGTGAGCCTCACAGCGCTCGGCTAGCAGCCACAGCGCTCCGGGCTAAAATGCTGGTCACATCCTTATGTAAACAAACACGCATGTAAACAGCAATTTATCGAGCTCAGAAAAGTTATCGAGTCCATTTTTATTTATCGTACGATAAGTCAATTTATTGATTATCGCGACAGGCCTAGCTATTACTCAAAGATGCTATCACTCAAAGACAATATCACTCAAAGATGCTATCACTCAAAGATGCTATCACTCAAAGATGCTATCACTCAAAGACGCTATCACTCAAAGATGCTATCACTCAAATATGCTATCACTCAAATATGCTATCACTCAAAGATGCTATCACTCAAAGATGCTATCACTTACAGACGTTATCACTCAAAGATGCTATCACTCAAAGATGCTATCACTCACAGATGCTATCACTTACAGACGCTATCACTCAAATATGCTATCACTCAAAGATGCTATCACTCAAAGATGCTATCACTCAAAGACGCTATCACTCAAAGATGCTATCACTTACAGACGCTATCACTCAAATATGCTATCACTCAAAGATGCTATCACTCACAGATGCTATCACTTACAGACGCTATCACTCAAATATGCTATCACTCAAAGATGCTATCACTGACAGACGCTATCACTCAAAGACGCTATCACTCACAGACGCTATCACTTACAGACGCTATCACTCAAATATGCTATCACTCAAAGACGCTATCACTCACAGACGCTATCACTCAAAGATGCTATCACTCAAAGATGCTATCACTAGGCCTGTCACGATAATTAATTTTGTTGGGCGATACATTTTCCCTGAAATTATTGCGATAAACGATAATATTGTCCGCACCATTGTAAGACTGTTTTAGACCACTGACATAATGGTAATATATAATAATAATTCAAGTACATCCTTTCAAACAGAACTTTGTATTGAACATTGCAAATGAAATGTGAAATAATATTCAAATATAATTAAATGCATTTGTTTTATTTATTATATATAATTTATATAACAAATTAATTAAAATCACACACAACCAAAACAATCAATTAAATAGACTGGAAAACAGAGCTCTCTCATTGAAGTCCGTAGGTTCGCCTCGTTGATTTGGCTTAAATCCAAAATATTCCCACACCGGAGATGTGGAATTAGGTTTTGCAACCACTTCCATTTAACTTCAAATTCCCCTCGAGTAAGTCACACGTTGTCTCCTGCTTGTCTCTATATTATTCATTTGGCTGCTGCACGCGGAGTGTCCTGACCTGGCTGTGTCATGGGCTGTGTGTGAGCCTCACAGCGCTCGGCTAGCAGCCACAGCGCTCCGGGCTAAAATGCTGGTCACATCCTTATGTAAACAAACACGCATGTAAACAGCAATTTATCGAGCTCAGAAAAGTTATCGAGTCCATTTTTATTTATCGTACGATAAGTCAATTTATTGATTATCGCGACAGGCCTAGCTATTACTCAAAGATGCTATCACTCAAAGACAATATCACTCAAAGATGCTATCACTCAAAGATGCTATCACTCAAAGATGCTATCACTCAAAGACGCTATCACTCAAAGACGCTATCACTCAAAGATGCTATCACTCAAAGATGCTATCACTCAAAGATGCTATCACTCAAAGATGCTATCACTCAAAGATGCTATCACTTACAGACGTTATCACTCAAAGATGCTATCACTCAAAGATGCTATCACTCAAAGATGCTATCACTCAAAGATGCTATCACTCACAGATGCTATCACTTACAGACGCTATCACTCAAATATGCTATCACTCAAAGATGCTATCACTCAAAGATGCTATCACTCAAAGACGCTATCACTCAAAGATGCTATCACTTACAGACGCTATCACTCAAATATGCTATCACTCAAAGATGCTATCACTCACAGATGCTATCACTTACAGACGCTATCACTCAAATATGCTATCACTCAAAGATGCTATCACTGACAGACGCTATCACTCAAAGATGCTATCACTCACAGACGCTATCACTTACAGACGCTATCACTCAAATATGCTATCACTCAAAGACGCTATCACTCAAAGATGCTATCACTCAAAGATGCTATCACTCAAAGATGCTATCACTCACAGACGCTATCACTCACAGACGCTATCACTCAAAGACGCTATCACTCACAGACGCTATCACTCACAGACGCTATCACTCACAGACGCTATCACTCAAAGACGCTATCACTCAAAGACGCTATCACTCAAAGCTGCTATCACTCAAAGCTGCTATCACTCACAGACGCTATCACTCACAGACGCTATCACTCAAAGACGCTATCACTCACAGGCGCTATCACTCAAAGACGCTATCACTCAAAGACGCTATCACTCACAGGCGCTATCACTCACAGGCGCTATCACTCAAAGACGCTATCACTCAAAGACGCTATGACTCACAGACGCTATCACTCACAGACGCTATCACTCAAAGACGCTATCACTCACAGACGCTATCACTCAAAGACGCTATCACTCAAATATGCTATCACTCAAAGACACTAACTCAAAGATGCTATCACTCAAATACACTAACTCAAAGATGCTATCACCCAAAGATGCTATCACTCAAAGACACTAACTCAAAGATGCTATCACTCAAATACACTAACTCAAAGATGCTATCACTCAAAGATGCTATCACTCAAAGACACGAACTCAAAGATGCTATCACTCAAAGACAAAGCGGTGTGACGTTGTTTTGAGAGCTTCAGAGCATTGAGCATGAGGGAGAAACAGAAAGAGAGCAGAAGAGATTGTGTATCGTGAGCAGGAGTGTGTGGGTGTGAGATATGAGCTGATTTCTCTTTGAAATGGACCAGGGACTCGTGGTGAATATAAACTCATTTGATAATTGATTGATCCCCCCCAAGGCTGAAATAGTTTATAAGCCTCCTCACCTTACAGCCTCCCATAAAAGCAATAAAAGCTTTTATAAAAGACACAGTAGGGCTCTGTCTGTATAATAAGATGCCTTCTTATCCTTTACAAGCGCTCTCTGAAGGCTGCTCTGAGACGGCTGAGCACACACGATACAGGAAGAGCATTTAATACAGCCCGTATCATAAAAGACAAATGCTGTGGAGGGAAATTAAACCAGCACTTTCCTGTTGAAAAACACACATATTTATATAAAGACAATTGTATGTGTCCAGGCATGAAAATATAATAAAATAAGAATACAAATATGGACATACCTACGGTAGAGAAGATCACAAAAAAGACACAACATATACATAGGATAGTATATAAATAAATGAAATTACAGTTGTATTAACTTGCATTGAGCCTTGTTTAGACAAACTTGCACAATTTCAGATGCTGCAAATCTTAAGCAGCAATATTTCATTTCATTTTTACTTGTTCCGTTCATGGTATGCACAACTTCATGTATAATTAGTGTTCACAAAACATGTCTCTGTAAACACACCGTTGATCGAAAAAGAGCAGGGAGAAGAAAACAAATGTTATGGCGCATTTCCACTACAGCGCGGTTTAAGTGTGCCCGGCCCGTTTTTGGTTGCGTTTCCACTCGGCGTAGTTCCGGCTAGCGGGTACTTTTTCACAGTTTTCTGGCTCGACAAAATCGAGGTTCTTTCCGGGCCAACAACCGGGCTGAGTATGCTAAACTAGAGAGAGAATCGCTGGCAACTACAACAAGATGAACATATTTTACCGTGATTTAATTGTAATACACGTTTCTAAATGATGCCGAAGTAACAACATACTGATACCGGTTAGTAAAAACCATGAATTAATGCTTTGACAAGTCTGCAGACAGACGGCAGGCGAAAAACCCTTTAAAATGCGTGTTTTCTGAATGGAGATCGGCTAAGCTAACGTTATATATGCTCCGACCGTCCACACTCACAACAACGGCCTACAGACATAAATAAACCAGCGACTGTATTCTCCATGACACAGACAGTCTGTGGTTTGTACTTGTTTAACTTCTGTCTAGTTTCTGAACAGATATGAGGAGCTGTGAGCTCTGAGTGCTAACAGCTAACGGCTGTGTTGGCTTTGTGGTTCGCATTGAAGATGACATCACGGCTCCGCCTACACTGCGTTACTATAGTTACTGCCCCAGCTACTAGTGAGCCTGGCCTACCAAGGCCTAACTGTACCGTACTAAGCCGAGCGAGGCCCTGCTGTGGAAATGCGCCATTATATGACCTGCCCCTTTCTCAAAAAAAAAATATGGTCCGTCCTTCATATTTTCTGATTCACAGCCAAACATAACAGTATCCTAGGATAATAAGAGAAACTCAAAAAATACTTATTTGACAGTTAACGGAAAGAAACAAAACAACAACAACACCAACACATCACATGAACAGGGAAAAGTGCAACATCTGAGTCCAACTGGAGTAGAAGGTGGAAAGCAGCGCATAATAATAATCATAATAATAATAATAATAATAATGGGACCTGCAAATAAAGAACAGACATCACATCAAAGACATCACAAAGCTTTACCAATGCAGGCCCAGGCTACATGAACGTATGCTATTCTGCTTCATGTAGTCCCATTCGTCTGAATTTATACAATATGACTTAAATTAAAATGTTGTTACATGAAAACACACAATACAAGAAGTGGGCTGTTGGAAGTACTGCTGTTTAACAACGGCAGTGAAAAGCAAACTAATCACAGCACGCTCGATTAGTCAGTTTCCTGCAAGCACACAATTGGACTTTCAGCATCAGATAATAGCGTGCAAATCAGTATAGAAACAGCCGGCGCTACATGAGTGCGGGGCATTGTCGTAACATTTCAAACCGTCTTTGATAATAAGAGAGGAGAGCAATAAGGAAGAAGCACAAGGTACAACATGGAAGGTGTTTAGTCGCCGTCCCGGCCAATTAGAGTTGAGCCTGATCCTGCTGTAGGCATGACAACTCTTTGAAGAGCAGAGCCGTGTGGGAAATCTAAGCTTCCTCGTTGCTCTGAATAACGGTCCTGTCTGCTGTTGTCTTCTCTCTTCTCGTCTTCCTCCGCATCCCTCTGCTATCATCCCACTAACTCTGTGTCTGATCTATTCCCCAACTACCCTCCTCCTCCTCCTCCTCCTCCTCCTCCTCCTCTTCTTCATCTGTATCTTATGCTTCCTCATCACCCTCTCCCTCGTGTCTCCCCTTCTCTCTTCATTAATTCCTTCATGCTCTGTATTTTTTATGGACGACCCATTCCTTCCTTCTTATGATGTTTCTAAATAATCTCATTTCCTTTTTTATGTCCTAAAAATCTATTTTCAAACTTGCTATTTCATGTATTTCTAAATGTCTACTTCCCCTTTCTTTCTCTCTTGTTTCTCCTCTCTCTTAACTTCCTGATTTCTCCCATCTCTCCTCTCCTTTCTCCTCTCCTCTTTCATTTATCTCCTCTCCTCCCCTCTCCTCTCTCATTTATCTCCTCTCCTCTCTCCTCCCCTCTCTCATTTATCTCCTCTCTCCTCTCCTCTCTCATTTATCTCCTCTCTCCTCTCCTCTCTCCTCTCCTCTCTCATTTATCTCCTCTCTCCTCTCCTCTCTCCTCTCCTCTCTCATTTATCTCCTCTCTCCTCTCCTCTCTCCTCTCCTCTCTCATTTATCTCCTCTCCTCCTCTCTCCTCTCCTCTCCTCTCTCCTCTCCTCTCTCCTCTCCTCTCTCATTTATCTCCTCTCTCCTCTCTCCTCTCCTCCTCTCTCTTCTCCTCTCTCCTCTCCTCTCTCATTTATCTCCCCTCTCCTCTCCTCTCCTCCTCTCTCATTTATCTCCTCTCCTCTCTCATTTATCTCCTCTCTCCTCTCCTCTCTCCTCTCCTCTCTCATTTATCTCCTCTCTCCTCTCTTACTTCTCCTACCCACCTTATCCCCTTCCATCCTCCTTGCTCTTCCCCCTCTCCCCTCCCTTACTCCTTATCACCTCACCTCACCCCTCTTCTTGTGTTCTCCCTCCCCCTTTTTATAGCCCAAATCTTCCAAACCCACCAAAGCTCTGTACCCGCCGACCCGGAGAACTTGGGAAAGCAACTATTTCGGCGTTCCCCTGCAGAATCTGGTGACTTCAGACCGGCCAATCCCGCTATTCATCGATAAATGTGTCGACTACATCGAGCGCACAGGTGAGTCGTTTGTTTTCAGCTTCTCTTACATCTCATTCTTCTTCTCTTTGTTGTTTGTGTTCCCTTTTATCTTCGGCTCCTGCCTGTGCGTTCAGGTGCAACCAAGCTCTCCGTGGTGTTTTGTAACTCTTGGAAGGTACAGATGGTTTGTTCTTGTATGCAAAAGCTTTGTGGGTATTTTCAGAGAAAGTGCCTCATGTCTTTCCAAATGGGTAATTGAGTGGGAGAAGAAAGGATGGGGCATTATTTAAAGGTGGGTGTGGAAAATGCATAAATGTGAACGTTTCTTCTCTTCGGCTCTTATTTCTCCCACAGAACGTGTTTTGTCTGGTCTGTCAAGCATCCAGCCAAAGCTGCCAGTCAATACAAGTCAATTCACATTCAATGGGCTTATCTGACACGCCATTTGATGTGTTGCCAAAGCAAAGCTGGAATGATTACAGAATAAGATGGTAAAAGATTTCCAAGATCAGAAAACTGATTAAGGGATGGCAGTAGAGAGATTTACACCCAGTACGTGCCGTCCATAATCAGCACGGGAGAAGATGAGAGACCCGCAATAACATGGACAAAGAAATCCAATTGCGAAATAATTACGCTGTGGCTTCTGAAGTGTGTTTTTGTTAACCTGTTCAGCCCCGAGCCTGTTTTTCAGGTTTCATGCTCGAAAATGACATTCCCGAACAAATGACCATATCTTCTAAAAGGGGAAAATTAATAATCTTTGTTCTCAAAGTAATGATAAACCTGTGAGTTGGATGTAGAAGAGTCAGAATCAATATAGATGTTTTTTATTTTAAAGAAAATTCTGATTGAACACAGTAAAAAAACTGTAAATTATAGTGTCCGTCCAAAAAATATTTTGTACTTATAGTGAAAATTAACCTTGGATGATGGGTTAGTAGACTAAAAGCTTTAGGAATCCAAAGTACAACATATAATAAGTGCCCTGTATCAAGATTGATGCAAAACAAGTGATATTTGACCTTTTTAGACAGATTTAGCAAAAAAAACCTCTTCTGGGGCCATTTGGGTGGATTTTCCATATCTCTGGCCCCCCTTGCTCGATTGTGACATCTCTTTCTGACCGTTAGAGCCAATAGAATCCAAGGGAAATCGTCGCGCACACACTCATGTTAAAAAAAAAGGTAGCCTCTCTGCGCATGCTAGCTTGCAGCAGAGGGGAGAAATATCGCTGCTCTGATATCAAGCAACGGAAAAGCAGTTTTATTGCTTATGGATTATCAGAACATTTCAAAGGGGACGCAGACACATTGGATTAACCTATGGATTAACTACACCATCGTTGTTATCGTTTTAATGCCATTGAAGACCAGTTTTGACCAGACAAAGACGAAGGTAAGCCATGTTAGCGTTGTGGGCTACCTAGAGCCACTTGTTTTGATGTACGTTTTTGTTGATAACGTCGCGAGTTTGTATCTTTCAGTGTTGAGGTGGGCACCGTTAGATTCTGTGTCTCCTTGCGATCATAAACGATGTGTTGGATGTGCACCTAGGATAAGTAATAAGGGAGCTAGGAGTGATTATCGGTGCAGTAATAGGTTAGCATTTTTCGCTCAGGGGTCTTATGAGACTTGTGTTTTGTTTTGGTAAAAATGGTTTGTATCGTCAGTTAGCTGAGATTATTCCCGTTAATCTGGTATAACACATTAATAGGTTCTTAAATATTAAGATCCCCTGAGACACAGTGTCGTGAACAAAAAAAACTAAGGTACCCGCCGGCGGGGACCTTCGGGCTTAACAGGTTAATAAATCAGCTTAAATAATTGTGCCCGAAAAGCAGCAACGGTGTCCATTTGAGCTAGGTCCTCATTCTTTTTTTTAATGTTGGATAATTTTTTGGGCCAGAGAGTGTCTTTCTTGGAGATGCAGAGTTGAAAAAGGGGGGATGACATTACCTGAAATGTTCACAAGTGGTTCCCTACATATGGGCAGCTTTAAACACTGTGCTATCGGCAACATGCTAGTAACATGAGGATATGCTGTAGGGATGCATATCGTTGACTTTTTTACGATACCGATACCATTGAACGATACCGATACTCAACCGATACATATCGTGATACTTTGAAAATGTATCATCCCACAATTACTCCCATGAAGCGCTTTACGATATATAGTTAACATGTCAAATGAATATTAAATTCAATTGTGGGACTTCTTGGACCTTTTAGTGCTGAGCAAACAATGAAAAATACATAACAAATATGAAGAAAACCGATTATGGAATATCTTTTATAACACATCAGGTGTGCCGCGTGAATAGCACATGTTGTCAATGCAAACAGACCGTTATAGCTCCGTTATAATTAATGTTAAACCTGAGATTCCACTAGAGAACAAATACATAATAGAATAAAGGTCATGAGATCTCGGCATTGCACAAACAAACAAATCTCATCTTTAAAATCAACATTTACCTTCACTGGTGAGAGAAAACAAATCCCATCAGTTCATTTGTGGGACTTTTACCTTTCTAGTGTTGAACAATGAAAAATACATAAAATATGAAGAAAAACGATATGCATCCCTAATTTGCTGGTTTATATCGGTGTAAATCATATATTTCGGGGACATTAGGACTGATAATTGACCAAATTAGGCAACTTGCATATTTCACTGTGATTTACACCCAGTACGTGCCGTCCATAATCAACACAGGAAAGGAGAGGAGAAGATGAGAGACCCGCAATAACATGGAGAAAGAAATCCAATTGGGAAATAATTACGGCGTGGCTTCTGAAGTGTGTTTTTGTTAATAAATCAGCTTAAATAATTGTGTCCGAAAAGCAGCAACGGTGTCCATTCGAGCTAGTTCCTTTTCCTTTTGATTAGTTATGATATGTTTCGGGCCAGAGTGACTTTCTTGGAGGTGCAGAGTTGAAAAAGGGGGGATGACATTACCTGAAATGTTGAGAAGTGGTACCCTACATATGGGCCGCCCGCTTTAAACACTGTGCTATCTGTCAGCGCGATAGTAATATATTCTTAAACTCAAAGTCAACCTTATTGTCAATCTTTCAGTTTGAAGTAAACGGTTATTTTGTGTTTTTTTTGTAAATTATTGAGTGTTCTTGCATTTTAATGTTTTTATACCTCGGGACTGGGAAACAGTATTTCGATGTTTCTGTGTGTACAAACATATTTTGAGATTGACAATAAAGTTGACTTTGACTTGTGTGTACAGACGGAGAGATCGAAATACAGTTTCCCACAATCCCGAGGAATACAAAATACAAACATGTATATATACAATCATCACACATTCATACATTATGCACACATTAAAGACATAACTAAAAGCACAACAATCAATATATGCAATTTAACAGTCACTTCAATATCTGTGAAAAATCCTAAATATGAGGATTAACTGATTTATATCATATTTTGGGGACATTAGGACTGATCATTACAGGGTTCTTACGGTCATTAAAAACCTGGAAAAGTCATGGAAATGCAAAATGCTAATTCCAGGCCCTGGAAAAGTTATGGAAAACAATATTTTTCCCAAAGTTTTGGAAAAGTCATGGAAATGTAACTAAAGTTGCATCAAATATAATTTACATTTTATTTAATCGTCGAAATAGTAACACTATGATAATAAATACTGTATGGTGAAGTAATGAAACGTAGAATGGCATTTAACTGACGAGGTGTTTTGCCGGTGAGAGATTTTAGTTGCTTTAGCGCGTAGAAGCTAGTAGTAGTTTTTTTAATAATTTGTTGTTGTTCTTCTTCTTGTGTGTCAGTCATCTACACCAATCAGAAGCGCTGTGCTCCACATGTACCAGCCATTGTTAATCAATCAGAAGTGGCCCATGATAGCAGGTGATAGACAGATTGATCCAATCACCTGCCAAGTATTTTTGAAAGTGCCTGCCCTTTCTTTTTCTTTCTTTTTTTCTTCTACTAAAATCATACAAAAACAAAAACGTATAATTCATACACACAAATGAACAACATTTTCCAAATGGCTTCCAATGGAGCTTTCCTAGATGGTTTGGTGAAACAAACCATCTGAGTCAGGTTAGTAATGCTCCATCACATGTTTCTATTACAGGGTGAATCTTAAACTGAAGCTTGACTTTAAAGCAACCCAACGGAAGTTTCATGTAAGTTTCGTTCTTTCACTCGTAGCTCGGGGTGCGAGAGACGGGAGCACGTTGATACGACCTTCCTAGCCGGAGTTATGGCCGCATTTTACAATAAACTTCCGTTGGGTCGCTTAAAAACAAATATCGCAATTCGAATCGCAATATCTGTCAGAAAAATCGCATTTAGATTTTTTCCCAAAATCGTGCAGCCCTAATGCAGACCTTATTTTCCTGTTCCATGTTCAAATAAACCATTTTCAGTGGTACCGCTGAGAAAGAGTGTTTTTGGTCATGGAAAATTAGGTAAAGGTCCTGGAGAAGTCATGGAAAAGTCATTGAAAATCATTGGTGAAAAAGTGTATGAACCCTGTAATTAACCAAATTAGGCAACTTTTCACTTTGTGTTCTGGGAAATATTGATTGTATTTGGCAGATTTATCCATATTTAAAACGATTGTTAGATGCTAATGTTGTTATTATAGCTATAAGGTTACATTCCCACATCAGCCAGCATCAAGGCCAAAGGATGACATTGTAATCCTCCGTTGTATTTCAATAGTTTTGGGAAACGTTCGAAAAAATAAAGTTAGTTGTAAAGGTCAATGAGAAATCATTTTCTATTTTGGGGCCCGTGAGCAAGGCACAAGGAAACTCAACTAGCCAACTGCAGAAATAAGCGGTTATATCAGAAGAGCAAAAGACTTATTCTGTGTAAACAAAAGGTTTAAAGTAGGACATGGGGTCTGTTCGGACTTATAGCTCCAATGCATTGTGGGTATGCGTTCTACCCAGCTGTTGTGAAGAAGGCTTCTCTCAAACATTCAGAGATGCCTCACGGATCAGTGTGATGGATATTTTTACACCGTGTCTTAATCCAAAGAGTGTTTACGTTCCTTATGAGTGACTCAGGAAAATCAAACTCCCAACCAAGACCGTTTTTAATGCCTTGCTAAGTCTAATAAAGCCCCCAAAAGCCCCAGAAACTGTAAATTTTTCCCCCTCTCACGACTTAAATTAATATTTTAAATACACTTAACATTGCATGAGTTTGTTGCATAATGTATTTACACATGGTCCAGTACTCTGATGCATGTTTAGTGCCTTTTGGATACGCTCTAAGAAGCAAAAGTGTCCCGAAAGACCTCCAAGTAACTTTAGTCAGATTCCTAATTTTCTTTTGATGACGTCATGTTTCCTGTTGAGTCTGTGTGTTCAGGTGGCGGATAGGGTTGTGTCAGGCACTCCGTTTACGCTACGTCTTTATTGTGTGCTCAATTCAGAATTAGTGGTAGTATTTGTAGGTAAAGAATGGCTCTTGAAGGTGTTAACATATGTGTATTCGTCCCCCTGAATGAATGTAGGAATCTCTGCGGTGTAGAGAGCAAGAAATAGTTTCAACACAAGACTGGAAACACATGTCCTATCACCTTCCTCCCTTTTCTCTGCTCTCCATATGTGCAGCAAATGTAAAGTATGTACCTTTTTAAAGAGGTGGTATTTCCTGTGTTCCTACGCTTCTGTATTTGAAGGTATAGCCTTTGTGTGTCTGAGCTCTTTTTCGTTGCGGGGCTGTTAATACCCATCCTGAAAATCCCCTCAGAATATGTTTTGATATTCAGCTGGATCTACATGAGCCCGTCGGCGGCTGCCAGCCACATTTCAGAGTAATCCCAGCGCTGTGTGTGTGTGTTTGTGTGTGTTTGTGTGTGTGGATGTGCGGATGCCTGCCAGCTGACTGTAGTGTGTTAGAGATTTCATGGCAAGTGTCGCGAAACCCACTAAGTCCAGACGGTCTGTTGGGCGGATTTAGAAGCTTTGGCCCTCCCCTTCTTTTTGGGAATATCATGAGAACATCTTTGTGCCCTGTGTTGTATAAGATGCTTCATATCCAGACAACTTAACTTGATTCGCCCTCTGAGGTTGTCTTTCTGTCAGGTAGGAGTTAAGATGGTCTCAATGTGCAGTCTGGTTTTCTTGGTATGGAGTTTAATCTGCCTGTGAAACATATTTAAGTTTATAGCACAGAGGGTGGGGTCGTTCGGAGAATTTAGCGAGCTGTTAGTGATTGTGGGTGTTGGCACGATAGCTCAGTGGATAGAGGAACCCTCCTTTAGTGGAAACACTGGGTTCAAACCCTTCGGTCTGCAGAGATCCACCCCACTAATGTCTGCTAAAATAAGAGACTGAACCACTGCTGCTCCATCTGACCTCTGACCCTTCTGTCCCAATGATTAACCAGAAAAACACTGCAATTAATAATTACTTTCATAAATCAGAAATATGCTGATACCTTACTGACAGTTTGGTCTTTAATGTGTGAGAAATGTACCTTATGACGTGTTTTCGACGTCTTTCGTTGACCGCCGAATGGATTAATCCACAACTCTTCAGGATGAATATTTAAGGGATTATTCCAGAAGCTTTGTTTTGGTCACTGTTGTAATTTCCAGCTTGTTAAGAGCAGTAGTAATGTGCAGGAGGCCAGACTGTGGCTTGGTGTGCTTTCATCTGGGTTTGGAGATCTTAGTTGGACAAAACTAGCTTCTGGATACTTTTGATGGTCATTCGTTTTCCATTTCTAGACATTTTATTGACCCATTGACTGATTGATTAATCAGAAAAACAGTGCAACTAATAATTGCTTTCATAAATCAGAAATATGCTGATACTTGACTGACAGTTTGGTCTATATTGTGTGAGAAATGTACCTTATGACGCGTTTTCGACGTCTTTCGTTGATAGTCTGATGGATTAATCCACAACTCTTCAGAACGAATATTCACTAGATTATTCCAGAAGCTTTGTTTTGGTGACTGTTGTAATTTCCAGCTTGTTAAGAGCCGTATTAATGTGCAGGAGGCCAGACTGGGGCTTGGTTTGCTCTCACCACGTGTAACGAGCTGCCAGCCGAGAGGCAGAGAGGTGATGATGGAGATTTGCGGTGTCTGTGGTCACAGACCAGAAAGTGTGAGAGGAAAAACTGTGATTTTCTACGTGTGTGTGAGAGGCTATAAACGTGAGTGACAGTGTGGAGATGTGAAGCTGTGATTGTGTGTGTGTGTGACCTTTAGTTGCTGGGTGTGTGTGAGTGATAAGACTCACGTCAGCTCCTTCCATTCTGCTAGATTTAATGTTTAAAGGTTTTTTTGGGTGAAAACTCGACGCTAATTATGTGTATGTCTGTGTCAGGAGTTTTGTTTTTAGTGCGCGGCTTCAAAGACGTGTCGGAGTTAAAATGCTGCAATTAAAAAAGGATGATGTTTGTTCTGCTGCCTCTGTTTTATTTAAGGAGAGATGTGCCTGTTGCCATTTTGTACAAGTCAAGTCAACACTTTCTAATTATAAAACAACCAAAGGGCTTCCCAAGGGCCTCAATCTTTTTTTTTTTATGTTGAATATATCAACCAATGCCTTCAAGGTCTCTGAAAAAGAACGGATGGCCTTGAGAACGCGGTTTCAAATGAAAACTGAGTGGCTCAGGAGTGTGTCTGGGCAAGATGAGGATGTATTTGTAGGGAAATAAATCCATAATGTACGTCTTTTATTTTGCAAAAAAAGACCCAGAATGTCCTTTACTTTGTCCGTCAAGGAGCTCCTAACGTAAGTCATTTTTTATGTGGCGGACATTCACAGGTCGAAGTAAATCTGTTTCTTCTTTACCTGACAGATGGGCTTTAACTTATTGATTGGGCGGTAAATATTGAACATAAAAGAAACCACAATGAAGGATGATATAGCGTCCTTTAGTGTGAGAGAAGTGAAAGTATTTAACACTGAAGAAACGGCGGAAAGCTGGTGAAGTAAAGTGTGAAAATAGCATTAAGGTTAATAGTCTGTATTCTCCACTGAATACAGACTATATATCAATGTTAGTTATCGTTATATGAGACTAGATCGCACTTTTTTAGATTTTGGATATTGTAACACAGCATATTGTTAGATGAGAAGGCTGCATTACGGTAAAGTGAAGTCATTTTCTGAACATAACAGATTTTTCTAGCTATTGCCTTTACGCTAGATACTTGACTGCGTACTTTTGTATTTTAACGCGTCAAGTGGAGTTTGGAGCCCTGCGTTTACAGAAATTGTGGATAAACTTGGTGAAAAAGGTAGTTGACAGATTCATGGCAATTTTTCCCTGCTGCCAAGTTTCTATCAACTGAACAACAAACTACTGCAGTTAATAATAATAATAATAATAATAATGCTTTTCTAGAAACTCAAAGACACTTAACAGACAAAAAATGAATAAAAACATAGTTAAAACAACACACTTAAAATACATTGATCACAGCATTATTTACAGATTAAAAGCAGTAACGGCCCGTCCACACGGCGGCGTGCGTTGAAGCTTCAACGCTTCTGCCCATTGACGAACTGCATTGTGGGAGCGTCGCGTTGCTCGCTTCAAAAGTTGAGCAATGTTCAACTTTTGAAGCTTCAACGGAAGCGTCAGCCAATCAGATCATATGCAAGTACAAGCTTTAGCCAATCAAACCGCGTGCTTGTGTGTCCGGGGCGGGAGATTGATATGATTGGTTGTTGGTCGAGCTTCAGACACGCCCGCCGGCAAGCTTCAACGCACGCCGCCGTGTGGACGCTGCGTGACAAATAGGTGAGTTTCGGAATTCATTTTTGAGGTGGAAGAAGGCAGTTTTTGGTGATTTGCTTGATACGAGTTCTCAAAGATACCCATTAAAATGAGAATGCACTCGGTGTCCAAACGCTTTGGATGATATGTTATTGATCAGTGTCCTATATAAAACTATACCTAGACTCATCAACATGGTGTCATCAAATCAAATATATAGATATATATGTTAGTAATTTAGTTTTTGGGAGAAGAGGTGGGATTAAATAAGTGTAAACGTCTTCCCACCACTTTTCGGATGTGTAATTAAGTCGATTATTTGTTTATATATAATTTAGAACCAGTAATATTTGTGTATAAGACTTTAGAGTTTGAAATATATTAGTTTTTATTTGCTGGTGCCAAAGACACATTTCCATTCGATGTATATTAAGGGGACAATAAAGTATTCAGAATCTGAACATACAGAATGAAATGGATATAAAATAACGGCCAAATCAATTTCAAAATCAAGCTGAATGATTATTTACTACTTCATGATTTTAGCCACTTTTTTAGAGCGGTTTACGGCAAATTTGTACTTTTTTTGGTAATAACTAAATGTTTAGGTTACTTTTAGTCAGTATTAGAGCTGCAAAAATAATCCAAACTTAAAGGAGACCTATCATGCAAAATGCACTTTTTGATGTCTTCTCTACATCACCATGTGTCCCCGCTGTGTCCCCGGTGTGTGTCCGATGTGTCCCCGGTGTGTCCCCGGTGTGTCGGGGAACTCACGCAGCGTCAGAAAATAAAACCCTCTCTCTTTTCCTCCGTACCCAAATCTCTAAAAACGGGGAACAACGGAGCTGATCCAGATTTGCGTCCGATATGACGTAATATCTGAAATGTGGACCCACAGCCCAATCAGAAACGTTGCTATCAGAAACAATGCCCGACTGTTTTGGACGTAATATGGTCGGTGTTTACATTAGCATGCTAACACTCAGAGCTAACCTGTACTGGAGAGCATGTGTGTGAAGAAGCAGGAAGTAAAAAGGAACTCACCTTGTGGTATAACCGGCAAGAGAGAAAGCCTTTGAGCTCCAGACTGTTTCAGAGAGAATCCTTGATAATCCATGATATGGCGTTTCATCACGGCAGCATTTAGTTTAGACAGTAGCTGCCGGGTCCCGCATGAACTCAGACCCCTCCTCTTTAAAGCTTTATCCCCAAATCAGCGCTTTAGAAACAGGAAGTGAAACAGAGGGATATGAGGCATGGCTAGAATGATCTGTTTGGTGTTTGGAACAAAACACTTCATAGACATGTTTTTATATATGTTATCTGAGACCTCTGCTATTGCCTACAAATAGCACGATAGCTGACCTTTAAAATAAGATGTTTTGACTTAACAAGATGATGCATTGTCTAAAAACAAGAGCCTATATCTCACTGCGGTGTTACTTCTGAAGTTATTGTGTCTCATATCAGGAGGAGAGACACATTCTGACTAGATATCAGACACAGATACTGGGCAGGATGTTGAGTTTTTGTAGTGCAAGGAAATGTGAATTTGTGTCAGCGTAAAATAGTTTTTATGTACAAGTCTAAAGGAGATGTGTTTGGTTTTGCCTCTTAAGGTCCAAGCACGTCTTTGGATATCTCTCTTTGTGTGTGTGGCCTTTAAAGCGCTCGGATAGGTCAAGACCTTACATGTCTGCCAAATGAAGCAGTCGTGGGGATCAGCGATGGTTTTACCTGAATGTAAGAGGTCAGGCGCCCTAATCTATACTCTGATTTAACTTTTATCCGAAGCGACGTGTACAGAACGGGAAGAAAAACTTTTTCTACCTGCATCCAATATGAAAGAGGCGAAAGGGTCAGAGCCTCGGAGACCTCACTATACTCCAGAGGAAACTTAAGAAGAAGAAGAGAGTGAACAGTAAGCGTAGAGAAGACGACACAGGATGCTTTTATAAAGTTTCCTGCCCACGCACTCAGCTACCTTTCTCTACACACTACAACAACTCAACATCTTGCCCAGTATATTGATTTAATTTTGTGTGTGTGTGTGTGTGGCCTAGCATTACTATACTTGTGGGGACCTAAATCTGTTTACACGGTCACGTGTGGGGACTCGCTTCCCTTATGGGGACAAATTGGAGGTCCCCATGAAGGGAATCATTAATTTTAGGGTGAAGACTTGGTTAGGGTTAGGGTTAGGGTTAGGCATGTGTTGGTTATGGTTAAGGTTAGGATAAGTCTCCAGGAAATGCATGTAAGTCAATGTAATGTCCCCTGAAGTGATGTATACATGGTGTGTGTGTGTGTGTGTGTGTGTGTGTGTGTGTGTCTGACAGTGTCATCCCTGTATCTTCTTATCCTTATACCTTTTTTTAAAACAGTTTTATATGTGTCTGATATCTAGTCAGAATGTGTCTCTACTCCTGATATAAGACACAATAACTTCAGAAGTGACACTGCAGTGAGACATAGGGTCTTGTTTTTAGAAAATGCATCATCTTGTTAAGTCAAAACATCTTATTTTGAGTCGTATCTGAGATGAAACACATATTTATTTACATATTTATTAGGAAATCACCAGCTAACATCTGAACACAGAACACTTTTGAGGCATATATTGTAACACAACATCTCCTGATTCTGGTCAAAATGAGTTCTCCAGATAATTACAAGATGTGATTTAACTAAATATCCCGTCTTAGTTCAAGACATCTCACCAAGCTAATGTTCACTTGTTCTATTGGCAGATTGTTCGACTTATTTCAAGTGAAAACGCCTTGTTTTCATTATTGTTTAACTTGTTGTTGGAGCAGCATTTGTTCCAGTGTATGAGGAGCAAACTCACAGATATTTATTATGACAGCTGCAGTTGTAGTTTTTGAAAAATGACTGTTTTAGTGAGAGGGATGTTGTTAGATGTCCTCCTGCAGAGTCTCAGGGGGACAACAAGTCTCAGAGGTTACAGGACTCCTTGTTAGTGAACAAGTCACACCTCTGCAGACCATTCACATGCACCAAAACCTTTATAACATTACATGACATGACACTTAGGGTTCCAGATGAGAACCGATAAGAAAATGCCGAAAATACACAATTTCGGTTCTGCTTAACGGTTCCTAAGCGCGGTAGACCCTGTATTCCAGCGGGTCCGTCTGCACCGCGGCGCTGTGGTGACCCGGTGGAATACAGCCAGGGTAAGGGCGGACTGGCCATCTGTGTGTTCTGGAGAATCACAGAACGGCTGGTCGTCAGCGGCTCCGTACGCTGAAGGCCGGCACCGCCCTTAATTTTTTTAAACGGCATCATGTAAGTTGCGGCGACAGATGTACACAGTTTCCCCGCAGCGAGGCTCCCCCCCCCCCCCCCCCATAGACAGTTCACGAGATCAATCACTTCATAACACCAAAGATGGGTCGCGGTAAACTCTCTGAAGTGAAGCTCCACTACACTAAGAAAGAGAAAGACACGTCACAGTGTAAAGCCTGTTAATAGCTTGCCACAGGCATAGCTCAGTTAACATAAAGCACAGCTATTGTGCAATACATTTGTATGTATATTTTTTATTTGTAACAATGTCAGTTAAAGCTTAAAAGAATAAAGATATTTTTGTTATCTAAACGTTTGACCTCTTTCTTTTACAATTTTGGAATCGAAACGGGGAATCGATAAGAACCGGAATCGATCAATTTCAAACGATACCCATCCCTAATGTCACTTGTTAGACATTTTTATCCAAAGCGACTTCCATACTCAATACTGTGGGCAATCCCCACAGGAGCACTTTGGGGTGAAGTGTTTCAGGGACACAACGACATGCTGACTGCAGTGGGGTTTGAACCTGTGACCCCCTGAGCCCCACACCAACGCACAACCCACTGCGCCACAGCCTCCCACATAACTACAACACACTCTAGGAGAGCTAAAACCCCCCAAAAGCAAGTAAGGCCCCTTTTAAATCAGAGTTTTAGTTAATAAATCAATCAAATGCCTTTTGACAGAGATTAAGGTAACATTTTGTCAAACAACGCACTATATTTCACTTTTTTGCCATTTAAATGATAAAGTATAACATAGTTCAACCTTTTAAACCTGCCCCTTTAATAACCAATTAATTTATATACAGCAGAGGACTGAATAATTAACTCTGAGTGCTCTGATGCAAATTCTTCACATTTGATATGCCGACCATGTTGCCTTTTAAGCAGCGCAGTAGCGATGTTAAATAACCACATCTATGCATACGCCGCTTGTTAAAAACATACTTTAATCAATTAAACAACGTCTGTGTGTCTCATCAGACGGAAAACAGTTCTTCCATGCCCTGTTTGTCTTGTTGGTAAAAGGATTCACAGATTAGGTGAAAGGGTATGCAAATGAGTCTCACTTGTTTCCCCCCAAATTCTCTTTGTTACCCCAAAAACGCTGACATCTTGGTAATTTAAAATGGCTAAAGCACACACGCCCCGAGCTCCAGTCTGAGCTGCATATATTTCCATCTAGTGTCAGTGAACCCCTGCTGAAAACCCCACTTTGGTTAGAAGTGAATAAAACATCGGTGCAATTGAGCTACACATCTCTTTGTTGAACCCCAAAGACTTCACTTGCCCTGAAACCAGAATAAAAACACCGCATTAGGGTTGATTTCTGACAAGTCTGCTTACTAGGGGCGGGGGGGGAAATTGCGTGGCGATATTGTGTCGATACACGGACGCCAAGTATCGATATTTTATGATATACACTGTAGCATATCCCTCCGAAAGATGGTCGTACACTTGACTGATGAGATCTAATGTATTGAAAACTCCAAAAACCAACGTAAGAGCTACACAAATACATCTAAGCTACATCCATATGAGCATTACTTTAGCATTAAACGAGTGAACTTCAAATAGTTAGCACGGTTATAATACAGTATTTAAACGAGTTAAGACACAAAACACATGTTAATATTACAGTTAACACTAACCTCGTGCCTCTTGCTAACACTTACATGTAAACGTTACCTTTTGATATCGCCGTATTTAAATGTTGATATCTCCGTTAATGTCTGTACTTTATCTCCGTTCTTTTTCTCCGTCAAGTTGTTGCTTCTGGATCAGTAACTTCCTGCTGATAGCGCAAAGTCGCCTTCTAAATAAAAGCATGTCTAAATAAAACAGTACGTTAAGACATGTATAATGCCATCTCCTTTTCAGGTTCAAAGAACACACATTGGGTTATTTACATAAACTATTCATATTGCAAATACATTTTTTAACCAGGAAGGGAAGACGGACCTGGATATGACCCATGTAATAAATTGCAATATCGCAATTTATTACATGGCTTAGTTGAATACTGGATTCTGATTGGTCATTTCAGAACAGGTGACACGTTGTTAATCCAGAACAGACAGACCGCTGTCAAGGACTTATTGACCGTTGCTAAGGACGCTCACATCTGCAGAAAGAAGTCCGGTCGATTTAACTGTTTGCTTGTCTTAAGTTTTCCGTTGTCTCCCGTCTGAGAGCAACATGGAGGATTTTTAGGGATGCACGATATTGGTTTTTTGAAACCGATACCGATAACTTCCTGCTTCTCAAGACCGATACCGATACCCGATAATAATATAATATATATATATATTAAATGTACCTGTAGTTTTTGCACACCTGGTGGTAAAAAAGAGACTAGTAGTGAGCAAATGACATGAGCATTACTACTATGAACAAAACAAAGCCAAGAACAGTTTTGACTCTTCAAAGTGACCATATTTATTTTCCCAAATAAAGTTCTTGCCTTTTTCAAAAGCCTCGTCGATAGGTAAAAGCCCCGGTGCCTTTGCAGCTGGCTTTGGATTCGCCGCTAGTTTAGCAGCGCAGGCGTCTTCGTGCGCTTTGAACACACCATCGTAGCGATGGCGATGTTTCAGGTGACTAATCAGGTTGGAAGTATTATAGCTCGTTGCCTTTTTCCCTCCTCGTGGAACTTCTGCATTTGTTAATACAAATAGCAAGCGAACTATCTAACTCTGAAACTTTGAAATAGTCCCATACTACCGACGACATGTTTGTTTACTGTCCTGGCTTCACGGCCGCACACCATTTACGTCACAGCCAGGCATGAGTTAGGGAGCGCTGGATTTGTGAAAAACTCCCCTCTTCCTAAACCACTAATACCACAGTACTGGCAAAACGGGAGGAGCCGAGTGAAAAACAAGCGCCCCTCATCCCAATCCACCCACACCGCAGGATTTCTTTTTTTTTACCCTAAAAATATATTGTATATTATCGGAGCTATTAATACTTTTATCGGGTTTATCGGGATGACGTCATAATTCCTAATATCGGACCGATAATTATCGTGCACCACTAAGGATTTTAATATACATTTTAATATATTTGGAGAACACAGGATGAATAGTTAGTGGCTGATGAGTCCCCAGCGAAGAAAAGAAAAATACAAGGGACAAGAAAACAGCGGAGAAGAACGAGAGGCGAAAAGACGGACCACATTATGGGCTATGAAACTATTTAAAGACTAGCTGATCAGCTACGGGGCAGAAACCCTCAACACGGAGCTGCGGCCCTTTTTACGTAACGGTCCAGACATCAAACGGCAAAACATATTCAGTGTGCAGTTCCTTTGGCATTAGGGCAGGGATATCTAGATACTTCCCAAGGTTTGACAAAATGAATTGTGTTACTTTTAAAGCAAGCAACGATGTTTTCAAATCTGTAATCAAAAAGCTCCTCAAAAACGCTATCGAAGCCGTTCCTGCCGTTGCTACGTTAGTTCAAACAGTAACAACGGACTGTTTTTCTTAGCGGATGCATGTCAATTGAAATCAATAAAACTACTTTTTAAATCAATAAAAACATTTCAATTAATATTGGGAGTCATGTCGTTACTTTGTTGAGATGTAATAAGCGGGATAATGTGCAGCGACTCGGTCGTTATGGGGAGAAGAACACCCGACAGGTTGATCAGGCATAATGACCGCCTCGCTGCACATTATCCCTTACATATCGTATCGCAATACTTAGCATATCGTAGAATCTCAATACTATCGTATCGTGGCTTGAGTATCGCGATCGTATCGTGGGGAGCCTGGTGATTCCCACCCTTACTGCTTACTAAAAAAACAGGTTTAAAAACATCCGTCTGGCGGCTAAGAGTTAAATCTTTGGGAAGAGAAGCGAGGCCACAGAGCTCCACGCTGCTGAACTCGATTAGAGACGTTTTATTAAATGTTTCCTTCTCCCCAGAGACATGAAATGGTATTTGGCAAGAAGACTGGAGAGAAGAGGGAAGGAAGAGAGAGAGGAAGAGCAATGATTAAATGGCTTTTTGATGTAGATGCATTTGGAAGTCCCGTTGGTTGTTATCTTCCCCAGCACTTAGTATAATGTGAGGGAAAGAAGAAGGAGCCTTTTGAACAAACTTCCATCAGCCTTTTGACTGAAGGCAAACACGGCTTGGACTAAGTTTGCTTTTGGAAGTATTACCCTTTTTTTAAATCACTTTGAATGTGCGTTAGTGTCACTTTATGTAATATACCCCTGTAGTTTTCCTTTCCCCCACTTTTCTTGCTGCTTTTCTTGCATCTCTTAATTACATTACATTACATGCTTTTATCCAAGGCGACCAACATACTCAATACTGTGGACAATCCCCACAGGAGCACTTTGGGGTGAAGAGTCTCAGGGACACAACGACATGCTGACTGCAGTGGGGTTTGAACCTGATCCCAACGCACAACCCACTGCGCCACACACCTCTTAATCAAAAACCCTCGATAGATAGAAGTAAAAACGTGGTAATCATAACCGTAAAGAACAAGTGGGGCTTTTTATTCACAATACGCTCTTCATCTCATCAGCGTGAATCTGCATTTGTTATTAATTATTTGAGTTCCCAGCTGTTGTAATAATGCTAGTTCTTGACGATTTCCTGCTGGTTTTGCACCGGCAGAGTCGGACCGATTGGTTTTTAACTTCCTCTCTGAGCTCTGCTGGGAGCAGGCATGTCATAGAAAGCTGATTATAGGCTATTTTCAGCCTGCTTTAAAGTCGGATCCCCACTCCTGACTTAGTGGCAAGAAAAAAGAGGGATTTTCACTCCAGGGATATAGATTTTATAAAAATAATTCATGGGGTTTTTGAGTATGTTCTTGAAGGATGTAGTCAGTGAACCCAGAGGTTGGACTGAGTGATATATAACGGGTATAAAACACACAGCTGACAGCAGATAAGAAATAATCGTAATATACTGTGTTCTTTTGCCCTTAACTGTCAATCATTCCCTCCACTTTTCTCTATATCTCAGCCGGCAGCTCTCTGGCTAGAAATCCTCCAAAGTGAGAATTCAACTTGGATATTGATTTGCTGCTGGCGTGCTTCCCGTTCTCCACACTCCCGTTTCTTTAAATCTGTGTGTGTGTTTGTGTTTGTGTGTGTGTGTTGTTTCCTGCTGGCACTGACGTCATGTCCAATGGAAACTTCCTGTTCAATGGTCAGAGGTCCGTGTTTCTGACCTCTTCCCCTTTGCTGCCACTGTCTGTCTGGGAATTTAGAAAAAAACTCACATTGTTAACCGCTTAAAGAGGCCCACTTATTCTCATGGGGTCATATCAGTATGTAGTGTCTCTACTTTAAAGAGTCCTCTCCTGCTGATGTTCAGGTGTATATCAGTATGTAGTGTCTCTACTTTAAAGAGTCCTCTCCTGCTGATGTTCAGGTGTATATCAGTATGTAGTGTCTCTACTTTAAAGAGTCCTCTCCTGCTGATGTTCAGGTGTATATCAGTATGTAGTGTCTCTACTTTAAAGAGTCCTCTCCTGCTGATGTTCAGGTGTATATCAGGATGTAGTGTCTCTACTTTAAAGAGTCCCCTCCTGCTGATGTTCAGGTGTATATCAGTATGTAGTGTCTCTATTTTAAAGAGTCCTCTCTTGCTGATGTTCAGGTGTATATCAGTATGTAGTGTCTCTACTTTAAAGAGTCCTCTCCTGCTGATGTTCAGGTGTATATCAGGATGTAGTGTCTCTACTTTAAAGAGTCCCCTCCTGCTGATGTTCAGGTGTATATCAGTATGTAGTGTCTCTACTTTAAAGAGTCCTCTCTTGCTGATGTTCAGGTGTATATCAGTATGTAGTGTCTCTACTTTAAAGAGTCCTCTCTTGCTGATGTTCAGGTGTATATCAGTATGTAGTGTCTCTACTTTAAAGAGTCCCCTCCTGCTGATGTTCAGGTGTATATCAGTATGTAGTGTCTCTACTTTAAAGAGTCCTCTCTTGCTGATGTTCAGGTGTATATCAGTATGTAGTGTCTCTACTTTAAAGAGTCCTCTCCTGATGATGTTCTGGTGTATATCAGAGAAAAAGTCAGCCAACAAAGTGATTGTATTTTAAATACATATTATTCGTCTGTAGTCATTTCATTATGCTTAAGCTTAATATATAGTGTGAATTAGTGTGGCACGGTGTACCGATACTTGAAAGGTATCGCGATACCCTGCCGTTAAAAATGTTACGATTCCTCCGTTTCATTATTATCGGTACTTTAAGAATGACGGGGAAAAGTACTCCGGTGAGAAAGCGCCGTTTTAATAAGCCGTGTGTGTTCAGCGCTCTGCTTCCACTCCCTGCACTGCAGCCGTGCCTGCAGTCCCTCCCCTCTCAAGCACGCTCTAAGTCCCTCCCCTCTCTCGTGCACGCTCTAAGTCCCTCCCCTCTCTCGTGCACGCTCTAAGTCCCTCCCCTCTCAAGCACGCTCTAAGTCCCTCCCCTCTCAAGCACGCTCTAAGTCCCTCCCCTCTCAAGCACGCTCTAAGTCCCTCCCCTCTCAAGCACGCTCTAAGTCCCTCCCCTCTCTCGTGCACGCTCTAAGTCCCTCCCCTCTCGTGCACGCTCCAAGTCCCTCCCCTCTCTCGTGCACGCTCTAAGTGCCTCCCCTCTCTCGAGTATTTGAGCTATATCTCTGACAGTGAGGGCAAGCCTACGGACACCACGAGGCCTGTCTGTGAGACATGTGTTAGATCCCTGCAAACCAAGGGAGCCAACACATCAGACTTGGCTAAGCACCTCGCCGACCGGCATCCAGAGCTGTTTAAAGAACTTAAAGACAGACAGGTTAGCGAATGTGATAGATAACATAATTACATCATGCTCAGCCCATGCCCTCAAATCTAAGTCAAACTAGTGTAATTTATTTAGTGACAAACGATGGCAATGATAACTGTCTAATATGCTATCTTTTTAGCTAACTTACCAATGTGGCTAACATCTGCAATGTACATTGTGTCAATAATTATTTATATTACTGTACTATTACATGTTAATAAAATATAAAGTTAACTATCAAAGAAATCACATAAACTCAAGTATAAAGAAGAGACCATGTTGTAAGAAAACACTTAACAGATAAACTACAATTTTATTGATCATGAAAATAATAAAAGAAAAGTATCGAAAAAGAATCGGAATCGCAATTCTTGACTTGTATCGAAACCAAAATGTTGGTATCGTGACAACACTAGTGTGAATCCTCCTGTATATTTACTCTCCTGTGTAATTTGTTAAGTGCATTCAGGCTTTATTCGACCTCCAGATTATTTGATTGTGCGGCTTCTTGCTTGCTTTCACATTCACAAAATCACTCCTCTGAACCAGGAAGTCAGCGAGTGTGAAATCTTGACCTTCCTCGGTTATTTCCGGGTCATTTCTTAATGTCATTCTCTCACATGAGCGGGCAGAGTGGATCTCTGGGGGTCTTTTGAAGCTTCGGCCCCACAGCAGGTGTTTCCGACAGTCCTGTTTATCTGGAGGACCGATGGACCCCCTGCTGCTCTGTTGATGAACACACACACTTGAGATAAAGCAGCTTCTTTAACCTTTGGCCCTTTTATCACAGTAGTGATTTAGGAACTGAGACTCTTCCAGGTTCACGTGAGTCACCGCCTGCAGGTTAGTTTTTCAGATGCAGCGACAGCGTGGAGGCTCATGGTTAGCTGAGTTTCAACCACAAGTAATATACCACCAGCTGAGAGGCAGAGAGGAGCTCTCTCTGTGTGTGTGTGTGTGTGTGTGTGTGTGTGTGTGTGTGTGTGTGTGTGTGTGTGTGTGTGTGTGTGTGTGTGTGTGTGTGTGTGTGTGTGTGTGTGTGTGTGTGTGTGTGTGTGTGTGTGTGTGTGTGTGTGTGTGTGTGTGTGTGTGTGTGTGTGTGTGTGTGTGTGTGTGTGTGTGTGTGTGTGTGTGTGTGTGTGTGTGTGTGTGTGTGTGTGTGTGTGTGTGTGTGTGTGTGTGTGTGTGTGTGTGACGGCAAAAAAAACATGTCTACGTGTGTGATGGGATGTATTCGGGGTATGTGTGGTTTCACAGAGACACAGCTTTATCAGGGTTTTTGCTGGTGGTTACACGGAGAGTGTGTGTTGAGTGTCTCTGCTGCTTGATTACGTTTTCGGTTTTTTCTTTAGCACATAAGCAGTTTTAATTCACATTTCTTTTCATTATTCACACACACACACACACACACACACACACACACACACACACACACTGCAGTACTTCCTTCTCCGTAGTGTTAATCTCTTCCTTGTGGACTTCCTGGTCACCGACTTAGAGACACCAAGCGATAGGAAAATGTGTGTGTACCTGTGGCTGAATATATATGAGCAGCCACTCCCTCTCTCCCTCCCTCTTTCTCTCTCTCTCTCTCTCTCTCTCTCTCTCTCTCTCTCTCTCTCTCTCTCTCTCTCTCTCTCTGTGGATCATCCCCAGAGAACAGAAGGTGGGGCTTTTGTAGTCAATTTAGTTTTTTTGGGCTCCAGCAAAACCCTAACCGTGACCTTCCCTCTGTGACTACGTCTACAATAAATCAGCTAAATGTGACAATATTTTTGTGCAAAAGTTGTCTGCAAACTAGATATATGAGCCTTCACTGTAAGAAACTGGACAAACAATCTATACAACAAAACTGTAAGAATATATATTTCCCAATTTGTGTCCAATATAGTATATATCTAGCAATCTATCCACAAGAATACAATGTTAGTTGAAGCACAAGGCACATAAATCTTAGCTTATTAAAAAAAAGCCCTTTGTGAGTTAACCAATCACATCTCTCCTGGTTTAAAGACATCAAACAAGCTCAAAAAACAAAGATAGGAGTCCAACAAAATCACCCCAGGGGCCACAACACCAAACATGAATGTCACACAAGTACATATACACAATAAAATCCACCATAACATCATTTTAAAGTTATTCTTTAAGACAAATGGTTAAAATCTGTCAAGTCGTAACGAATGTAGGTTTTATTTGCCTTTTTATATTCTATCTCTGTCACTAGTTTGTGACAATCCAAGAGCGACCATCGGCAAATAAGGTGACATGCGACAATGGCCGTCCACGATGATGCCCATTATTTGTTTTTCAGCGAAAACAAGGAGTATAAATAACAACAAATAACCAAACTGCAAACAACGACGTCGGCAAAGTTGTTATTGGCATAGAAATGTGACATCGCTGCATCCCTACTTAATTGGGCTTTGATTGATAAGAGTTAAAGCAATCTTTCAAATCATTGAGACAATCTACCGTAACAAATCTGCTTTATTTAGAAAATCTGCCACTAACATTTGTTCTGTTTGCTGAATAAATGTGGTAAAAAAAGGACACATTTAACAGTTTTCCTGTAAGTTAGACATGTCAGTGAGTAAGTAGATCTGTCTGAAACTACTTCAGCTGGTTTATTGCAGCTATAGGTCCCCCCTCTCTTAATATCGCTCAAAGTGAGGGGGCCAACCAGAGGATTAGATTAGGGCGATCGGCTTTGGCCCCTAGCAAGCGTTTGTGCTCCATAGTATTAGGAGGGGGACTCGGGATTGTGTGTGTGTGTGTGTGTGTGAGATCTAGCATGCTTCTAAAGTGTGTGTGTGTCTGGGGGGCAGGCTGTGCAGAGAGAAAGAGGAAAAAAGGGCGATCGGGAGGCTAGTGCGATGCCACCTGGCTCCAAGGCAGTCATCTGCTCTGATGGGGCTTGTGTGTGTGACAGGGAGAGTGTGTGTGTCAAGGAGAGTGTGTCCTGTGGCTGTGTGTGTGTGTCAAGAGAGTGTGTCCTGTGGCTGTGTGTGTGTGTGTGTGTGAGAGACAGGGAGAGTGTGTCCTGTGTGTGTGTGTGAGTGAGTGAGAGACAGGGAGAGTGTGTCCTGTGGCTGTGTTTGAGCAGTCCAGTCGTCCATTAGTTTGCCTTGAAAAGCCCTTATGTTGCCCTTCTCCTTCTCTCTCTCTTTTTTTTTTATCTTTCTGGCATGTTTTGTGCCGGCAGCGAACATGTGAGCGAACATGTGAGCGAACATGTGAGCGAGCTTGAAAACACACCGGCAGCAAAGTGAATATCTAGCGAGCAACAGAGAAAGAAAGACGGACAGTGACCACGTTCGGTCACACGGACTTCAATGTGAGCAATAAGGAGATAATGTGTGAAGCAGAGCGAGAGACAAAGCTGAGTCCCTCCCCCCCCCAACTCCATTATTACGTTATAATTAGGGCACCTTGGATTACATCATTGGCCATTTACAAGAGGATGAAAAACCCTGGACGTCACGACGGAATAAATCCTAAAGAGTCGCAAAAAATAAACTTCTTAGGCACATTCTCTGGGTTTTATTTGCCAAGATTTTGAGCCATTTATCTCTAAGGGTTCTTTATCCACTCGTGTGTTTTTCTTAGGGTTAATTGCAGCTATGAAAACTGCAGACAGTGTTGTTTTTAGAGTCGTTTAAATAAGGTTGCATCCTTAAAAATAACTGCACATTTCCCACATCTCGTTTTCAGCCAACTCCTGCATTAAAAGATACATGAGGTCAAATGTGATGATCGTCCATCGAACTAAACGCCCGGACACACCAAGCCGATTTTGGCCGTCGATGGGCGTCGACACGCCCTACTCAGATTGGTGTGTCCCGCACCGTCGTGTCTTTTCAGCCGGGCCGACACCTTTTCGGCCGAAGACCCACCGATTCAACATGTCGAATCGGTGGGCAGTCGGCCAAAGGCTGTCGGCAAAATAAATCACTCTGATTGGCTGTTCAGCTAGCGAAACGGAAGTGAGGGACCCAAACAAACTATTAAAGGTAGGGTAGGTAAGTTTGAGAAACCGGCTCGAGATACACTTTTTGTTATATTCCATGGAATGCTCTTAACATCCCGATAGCAATGAATATCTAGTGCTTTGAAAATCCATAAAAACATCTCATCAATGGAAGCCGTGGCGCTGTAAAAAGCACGACCAATCATCTGAGCCGGCTAAAGTAACTGGATGGCCTACCTGCCTGTCAGCCTTCCATCTGTGCACACACTGATCTCGTGCCCTCATTGGTCATGTGCGCGTTCGTGTGTGTTGGAGGAGGGGCTCTGGAAGGAAGTCTGAAGGAAGGGGCAGATTTTCTCCGGTCGTGTATTTTCAAATTCTAGAGATCTCGAGCCGGTTTCTCAAACTTATATACCCTACCTTTAAGAAGGCAAATCTGAGATTTCATTGAACTCCAGCTCTCGACACAGGTTCGGGAAAGCCCCGTGAGCTTCTCGCTGTAGAGTGAAAACGGAACGCACACGCTATTTGTTGTTTGTATCACGCAGTCTGTTCTTCTTCTCTCGGTTATCACGCAGTCTGTCTTCCGGTTGTTGCCTCTTTTGAATGACGAATACACACTACCGCCCCCTGCTGGTAAGGAGAGTTATTGCCACTCACGAATGCGCAGTTCGTACGTGCTTCTTGGCCGTCGGCTGAAGTCTTGTTGGTGTGTTCCAGTGCGACACATGGCCAAGACGCGAGGCGACGCAACAGTCGGGTCCGTCTGTGTCAGTTCTTTGGGGTCAGCTTGGTGTGTCCGGGCCTTAAGGCTCAGCTAAGCTACTTCATGCACTGATGATTTAACAAGTGTTGTGTTCCAGTGTAAGTGTTTAATGGTAACCAAACAGCCAATCAGAACCAAGTATTTTTCATAGCTTTGGTAGAAACTACTAGCCTAGATTATTTTATAACTATATGTAAGACATTGCTAAGTTTTCCCCCACACAACTGTAGTCAAATATATTGAATTAGATTTTTCTGAATTTAGCTGAAATGGCAATAAAATGAGCTCTGACAGACAGTTCATTTCCTCCTAACGGGACGGCAGTGAAAATGTCCTGTCCCTCTGGTAGTTTCCTCTCTCCGAGCCAACCATGAGTGAAATGTCTCTTTGTTTTTAGCAGCGACTGCACTTCCTCCTGATCAGCGTCACTTCGGTGCTCTGAGTGATCGCTTGCATCATCAGCGTGTGACTGTCTGGTGAACACGCCTTTACTTTTAGCTTTTCTCGCAGGATTTTCTGTTAACTTTACAGATTTTCTGCTGAGTGTTTCTGGCTTTTGTTACGTTGGGATACATGTGATCTGTTAATGGTTGGATTTGAACAATGTGTATGGCTTGTGGCTGCAGCTGGCATCGGTTTTTAACTGGGATTTACATAACCACAGAAACATAGTTTTAGAAATGTGTTTGTCAGCTTTTTAGTTAGTGATGGGCTCCTTTTTGGTCTTAAAATGAAACTACGAGGAACAAAAGGCGCGTTCACACCGCAGTACTTTTCCCACAAAGGTTCATCAGAACTTAGTTCATCAGAACTCTTTAGTTCTCATGAACTAAGTACAGATCGCGTTCACACCGGAATAAGTCCCTGAGGGAGGATTAGGCAAATGAAGCCGCTGACGTCACTTCTTCTTCTTCTGCTTTGGGTTTACTGGCAGGCCGCAAACCACTTCACGGCGTATACTGCCACCCGGAGTCCCGGGCCGGAAGTCCCCGGAGTTGGGGAAGGCTTCAGTAGAAGCTGCTGGGACTCCCAGCAGCTTCTACTGAAGCCTTCAGAGTAAATCGCCAGAACGCCGACACCTCCTCATCTCCACCGCTCCCATGTTTTCTTTTGTGTTGCCATAAGTTAGTCTTTCTGCGTTTGTGCGCTGGGCTAATGCTAATGCTAATAATGCTAATGCGAGCAAATAAAATGGCGGTTTCACAAAACTTTTTGGGAGTTTTACGGGGCGTGGTTTGCAATCCGCCCAGCCAATCAGACACAGGAACCTTTTTCTCCCATGAAAGTACCTGCTCTCTAGCAGGGACTGAAAAGGGGGTGAAAAGGTTCTGATGAACTAATTTTTGTTCCGGATTTTTTTTGTGTGAACGCAACATTTCGGAACTAAAGTGGGAAAAGTACTGTGGTGTGAACGCGCCTAAAATAGTTTAAAAACAGTCATGATTGTGATCAAAGTGCCTCAGATTTATAAAAAAAACAACAACTAAGTAGTAGTGGTCCTTTCACAGCCTGACAGCAGCTGTAAGTGGAAAAGAGGGGATTTTCAAAGTCCTGCTGTTACGGACATGTCAGTCTTGTCGCCTGTCTCAGAGCCACTGACCTCACAGAGCACCTTGCTACAGGCTTATCACACACACACACACACACACACACACACACACACACACACACACACACACACACACACACACACACACAGATGATGTGGAGGCTTTGATGAAGGTCTCAGGAGGGCGTTTAGTCGGTCATGTTGTACAACACTAGTTGCTGACTCTCTCTTCTCCTTTGTCTCCTTCCTTTCTCTTCTTCCTCTTCTTCTGTTTCACCCTTCTCTTCATCCTCTCCGTCACATCATTATCCCTCTCTCTTCTCCCCAGAGCCGTCACTTAGCCTTACCAGAAATAAAGTGTTAGTGATGGGTGCAAATAAGTCATTGAGTGCAGTGTGTGTTCAGTTACGTGTGTTTTTTCTCTGTGTGAAGGTAATGGCTAAGAAATGACTCATTGGGCTGCTATTGTTAAAACTCCCAGCTCCACACACTCTTACAGCATTTAGCGACGTCAAATCTGTAATCTTAGGCGGTTAATGTATTCTGTATTAAGGACATGTTGCACCTACAATCAAAATATAGTTATTATGATTGTAGGTTTAATTATGTTGCAGGAGTGTGTTTGTACAATTTATTACGCCTCATTATTATCATCGCATTTGCTCCAGGGTGAATGAACAGGGAAAATACAAGCGCTTTTATGATTGTGTGTGTGTGTGTGCCTGTGTGTGCGCGTAAGTAAATAGAGCAGTAGTTGGTTAGCTGCAGCTTGACGTCTCTATTTATAATGCAAGCCCATATGTCTGCTGCATTAGAAATGAGTGTGTGTGTGTGTCGTCGGATACTACTGTCGCTTCCTGAAAAAACTGGAACTCTGTCCTACTACACACACACACACACACACACACACACACACGGCTATAACACCTGGTTAGTGGGGTTTTTCTTGTGTAAATGTGATCTCAGTTACTCGACACAGCCTAGAAAGAAAGCCATTACAGAGTGTTTGAGATGACCCTCTGTAACTCTACTTATCATGGTCTTCAATTGCGGTTTGGTTTTTATTACGACAACAGGACTTAAGAGAAACCTCTGTCCGTTTCCGAACGCGGCGTAGACACAGCTGAAAGTGGACAGTTGATGAAATGGTGATTTACGCTGCTGTAAAACTCTCAGCCTGAAAGAAGTCTGCGTGTGTGTGTGGGTATGGATCCTGTTACCCAAGGTGCCCACATATTAAATCATACTCTCACACAGACACACACACACACACACTCCCCTCACAGCCTTTGTATTGATTTATATTGACCCATGGTTTGTGGTTTGGAGGGTCGGTCATTAAATTAAAAACACCAACGGAGAAACTGATGACTCCTCCAGACCACAACTCGGTGTGTGTGTGTGTCAATGTAAGTGCTCACCTTAGGTCATTAGTTACTCTCTGTGTCTCTCTCTCTCTCTCTCTCTCTCTCTCTCTCTCTCTCTCTCTCTCTCTCTCTCTCTCTCTCTCTCTCTCGGAGAGTATCGGCAGCAGAATGACTTCCAGACCGGCTCATTTCTCAGCCTGAGGATTGTGGGGAAAAAGCTGCATTTTGGTTTCCTCTGGGGAAAATTAAAACCCTTCTACCTGCACATTCATCTTCCTTTAAAGGAGTCACGTTGGCATGTCAGAGCACATTTTATAATGAGCGCAGGATCAGAACTCTATGTCCTGGATTTGAGAAACTGGAACATGCGGGCTGGGATCTGCAGATCCTGTTTACTGTCGGGTTGAACAAGATAACACAGAACAAGTAGTGTTCCCACGTGAAGACTGACTCTTTGGATTCTTTAAAGAGGCCATATGAAGCTACTTTAAAGAGTCCTCTCCTGCTGATGTTCAGGTGTATATCAGTATGTAGTGTCTCTACTTTAAAGAGTCCTCTCCTGCTGATGTTCAGGTGTATATCAGTATGTAGTGTCTCTACTTTAAAGAGTCCTCTCCTGTTGATGTTCAGGTGTATATCAGTATGTAGTGTTTCTACTTTAAAGAGTCCTCTCCTGCTGATGTTCAGGTGTATATCAGTATGTAGTGTCTCTACTTTAAAGAGTCCTCTCCTGCTGATGTTCAGGTGTATATCAGTATGTAGTGTCTCTACTTTAAAGAGTCCTCTCCTGCTGATGTTCAGGTGTATATCAGTATGTAGTGTCTCTACTTTAAAGAGTCCTCTCCTGCTGATGTTCAGGTGTATATCAGTATGTAGTGTCTCTACTTTAAAGAGTCCTCTCCTGCTGATGTTCAGGTGTATATCAGTATGTAGTGTCTCTACTTTAAAGAGTCCTCTCCTGCTGATGTTCAGGTGTATATCAGTATGTAGTGTCTCTACTTTAAAGAGTCCTCTCCTGCTGATGTTCAGGTGTATATCAGTATTTAGTGTCTCTACTTTAAAGAGTCCTCTCCTGCTGATGTTCAGGTGTATATCAGTATTTAGTGTCTCTACTTTAAAGAGTCCTCTCCTGCTGATGTTCAGGTGTATATCAGTATGTAGTGTCTCTACTTTAAAGAGTCCTCCCCTGCTCATGTTCAGGTGTATATCAGTATGTAGTGTCTCTACTTTAAAGAGTCCTCTCATGCTGATGTTCAGGTGTATATCAGTATGTAGTGTCTCTACTTTAAAGAGTCCTCTCCTGCTGATGTTCAGGTGTATATCAGTATGTAGTGTCTCTACTTTAAAGAGTCCTCTCCTGCTGATGTTCAGGTGTATATCAGTATGTAGTGTCTCTACTTTAAAGAGTCCTCTCCTGCTGATGTTCAGGTGTATATCAGTATGTAGTGTCTCTACTTTAAAGAGTCCTCTCCTGCTGATGTTCAGGTGTATATCGGTATTTAGTGTCTCTACTTTAAAGAGTCCTCTCCTGATGATGTTCAGGTGTATATCAGTATGTAGTGTCTCTACTTTAAAGAGTCCTCTCCTGCTGATGTTCAGGTGTATATCAGTATGTAGTGTCTCTACTTTAAAGAGTCCTCTCCTGCTGATGTTCAGGTGTATATCAGTATGTAGTGTCTCTACTTTAAAGAGTCCTCTCCTGCTGATGTTCAGGTGTATATCAGTATGTAGTGTCTCTACTTTAAAGAGTCCTCTCCTGCTGATGTTCAGGTGTATATCAGTATGTAGTGTCTCTACTTTAAAGAGTCCTCTCCTGCTGATGTTCAGGTGTATATCAGTATGTAGTGTCTCTACTTTAAAGAGTCCTCTCCTGCTGATGTTCAGGTGTATATCAGTATTTAGTGTCTCTACTTTAAAGAGTCCTCTCCTGATGATGTTCAGGTGTATATCAGTATGTAGTGTCTCTACTTTAAAGAGTCCTCTCCTGCTGATGTTCAGGTGTATATCAGTATGTAGTGTCTCTACTTTAAAGAGTCCTCTCCTGCTGATGTTCAGGTGTATATCAGTATGTAGTGTCTCTACTTTAAAGAGTCCTCTCCTGCTGATGTTCAGGTGTACAGTGGGGCAAAAAAGTATTTAGTGAGCCACCAATTGTGCAAGTTCTCCCACTTAAAAAGATGAGGCCTGTAATGTTCATCCTAGGTACACTTCAACTATGAGAGACAGAATAGGGGGAAAGAATCCAGGAAATCACATTGTAGGATTTTTTTATGAATTAATTGGTAAATTCCTCGGTAAAATAAGTATTTGGTCACCTACACACAAACAAGATTTCTGGCTCTCACAGACCTGTAACTTCTTCTTTAAGAGCCTCCTCTGTCCTCCACTCGTTAACTGTATTAATGGCACCTGTTTGAACTCGTTATCAGTATAAAAGACACCTGTCCACAACCTCAAACAGTCACACTCCAAACTCCACTATGGCCAAGACCAAAGAGCTGTCAAAGGACACCAGAAACTAAATGGTAGACCTGCACCAGGCTGGGAAGACTGAATCTGCAATAGGTAAGCAGCTTGGTGTGAAGAAATCAACTGTGGGAGCAATTATTAGAAAATGGAAGACATACAAGACCACCGATAATCTCCCTCGATCTGGGGCTCCACGCAAGATCTCACCCCGTGGGGTCAAAATGATCACAAGAACGGTGAGCAACAATCCCAGAACCACACGGGGGGACCTAGTCAATGACCTGCAGAGAGCTGGGACCAAAGTAACAAAAGCTACCATCAGTAACACACTACACCGCCACAGACTCAAATCCTGCAGTGCCAGACGTGTCCCCCTGCTTAAGCCAGTACATGTCCAGGCCCGTCTGAAGTTTGCTAGAGAGCATTTAGATGATCCAGAAGAGGATTGGGAGAATGTCATATGGTCAGATGAAACCAAAATAGAACTTTTTGGTAAAAACTCAACTAGACGTGTTTGGAGGAGAAAGAATGCTGAGTTGCATCCAAAGAACACCATACCTACTGTGAAACATGGGGGTGGAAACATCATGCTTTGGGGCTGTTTGTCTGCAAAGGGACCAGGACGACTGATCCGTGTAAAGCAGTGCTTCTCAAAGTGTGGTCCGCGGACCACTGGTGCTCCGTGAGCGCCCCCTAGTGGTCCGTGAGTATATTGGTAAAATTTCACATTTGAAATAAATAAATGTATTTAGGTTTTTCGCACTCTCGCGGGAATATCTCCGCAATGGAACGAGCTTAAGTTTCACTTTCGATTGCATGATATAGCCCAGATAAGCACCTTCATCACACATGTGGCCACTTGTTTGTACCATTTTCAGGCGATTTGTAAAAAACGATGTGTTTTTGGATATTTGTGGAGTTAGGTGGTCCGCGAGTGTTTTTTTATTGGTTAAGTGTCCTTGGTATGAAAAAGTTTGAGAAACACTGGTGTAAAGGAAAGAATGAATGGGGCCATGTATCGTGTGATTTTGAGTGACAACCTCCTTCCATCAGCAAGGGCATTGAAGATTAAACGTGGCTGGGACTTTCAGCATGACAATGATCCCAAACACACCGCCCGGGCAACGAAGGAGTGGCTTCGTAAGAAACATTTCAAGGTCCTGGAGTGGCCTAGCCAGTCTCCAGATCTCAACCCCATAGAAAATCTTTGTAGGGAGTTGAAAGTCTGTGTTGACCAGCGACAGCCCCAAAACATCACTACTCTAGAGGAGATCTGCATGGAGGAATGGGCCAAAGTACCAGCAACATTGAAAACCTTGTGAAGACTTACAGAAAACGTTTGACCTCTGTCATTGCCAACAAAGGGTATATAACAAAGTATTGAGATGAACTTTTGTTATTGACCAAATACTTATTTTCCACCATAATTTGCAAATAAATTCTTTAAAAATCCTACAATGTGATTTCCTGGATTCTTTCCCCCCATTCTGTCTCTCATAGTTCAAGCGTACCTAGGATGAAAATTACAGGCCTCTCATCTTTTTAAGTGGGAGAACTTGCACAATTGGTGGCTGACTAAATACTTTTTTGCCCCACTGTATATCAGTATTTAGTGTCTCCACTTTAAAGAGTCCTCTCCTGCTGATGTGGTTGTGTCCTTTGAATGGAATTTATCTGTACTCTACAGTATTGATTTTTTTCCTACCCAGCCCTAAAAGCAGCACAAAAACTTCAAAGACTCTTTTCCTTGTTTCTACACAATGTTTTAAAAACACAAGCATGGAATTAAAAGGCAAATGAACACGTGCTGCAGAGAATCACATATTCTTAGATCTCGTTGTAAATGGTTTCCCATTCCTCAGTTTAACATCGAGTGTGTTTACATGTTCTTCTTAAATGTGATTATCTCAGCACTGTCGACACCTGAAAGTCATTAAGTTAATGGGAATAACATGTTTTAACAGTTTGTGCGCCACTTGTCTATTTATAAAGACAAGTAAACACATCAGTCAGACGAGTCATTATCTAACTGCCGAGGTCAAAGGTCACCGCGCACAGTAACACAGATGTTAGGTTGACAAAAAGCAGCTCAGTTTCAAACCCTTTCTGATGAATTCCTAAACAGCCGCGGGGATTGTTAAACGTTTCATAGCGCCAGTGTTTGGATATTTCTCTCGGGGCGAGTTCATCACAACAGACAGACTCTCTGTGTCGAACAGAGTCGAGGGTTTGTCTTTTTTTTACAGGAGTCACGCTTCTTTGTTCCATTATTGGACACATGCAGTTTGTTTTGGGATCATTTAATACACTTTTCACTACAGTAAGAAATGTAATCAGTTTTACGACGCAGTGTAATTGTGATTTATTCTGCATCACGTTCAGTTTGCTAGAGTTTATATATCTTTGAAATTGCTCGATGAAACAGGCGTTGAGATGAAGCGTTGTATAACTCTTCAATGTCAGAGTAGACTTTCAAACTGGGATGAAAGAGAATAACAAACGTGTGTGTGTGTGTGTGTGTGTGTGTGAAATAAGAGTTAAAAATAGCAGATGATTGACTTTCGCTTATTGAACTGGCTTCCTGTCCACTCCCACAGCAGATGGTTGTCAAGGCAATAAAATAACGGTGCCAACTGGCCAATGAGCAGAGAGACAGACGACAGAGAGACGGGACGGACAGACAGAGACGGACAGTGTAAAGGAGAGACAGTTAAACAGCTTTGTGATAAGATAGAGATAAAAAGATAAGAGTTGAAGAGTGATGAGAGGAACTGTGATACTCCAAGTGTGTGTGTCTGTAATGTGGGTGGGTGGGGGGGTGTGTGTGCATCAGGATATTAGATCATATCACAGCAGGACGAGTCTTATCAGATTCAAACATGCAAACATGAGCTGCACTGTTAGCTTCCTTCCCCTCAGGTCGTGTGTGTGTGTGTGTGTGTGTGTGTGTGTGTGTGTGTGTGTGTGTGTGTGTGTGTGTGTGTGTGTGTGTGTGTGTGTGTGTGTGTGTGTGTGTGTGTGTGTGTGTGTGTGTGTGTGTGTGTGTGTGTGTGTGTGTGTGTGTGTGTGTGTGTGTGTGTGTGTGTGTGTGTGTGTGTGTGTGTGTGTGTGTGATCAAATGTCCTCATAAGGACAAAGATGAACAGGGTGGTGACATTTTGTCAGAGGGCGTTGGACGGGTCACTTTAAGGCCAAAGGGGAATGAGTCGTGCTGCATTCAGGGCACCTTGGAGAAAAGTAGACTCACTCTGACTGCGTGATATTTATATATATACATACACTGAACAAAAATATAAACGCAACACTTTTGTTTTTGCTCCCATCTTTCATGAGATGAACTCAAAGATCTAAAACATTTTCTATAAACACAAAATAACCATTTCTCTCAAATATTGTTCACAAATCTGAAAGAATGTGTGATAGTGAGCACTTCTCCTTTGCCGAGATAATCCATCCCACCTCACAGGTGTGGCATATCAAGATGCTGATTAGACAGCATGATTATTGCACAGGTGTGCCTTAGGCTGGCCACAATAAAAGGCCACTCTGAAACGTGCAGTTTTGCTTTATTGGGGGGGTCTGGGGGGGTCCGAAAACCAGTCAGTATCTGGTGTGAGGGGTAGGGGATTAGGGGTAGGGTTAGGATAATGTTATGAATCGAGTGGCCTGTGTTCATCGTCCATAACATACGCCTGCCCATACCATAACCCCACCACCACCATGGGCCACTCGATTCACAACATTACCCTAACCTTCACACACACACACACACACACACACACACACACACACACACACACACACACACACACACACACACACACACACACGCCTCCCTCCAGAGATCCTGGGACGGGGAGATCTGCTTTTTAACATACTCTGCCGCCGTTCCGTGGTCCAGCTCCGCTCTGCACTTTTTAACCACTCTTTTGAAACGGTCTTGTCCTCACGGAGCTTTTACAATGCTTTTAAAAGGGTTTTTATAAGGTTTATGTTTATGGAGGTTTTTAATGTTTTTTTAAACACCTATTTACCGAGAGCCAGTGCACTACGCAGGGCTCCCTAACCTAACCCTAACCCTCACACCAGATACTGACTGGTTTGTTCAGTGTATATATGTGTTAAATGTGTGGACCTTCTAGGTGTCTAGGACGACATTTAAAGGAGCCCTATTGTTCTTTTTTTCTTCTTTCCTGTCGTGTGTTATATAGGTTTTTGTGTATGTAAATGGTCTGCAAAGACACCTGAACATCAGCAGGAGAGGACTCTTTAAAGGAGAGACACTACAGACTGATATACACCTGAAAATCAGCAGGAGAGGACTCTTTAAAGGAGAGACACTACAGACTGATATACACCCTGAACCTCAGCAGGAGAGGACTCTTTAAAGGAGAGACACTACAGACTGATATACACCTGAACATCAGCAGGAGAGGACTCTTTAAAGTAGAGACACTACATACTGCTATACACCTGAACATCAGCAGGAGAGGACTCTTTAAAGGAGAGACACTACAGACTGATATACACCTGAAAATCAGCAGGAGAGGACTCTTTAAAGGAGAGACACTACAGACTGATATACACCTGAACATCAGCAGGAGAGGACTCTTTAAAGTAGAGACACTACATACTGATATACACCTGAACATCAGCAGGAGAGGACTCTTTAAAGGAGAGACACTACAGGACTGATATACACCTGAAAATCAGCAGGAGAGGACTCTTTAAAGGAGAGACACTACAGACTGATATACACCTGAACATCAGCAGGAGAGGACTCTTTAAAGTAGAGACACTACATACTGATATACACCTGAACATCAGCAGGAGAGGACTCTTTAAAGGAGAGACACTACAGACTGATATACACCTGAAAATCAGCAGGAGAGGACTCTTTAAAGGAGAGACACTACAGACTGATATACACCTGAACATCAGCAGGAGAGGACTCTTTAAAGTAGAGACACTACATACTGATATACACCTGAACATCAGCAGGAGAGGGACTCTTTTAAAGTAGAGACACTACAAACTGATATACACCTGAACATCAGCAGGAGAGGACTCTTTAAAGTAGAGGACACTACATACTGATATACACCTGAACATCAGCAGGAGAGGACTCTTTAAAGTAGAGACACTTCATACTGATATACACCTGAACATCAGCAGGAGAGGACTCTTTAAAGTAGAGACACTACATACTGATATACACCTGAACATCAGCAGGAGAGGACTCTTTAAAGTAGAGACACTACACACTGATATACACCTGAACATCAGCAGGAGAGGACTCTTTAAAGTAGAGACACTACATACTGATATACACCTGAACATCAGCAGGAGAGGACTCTTTAAAGTAGAGACACTACACACTGATATACACCTGAACATCAGCAGGAGAGGACTCTTTAAAGAAGAGACACTACATACTGATATACACCTGAACATCAGCAGGAGAGGACTCTTTAAAGAAGAGACACTACATACTGATATACACCTGAACATCAGCAGGAGAGGACTCTTTAAAGAAGAGACACTACATACTGATATTCACCTGAACATCAGCAGGAGAGGACTCTTAAAGAAGAGACACTACATACTGATATACACCTGAACATCAGCAGGAGAGGACTCTTTAAAGAAGAGACACTACATACTGATATACACCTGAACATCAGCAGGAGAGGACTCTTTAAAGTAGAGACACTACATACTGATATTCACCTGAACATCAGCAGGAGAGGACTCTTTAAAGTAGAGACACTACACACTGATATACATCTGAACATCAGCAGGAGAGGACTCTTTAAAGTAGAGACACTACATACTGATATACACCTGAACATCAGCAGGAGAGGACTCTTTAAAGTAGAGACACTACATACTGATATTCACCTTTACAAGACATTGACCTTCAGTGTCTGATACACTAATGTAAAAAGACAGTTAAGGGATCATGTGTTTTGGCAGATACATTGCATTATTGATTGTTTTATACCCAAACACTTAATGAAATGAGAGATTCTGGTCTTTACTAAACGACACAGGGGGAAAACTAGCTCATATTTCGAGTTGAGTTATTTTTCGCTCATCTTGTCATCCCACTTATTATTAAAGTTCCCCTTCAGGAATCAGCTGATGACTTTAGGGCCGATGTCTCGATGTTCAGCTGCGAGACGTTACACTCCGAGGTGTTTTTACCAAGTTAATGTGTGAAGAAACACATCAGGCAGAACCTGCAGGAACATCACGTGACTCTGACTCAGAGGATTGAAATGAATTGAATATTTGAAGAAGGAGTTTCTGCACCGTGTAATTTCCAAGATAACAGTCTGTCATCAGGCTGAAGGTCGTTAACTGAGCTGTGAAATCAGCCCATACAACTATAGCAATCTAAAACATAGTGAAGGTACAGAAACATCACATATATATATATAGGACTTTGCACACACACACACACACACACACACACACACACACACACACACACACACACACACACACACACACACACACACACACACACTGGGTTGAGTGGGTTGCTGATTACACTAAGGTAAGGTAATTATAAAAACCAAACGCTGGTTTTTTAGATATCCGTTGATTTACCGGCTAAACTCAAGTGTTCTGTCACACACACACACACACACACACACACAAGCAGGCGCAGATTAACACCCAGATGTCAATGAACAAACACACACACACGCACACACTGACTCTCGCACACTTGACACAATTTACTAAAATCCATTAAAGCTGAATTTACATAATACGGTCTATGCTTAACTTCCCCTGCAGAGACACACACACACACACACACACACAGGCATGTATTTATGCTGCAGTGTGGATGACCTTGCAGCAGCGACAGAGCAGAACTGTGTGTGTGTGTGTGTGTGTGTGTGTGTGTGTGTGTGTGTGTGTGTGTGTGTGTGTGTGTGTGTGTGTTGTGTGTGTGTGTGTGGTGTGTGTGTGTGTGTGTGTGTGTGTGTGGTGTGTGTGTGTGTGTGTGGTGTGTGTGTGTGTGTGTGTGTGTGTGGTGTGTGTGTGTGTGTGTGTGTGTGTGTGTGTGTGTGTGTGTGTGTGGATATGCATCCTCTCAAAAGGACGACTCGTTGCTTCTCTGTTGCCGCTACACTTGACATTTCCTCTAAATAAATAATGCCTTGTATTGTTTCACATCTTTTCCTTGTTGAATTATGAATAACTCTGACCACACGTGCGAGAGGAAGTGTCACGCTGAGAGGCAAAGCACTGCGACTAGCTTTCACTGCCATGAAAGTCTTAATGTGGAAGAAAAACATGAAATTGATGCTTGTTGACAACCTGAAAACAATAATGCACCTAAAACAGACACAAATGAGTAAATGTCCAGAACAAATATAGGAAGTTACCTGAAACCCTGAGGCTTCTCTCGGGTGAAACCTTCATTAAGAAGGTCCAGAGTCCGATGTATTGCCACATATAAATACTTAACTACAAATATGTAATACTGCCTCATAAAGGTAAATAAATCAAGGTTTAAGATCAAAAGGAATCACAATGCAACATCGTCTAACACATGGCGGGTGCTCGTGGAGCCTCGCAGATGGGGCTGCTGCAGCTCCCTGAGGTCTTGTTAAGTTTCCCAGAAGCTTCCTATTCCTGATTGATTTTAAACCGGTTTAGGATCGAGGGTTTTCAAACTACTTTTGGATTGTAAACCCATAGAAATGTGTTCTGTGTGTTTGTGGGAGCCCCTAGTGGCGAGTGATAATAGTGCAGCCTTATCTATCACAGGACATAGTCATACAGGAAGTTGCGTCAGTCAGCCACTAGGGGCAAAATGTCTTTAAGCCTCCCGGAGGAAAGTTGTGTGAGATGTGAATGGTTTAATTAAAAGCAGCGGCAAACAGAAAAGTCTTCAGCCTGGATTTAAAAGGACCTTCTTGGAGTTTGTTCCAGATATAAAAGATGGCTGTTCTTTAAAATATAAAATCATTTGAATGACAACAGCAGCTAGTTTCCCTCCTCCATCTTTACCCACTTTCTGAGCTGCTTTCTCCATTTCCTTTTCCCTTCTTTATGCTAAGCTAGGTCGTCCAGAGTCCAGACCTATTACCACATATACATCAATAACTACAAACATGTGTTACTGACAAATACATCTAGTTCAAACTCCATCAGAAAGGTTTAAGATAAGAGGAAACACAATGCAATATAAAATAATAAACTAAAGGGAGATAAACCAAAGACTAGAAATGAGTTACAAAGCAACGAGACATTGAAGTTAATCTTGATGAAGGGAATCGCTAATAAATGGCTTGAAGTCATCAGAAGAGAATCATGAAATGGAAAGACTGACTTTAAAACTTGGCTGTTCTTTAAGATTTGAAATAATTTGAATGACAAAAGCAGCTAGTTTCCCTCCTCCATCCTTACCCACTTACTGAGCTACTTTCTCCTTTTCCCTTCTTTATGCTAAGCTATGTAAAAATGTGCTCTTTACTTCTCAACGAGTCATGTGAATGCATCAGTGCTGTTTCACATCCATAAGTTGCAAAAACGCTAGAAAAGAAAGCGTTTTTTTGATCACATCTGTAAAAAATGCTGCTCCAAAAACAAGTTAAACAATAATGAAAACAAGGTGTTTGAAATAAGTAGAAAAATCTGCCAATAGAACAAGTGAACATTAGCTTGGTGAGACTTCTTGAAGTAAGACGGGATATTTAGATAAATCACATCTTGTATCAGGAGAACTCATTTTGAACTATTTCACCAGAATCAGGAGATGCTCAAAGGTTTCCTGTTTTCTGACGTTAGCTGGTGATTTTCTAATAAAAGAAATATGTGTTTCATCTGAGATACGACTCAAAGTGAGATGATTTGACTGAACAAGATGCATTGTCTAAAAACAAGAGCCGATGTCTCACTGCGGTGTTACCTCTGAAGTTATCATGTCTCATATCAGGAGGAGAGACACATTCTGACTGGATATCAGACACAGATACTGGACAGGATGTTGAGTTTTTAAAGTGTGTTTGTATTACGGCCCGTCCACACAGCAGCTTTGAGAAAATCTTGGAGCTGGGCGTGTCTGAAAGCTTGGGGATTTTTTGCGAGCAACGCAACCAATCCCATGAATCTCTGAAACCCTACCAGTTTCACCCACTGTCTCTGCCACCTCCCTCCATGCCCGGTTCCTCCGGTTTGTATCCCGGTAAATAGTCTGGTCGTAAAGAACCGGGTGATTTGCTACCGTAATTTCTCGTTTGGAATATGAGGAAATGACCTGCGTAGTCTCTCCCTGCTTGCACGCGGTTTGATTGGCTGACGCTCATACTGTCAGATTTGCATAAACGGGATTTGATTGGCTGACGCTTCCACCTCAGCTTCAAAAGTTGAACATTGCTCAACTTTTGAATCCTGGAAATCTTCGCTTTGCTTCCACACAATGCAGTTCGGCGAAAAGCGAGGCACCCCATTCAAAGTCAATGGGCAGAAGCGTTGGAAGATTTTTTTAACGCTGCTGTGTGGACGGGCCGTCACTCTGGTGGCCTCGACCAATAATCCTCAAACTAAAATGATAACCCCAGCGCACCACAAATATCTTTGAATCACTGGTTGCTAGGAAACCAGCAATTATCAAGTCTTTAATGAGAACAGGTAGTTAGTCATAGTGAACAGCGAGCTTCAGAGGCTCTTCAAACCCAGAAAGAGAACGCTATTTTACTGAATTGATGTCGTGAAAGCTTTTAGCCTTAGTCCCAGCGTGTGGTTACAGTGCTCCTGTTGCTCCATCTGGTTAAACTCAGCGTATTTAATGCACTTGCTTTCTATATTGCATTTAAATGAAGTGTGTTGGAGCGGTTTCTGAACGTGTGTGATGTTTGTGATTCCAGGTCTGACGACAGAAGGCGTTTATCGAGTCAGTGGGAACAAAACGGACCAGGACAACATCCAGAAACTGTTTGATCAAGGTGAGACACACACACACACACACACACACACACACACACACACACACACACACACACACACACACACACACACACACAGACACACAGACACACAGACACACAGACACACAGACACACAGACACACAGACACACAGACACACACACACACACACACACACACACACACAGACACAGACACAGACACAGACAGACAGACAGACATCCACACACAGACAGACAGACATCCCCACACACACACACACAGACAGACATCCCCACACACACACACACACACACACACACACACACACACACACACATATACCCACCCCCCTGCGCAGACACATACACACACAGCCCCAAACAGACAGACAGACAGACACACACACACACACACACACACACACACACACACACACACTGCGCAGACTAACACATACACACACACACACACACACACACACACACAGACAGACATCCCCACACACACACACACACACAGACAGACATCCCCACACACACACACACACACACACACACACACACATACCCACCCCCCTGCGCAGACACATACACACACAGCCCCAAACAGACAGACACACACACACACACACACATCCCCACACAGACATACACCCAAACAGACACACACACACACATTTCCACACAGACACACACATACCCACCCCCCTGCGCAGACACACACACACAGCCCCAAACACACACACACACACACACACACACACACACACACACACACACACACACACTCGTATATCTCCAGCTACCACCTGAAGGAGCACATGTGCAGCAGCAGCAGTTTCAAAGCACCGATGTTTCTCGTTATTCTTTTTCACAAATCCTGATCATTTTCCCATGAGCTCTTCAGAAAGCATGTTACCAATCGATTGGCGTTTGTGTGATGTGTGCAATACATCTGCAGAGAGTCCGAACCTGACCGCGCTGCAGAAGCAAGCTTAAAGAGAAACACATGCGGAGAAAAGAGGGAAAGTTAGGAGAGCTGCTGTGAGAATAAACACAGGCAGGAATCTGAGTACTTAACGCACTGTTTCCGTTTGTATTATTGTTTATTTATGTTTGTCCGCATTGGTCAAGTAAATAAATGTCAAAGTAAGATTGTGAATTACCGTTTCCTCCTGCAAACAGATAGAAACCTAAGTCAGCTTGTTAACGAGCTAAACATTTCCTCCAAAGTTAGAAACCACCTTTCTTCACTTACACAATATGATAAAAGCAGGTGTGTTTTAAGAACAATGTACCTTTTTAAAATGCTCCATATTGAGGCCATTTGAGTATAAAAACAAATGAAACAACTTCTTCCGAGTGTCCTAAATAAGTCTGAATGAACAAAATAACAAATCCATAAAACCCAATTAGAAGTCATTAAGAAGAGCTGTCAGTACAAGCACGAGCCAATCAAACCGCTTGCTTGTGTGTCCGGGGCGGGAGATTCATGTGATTGGTTGTTGGTCGCGCTTCAGACACGCCCACCGGCAAGCTTCAACGCGACGCTGCCGTGTGGACGTGCCGTTAAACCTCTGCATTTGCCGAGTAATTATTAAGGAGACTTTTATTAGAAGTAATCCAGTAATCATTGTGTGTGTCCCAATGGCCATTAGCTTATGCATTATGACTTCTTTAATGGTTCAAATAAAACATGTATAGTTAGATCAAAGTTAATAAATACTGCGTACTACCGCTAGTGAACTGTCAACAATTATTTGTATACTACTTGAATTAACACTTAAAGGTGGGGTAGGTAAGTTTGAGAAACCGGCTCGAGATACACTTGTTGTTATATTCCATGGAATGCTCTTAACATCCTGATAGCAATGAATATCTGAAGTGCTTTGACAAAAAATCCATAATAAAATGTCATCTGTGGAAGCCGTGGGTGGTGCTGTAAAAAGCACGACCAATCCGTTTAGCGGGCCCTGTCTGTCAGCCTTCCATCTCGTGCACGCACAAATGTATCTCGTGCCGTCATTGGGCGTGCATTGCAGCAGTACTTCAATGACTCGCCAGCAACAGACGGCCACTTTCACCATGGCAGAGTTAGGTTCAACATCGTCTACTGGTGGCAAAAGAAATAATGTAACGGAGCAAATTAGGAACAAAAAGAAAGTGGAAACTAGGAGAATTCAAACCAGAGTCAATATCGGAGTTGCTTTTCAACGATGGCGACTCCTGATGGAACACACCGAGTTGAAATCTGACGCCGTGGTCGCTCTTTTTCTCTTGGACAGGTAATTATCTGTTTTGTATGGTTTACAATTCCCCTGAACTATAGAGCCAACCTAAGTCATGTGCTCTGTAAGGAAGTCTGAAGGAAGGGGCGGATTCTTTTCGGCTGTGTACTTTCAATTCTACACAACCACACAACTGCATTAGCGGCCGCTGTCGCCCTCTGTCGGCCATCAGCGCAACTTAAATTATGACGTTAAACACATTTTTTTTTAAACAGGCCGGTCGTCAACCGCCCTTGACGACCGGCCTGTTTAAAAAAAAATTGTTTAACGTCATAATTTAAGTTCTGTGGTTCTCCAGATTCTACAGATAGCCAGTCCGCCCCTGGTAGGCAGGCAGTATAAGTAAAAACGAAGAAACATGCCTTTTAGTATCCACTTTCTATCACGTGAATGAAAGCAAAAACGTATATTATTAATACTGAATATTCTACTTCTCATATTCCTGTGAATGCCAGTCATTCGGTTGGTATATAATCTATGAAATTAAAGTCACAAAATGGCAAAATATGACTAATTCCCGCTGTGAACTGTCTGAGATAAGAGAAGCCACACATGGAGTGAACCTGCTGCTCCCAAACCTCTTGAATAAAGTCCTCTCTGTCTGGTGTGATGTTTCTCTACAGAGCTTCTCATGTCTTTCCTCTCCTCGCTCCGTTTCCATCCGTGTGTGAAAACCACCATTACAGCCAATCATCTCCTCTGTCAGTAACGAGCTGCCGGCTACTCGTCTCTTCCTCCATGAACTGCGTCTATTGAAATGGAAATAGTGGAAGATTAGAACGTGACGCGGGGGTCTTCGGGGGTTTATGGGGTCGCTGTGGTTCTGCTTCATTCACAGCGGGGGCAGCAGCTGTTTGTTGTTCATTCAAAACACTCATCAAACACCGGCGTCTCCTTTTCTTCCTCGTTTTCTGTCCATTATTCCCTTAAGATCTTCTGTGTGTGTGTGTGTGTGTGTGTGTGTGTGTGTGTGTGTGTGTGTGTGTGTGTGTGTGTGTGTGTGTGTGTGTGTGTGTGTGTGTGTGTGTGTGTGTGTGTGTGTGTGTGTGTGTGTGTGTGTGTGTGTGTGTGTGTGTGTGTGTGTGTGTGTGTGTGTGTGTGTGTGTGTGTGTGTGTGTGTGTGTGTGTGTGTGTGTGTGTGTGTGTGTGTCAGAGTGCGTGTGTGTGAAAGAGTGTGTGTGTGTGTGAAAGAGAGTGTGTGTGTGTGAAAGAGAGTGTGTGTGTGTGACAGCTGTCATGTTTCCTCAGGGCTCTTGTCCTCCTTCTCGCTCCCTTTTTCCCTCATCCCTCTTCTTCATCGTCCTTTGACCAAAACAGGAAGTGACGTGTCTTTCTTTCTTCTTCGTCCTCCTCCTCTTCCTCTCGGGGTTAATTAGAGAGCTGACACCAGTTTGATGTGTGTCACAGACTGCAGAGTGAGGCTATGAACCTCAAAAGGAAGCGGTGGAGCAGAAATATCGTTTTCTTTTTGGAGTGTTTTCTGTTCGCTCCATCAGAGAGACACTGGCTCTGTGCTCAGAGAATGTCTCGTGCACAACAATTGGAGAGATGCTACTAAAAAAAGTGCAAGAATAAGAACGAGAATGTGACCAAAAGGTTGTCGGTTCAATCTCTCATATTCATTTGCCTACGTTGTGTACGTTAGTGTCAAAGTACAGGTTCTTCCTTTTATTTCCCTCTTTGTTTTAACGTTTTTGATTCTTGTAAAGGCCAGTTGTTGTTGTTGTTGTTGTTGTTGACTGTGTGAGGAAGTTATATCACTTCATTTAGAATAACCACGTGCCGGAAAGGTGATCACAGAAGTGAGAGGAAGTGATACATGAAAAGGCGTCAGAAATGTCCGTTTGAAATGCGTCTATTTATTTATAAAGCGCGTTTTAAAACTATTTTTGGTCGAGCCAAAGTGCTGTACATGCAAATAATAAATAACTACTACAATCGCAAAACAGAAGACAATAAATTACAACAGCATCTGTGACCCGCTCTATCGAAATCAGTCGGAAGTCTCAACGGCTCATTTCAAAATAAACGTGGATTTACGTAAAAAACTATTTTTTCAGGGTTCGGGTGTTTTGTTTGATTTTAAACAATCAAAGTCTTGGCTTTCAGAATATGAAACTTTTATTTCCAAACTCACGATAAATACATTCTTTAAGTTTGTAAAGGGAAGAAGACGCCTCTCACTCGCACTCTGCTGTTCCGCAGCGCCGCCCCCCCTCCCTCCGGCTGACATTATGAATTTAAGCGTAGAGTAATCATAAATAACACGGCAGGGTCCGTTACAGTTTGTTTTCATCTGATTTCAAATAAACAAAGTCTTGGCTTTCAGAATATTAAACTTGTTTCGGCAAATTCAGATGATAAATAGAGCTTTGACGCTTCGGCATAATTACAAGCGGAGAACGGGGTAACTTAACGTCACAGCAGGCACAACAACAGCCGGTGTTTCTCCTGAGGGTTTTCCCCGGGAAACAAACGCAATACTCACAAATGCAAAATTACACAAACACACACGTATACACACACACACACACACACACACACGTATACACACACACACACACACACACACACACACACGTATACACACACACACCACACACACACACACACACACACACACACACACGTATACACACACACTCGCGAGCTTCCCCTCCAAACGAAAATATCTTCCCTCCGTAGTATTTTGATCATTTGCTAATAACCAATCAGATCGATGGATTCCAGAGAGAGGAAACTTTGAAGGCCTTTTTCTCAAAATGATGACTCTGTGACAGTCATTACATAATGTGACATATTTTGCTTAATATTTGGAGAACAACAAAAATCCTGATATCATTAGAAAGCTAGGAATCTCCTCTTTCCAACAGTGCATACAACTCAAACTGCGTCTTCGGGTCAATGCGACTGATTTCGATGGAGCTGGTCACAAATATAAAAAAACAAAAGCACAGGGAAAAGTCAGGAGTCGTGCTCCGCTCCGACTAGAAGGCCAGAGAGCAGAAGTGAGTCTGAACGGCCCGTCCACACGGCGGCGTGCGTTGACGCTTGCCGGTGGGCGTGTCTGAAACTCGACCAACAACCAATCACATGAATCTCCCGCCCCTGACACACAAGCAGCGGTTTCATTGGCTAGAGCTTGTACTGGCATATGATTCGATTGGCTGACGCTTCTGCCGAGGCTTCAAAAGTTGAACATTGCTCAACTTTTGCAGCGAGCCACGCCAGCAAAGCTCCGCGTCGCTTCCCACAATGCAGTTCGGCGAAAAGTGACGTCACCCCATTCAAAGTGAATGGTGAAGCTTTCAACGCACGCCGCTGTGTGGACGGGCCGTTAGTGTAGATTTAAAAACCCCTAGGGTCTGGGCCGACCTCACATGGAGGGGCAGAGTGTTCCAGAGCCTGGGGCCGGCTGCTGCGAAGGCTCGGTGCCCTCGGGTTTTGAGCCTGGTCTTAGGCACTATCAGCAGCAGCTGGTCAGCCGAGCTTAAGGCTCTGGGGTGTAGCGCTGGAGGAGTTCAGCTACATAGGCCGGAGCCAGCCCATTTAGAGCTTTGAAAACAAATAAAAGGAGTTTACAATCTATTCTGAACCGAACTGGAAGCCAGTGCAGTGAGGCCAGAATTGAGGTGATGTGGTCGTGCCATGATGTGGCAGCTGCGTTCTGCACTAGCTGCAGGCGTCTGATTGGTGCCTGGCCCATACCCACATACAGAGCGTTGCAATTATCCAACCTTGTGGTTACAAAGGCGTTAATAACGCGTTCTAGTAGGGCTGTGCAATTAATCGTATTTTAATCGCAATTACGATTTTGGCCTGCCACAATTACAAAAACAACATAATCGAAAATGATTTAGCTTTGCTAGGTTGTGACCGTGCACTCAACATATTTGATC
>CM053249.1:1711565-1822872 GCA_028583405.1 Pogonophryne albipinna
ACTGTAGAGTGTGTGTGTTTGTGTAGGAGTTAAACCCTTAGTTTGATGCACCAGCAGGGGCTAAACTCTGTCGACGTTCAAATGTACGTTTCCCTGCGATGACAGTGAACACACCGCAGCTTCTTCACTTCATCCTAAAAGCTGCTGTCAAACACATCGGGACGTTTGCAGTTTTTACATCGAGCTGACACACTCACACACACACACACACACACACACACACACACACACACACACACACACACACACACACACACACACACACACACAGAGAGAAGCTGTCGTATGAACTGCAGTCACGACTGTCTGTTGAATTATTCCTGAGGGAACTGAGTGAACTTTGCTCTGAAACATCTAGACGTCTGAATGTAAAGCGACAAATTAAAGCCTGATTCTGTTACAAATAACAACAAGAAAGAGTAAACAAACAAACTCAACATCTTCAGGTCCAAGAAAGAAACATAGTCTTTAATTACTACCTAGTGAGAGCGAATCTAAAACGTTACCTGTCTTCTTTGTATTTGATATAAAAGTGCAAGAAAAGACACTTTTGACATGGAGTCATTTAAGAGCTTCATCTCAGATGTCGAGAGACCCCTACCCGAGGTAGAACAAAACACAACAATGATTATTCTTATCTTTAGGATCTCCCATTAATGAAATTGATTGTTGACAAATTTGATTTTGGGGGACCGAATGTTGTTTGGGTTCTTTAGAACTTCCCCAATTCCTGAAAAAGAGCCACATTAGTCCAGCCCGAATGTGGGGACCAAAAGCCCATAAGAATGACCACTCTTTTCCTCTTCAGATTTGCTGAGGTATGAACCGGCTGTCCTACATCACCAAATAGTCAGACAATTATTTAACTAAAAGAATACTGAATTATAGTCCTGTCGACTTAGCTTTAGATTAAGGCCCAGACACACCAATCTGACACCAAAGAACACGTCCCGACGGAACACACCGCAAAGACTTCAGCCGACGGCCAAGAAGCACGTACGAACTGCGCATGCGTGAGTGGCAATACCTCTTCTTACCAGCAGGCGGCGGTAGTGTGTATTCGTCATTCAAAAGAGGCAACAACCGGAAGACAGACTGCGTGATAACCAAGAGAAGAAGAACAGACTGCGTGATATAAAGAAATAGCGTGTGCGTTGGTCTTCGGTTTCTTCATTCCAGATCGCTATGATGAAAAAGAAAATCTTGCATCCAGCTGGGATGAAAATGAAAAAGAATATCCGTCTGTGTGTGCCTTCTTAATCGTTTGTTTACGTCCCTCACTTCCGTTTCGCTTCTCATGCACTGATTCGCTAGCTGAACAGCCAATCAGAGTGATTTCTTTGACCATGTTGAACCCACCGATTCAACATGTCGAATCGGTGGGTTTTCGGACAAAAAGGTGTCGGCACGGCCGTAAAGAGGCAACTGTGCGGGACTCACCAATCTGAGTAGGTCGACACGACGCTCATCGACGGCCAGACATCTATCGACGGCCAAAATCGGCCCGGTGTGTCTGGGCCTTTAGACGGAAATTGTACTTTTTGGTGATAGGAACATAGGACTCCATCACTTTTCTCTCATTAATCAGAAAAACCCTAAAAACTACACCATTACTGAATTGTCTAGGGTGCTATTGAACACTAACCAGTAGTTGTATGGAAATATCTGGTACAGTTATTTTGCAAATGAGATTTCTTTAGACCAGTGCTTCTCAAAGTGTGGTCCGTGACTGCCCCCTGGTGGTCCGTGAGTATATTGGTAACATTTCACATTTGAAATAAATAAATACATTTAAGTTTTCCGCACTCTCGCGGAAATATCTCCGCAATGGAGCGAGCTTAAGTTTCACTTTCGATTGCATGATATAGCCCAGCGCAACACCTTCGTCACACATGCTGCCACTTGTTTGTATCATTTTCAGGCGATTTATAATCTGTTCTAGAAAAACGATGTGTTTTTGGATATTTCTGGAGTTAGGTGGTCCGCGAGTGTTTTTTTATTGGTTAAGTCCTTGGTATGAAAAAGTTTGAGAAACACTGCTTTAGACATAGGCCTACCTCTTCTCTGAGGCTTTCCTCCTCCAGCTGCACAGTGACGGGATTTAATGACAGCTGTCACTAACCAAATGAATCCTTTGAAGATTTCATAAATGGCGACTCTAATCATAATGTCACACTGCATCAGTCTGTGATTGAATCTGAACAGTCAGCTCATCGTAACGGTTAACGAATGGTGTTTATTTAACCAAATACAGTGTAAAACATCGACTTCAGTTTTAATTGGCGCCCATTTAAAGGCAGAAAAATACAGGCTGAACGTCTTATTTTAATGATTTGTGTTAAAGCAAATTAATTGTATATGCTACACAAATATGGCCAGGATCTGTTGAATTTTCGGAATTGGGGTGTTGGTTTAGAAACACTTGAAATAAGTTAAGAGAGATCATAGAAAACTATCTCTGCTAAAAAGTGAGCAATGATTGAGAGTCAGAGCTCAACATTTCAGATGTGTATCTCACACTGCACTGTGACTTTAATTCATGTTCCTTTGTTGTTCATGTTTCATTATCTTTGCTTTTAAATTAGTGTTTTTAAATGCCATTTATAATATGTTTTCAATAAGTATATCAATGGTCCAAAGAGGTTGTATTCTACAGTGTGCCTGAATGTAATCATGGCGTAGGTGTGTAGTGTGATTCTGTGTAGTTTATTGATGGCATCCCGTTGGGTTTGACGTCATCTGAACAGGACATCGCACGCTCACTGCTTGATAGCGCGAAGGTCCGTTTACGCCGGTTGTTAAACAACATCGTTATGGGGAAGTCTGCGTCCAAATGGTTGGAAGATAAGGAGGAAGGACAATCAATACTGTCTATAGTCAATGTGAGGTCAAGTGTGTCGCCAAGGTAACCGGTTAAAACTCAAAGTGGCGATGAGGTCTTAACATGTATGGAAAGGGTCTTAAGAAAGGTTTTAAAAGGTCTTCCATGTGACTTCAGGACTCCTGCAGATACCCTGTATAAGTGTCATGTATTATTATTACTACTATCTATCCGCATTTTGACTACAGGTTTTAGCGCGGCTCGCCATGGCTCGGTTCGGCTCACTTTAAGCTGCGTTTCCATTACAGTTAGTAACGAGGGTAGTAACTATAGTAACCACGCAGTGTAGGCGGGGCCATCGGCTGGGTTGTCTAACATAAATGTAAGGCTTGTTTGTTAGAAGTGATCTTTGCAATAGATCGGGACACAACGCTTTCAAGCAAAGAACAGGGCGTTAGCAAACACGTACCACCTCGTCCAACGACCACGGCGTGCCTTTTTGTGCTGCCATTTCTTTATGGGTTTGTTTAAATTCGAAATACTTTGTTGAAATTAGAAATACTTTGTTGAAATTAGAAATACTTTGTTTAAATTCGAAATACTTTGTTGAAATTAGAAATACTTTGTTTAAATTCGAAATACTTTGTTGAAATTAGAAATACTTTGTTGAAATTAGAAATACTTTGTTGAAATTAGAAATACTTTGTTGAAATTCGAAATACTTTGTTGAAATTAGAAATACTTTGTTGAAATTAGAAATACTTTGTTGAAAATCTTTGAAATTAGAATACTTTAAATCGAACTTTGTGAAATTAGAAATACTTTGTTGAAATTAGAAATACTTTGTTGAAATTAGAAATACTTTGTTGAAATTCGAAATACTTTGTTGAAATTCGAAATACTTTGTTGAAATTAGAAATACTTTGTTGAAATTAGAAATACTTTGTTTAAATTAGAAATACTTTGTTGAAATTAGAAATACTTGCTGACGGTAGCTCGTCTGTTTTAAAAATGGTGCTTGGGGACCGTCTCGCGCAATGACGATTCTCTCGGACCAATCAGCGGTCGGCAGTGTTTTACGTCACTAGCTTAGCATATTTTCAGCTCGCTTGGAACCTCGACTGAGGTGGTTCTAAAAAAGTACCAGTGAGCCGGTACCACCGCTAGTGGAAAAGCAAAAAAGTGCGAGCCGAGCCAAAACCCTGTAGTGGAAATGCGCTATTTAAAAATATTGTTATTATTATTATAATTTTCTCAACCTTCCCCCCCCCCCCCCCCACAGGGTGAGCCAGCACAGTAAGTGCACCCTCATGACGGCGGACAACCTCTCCATCTGTTTCTGGCCGACTCTGATGCGCCCCGACTTCGAGAACAAGGAGACGCTCTCCACCACGAAGCTGAACCAGGCGGTCATCGAGGCGTTCATCGTGCAGAGCGAGTACTTCTTCCACGGCGGAGAAATGGCGGAAGGTTCCAGCAACGAAGGAACGCCTCCTCCTCATCACTGCCACAACATGGTGGAGGCTCTTCTTCCTCTGCAGCTGCCTCCCCCCATGCAGCCGCAGCAGATCCAGCACACGCTGCACCCCGACGCGCTCATGTAACAGAGAGCATGCTGGGAAACGCAGTCCGTTAGTTTGTCTGTCTGTCAAGGAGGTGAACGAGACACACGGACCGTTTGTTGGATTTAAAAGTCATCTGTGAGGTTTTAGAGACGACCGGACGTCACGTTTTTTTTGTTTTTTGGACGCCCTCATCTAACAGAAGGCATGCTGGGAATTGCAGTCCAATTGTTGCGTCTGTTTGTCATCGAGGTGAACGAGACACATGGACCGTTTGTTGGATTAAAACGTCATCTGTGAGGTGTGTTAAACTTCCAGATTAGAGACGATCGGACGTTTTCTTTCCTTTTTTGGACGCGCTCATCTAACAGAGAGCATGCTGGGAAACGCAGTCCATTAAGTGCTTCTGTTTGTCATGGAGGTGAATGAGCTTTGAGAGGCCGTTTGTTGGATTAAAACTAATCCGTGAGATCTGTTAAATCCCGGATTCGAGACAATCGGACGTCACCTTTGTTTTGTTTATTTTTGGAACTCATTTTTTCGACCCTTTTAGGAGACTCGGCACATAGAGACAACTCTTTAGCAGGGTCTTACCTGGATTTACTAATAAAGATTTCCCCTCTTTTACCTTCACCCTGATGGAATAGCACACTGAGCAAATCCCGCTTAAACCCCCCCCCCCCCCCCAAACAACAGAAAAGGGAAGTTAAAATGTAACGACTGCAACTCAAAAATGAACGCTGACTCATTCGATATTTGACCGACTAACTTACAGAGACTTCGGCTCAGGAAACTCTTCCAACGCCGAAAACCAGTCGTAGGATAAAACGTCAAAACAACCAGTTGGATTTGTGAACTGAAAACATGACGAGTTGTTCAGAAAAACTGAATAATCCCTCCCCCCTTCTTCGTGAACTTTGACCCTCTTAACGAACATAACAGCACATGCACGATTTCTGTCAAAAGTCCCACTCATGTCTGTTTGTTTGTTTATGTTGTTTTTTTATCATTTCGACTGTCTTTGCTTTTTTTAACATGTTTTGTGATGTCTACCCTGAGCGTGTGTGTGTGTGTGTGTGTGTGTGTGTGTGTGTGTGTGTGTGTTCCTTCTCTTTCGAGGGAAGAGGGGATCAGGAGGGAATTTAAGAAACTCGTTACACTCCGTACGAAAGACTTAACGGACTTCAAACCTCCAGCTAACGCTCTCGTCTCCTTCGAACGCCAAACTCTCAACGAGGAAACCACTACGTCGCAATGCATTCTGGATCTTTTCCGAGGCGTCTTCCCGTGTTTGACGCTCTAATCGTCTTCATTTCTACCTTCTGTTGCTTTGTTGGAAACTAAAAATGTGCATGTCTCTGTTTTTTGCCACTTAGTGAGATATAAAAAAAAAGAAAAACTCAGATGTATTTTATCTGAATCTTTTGGTTTTGGTTTAAGGGGAACATTTCCACAGAGAAACTCTCACGAGGAGCTTTTATTGCATTTGTTTCTTCTCCGTCATGCAAGAAATCCACTCTTTAATATCATATTTTTGGTTATATGTCGAATAGTTTTCCCTAAATAGAGGAAAGAAGTATATATAAGTATAAATATATATATAAATATATCAGCAGCAGACTGATTTAGTGAAATACCGCGGGGTACTGGACTGTATAATCTGTCAGAAGCTATACTCATATTTCTTTGTGTGTGTGTGTGAGTGTCTGAATGTGTGTGTGAGTGTCTGAATGTGAGTGTCTGAATGTATGTGTGTGTGTGTGGGTTTTAATCCTCTGGCTCGTCTGAAAGAGAAAGAAAATCCCTCGTCGTTTTCTTCATCGATGACACTTTGAGGCTGAGAGAGAGAAATCCTTAGAGTTGAGATTAACTTGAATTCACTGACTTTGTTCGCCTGGTCCTCATTTACTTTCTTTATTTTGAAGTAGTATCGTCCTTCTAAAAGATTAAAAATATGTTTTACAGAAACTTCAAACACTCTTCTGTCCATCTGGATAAACACATCCCACCAAACAATTCACGACTTCTTACCTAAAAATATGAATCTGTGACGCTTTATTTTACACAAATCCATAGTTTCAATGTCTGATTAATTTCAATTAAAACAAGGCCTTTTGTTGGCTTTTCCCGTTCCAGTAAAGTGTCATTTTGTATGAGGAAAAATAACATTAAAGCATGGTCACAGTAGACAGGGGCGCCGCTTGCAAACAGGCAAGGCAGGCAACTGCTTGGGGCCCCGCACCAGAAGGGGGGGCCCCCAAAGAAGGTAGATGAAGAAGGTCCACAGCAACGACAACATGAAACACCTTTTAATTTACTGCAACGACATGTCGGGAAACCCCCTCAAGGCGGCCCGATGCATAGCGCGCCGTAAGAAACTGCTTGGGGCCCGGACCAGAAGGGGCCCCCCAAAGAAGGTAGATTAAGAAGGTCCACAGCAACGACAACATGAAACACCTTTTAATTTACTGCAACGACATGTCGGGAAACCCCCTCAAGGCGGCCCCATGCATAGCGCGCCGTAAGAAACTGCTTGGGGCCCGGACCAGAAGGGGCCCCCCAAAGAAGGTAGATTAAGAAGGTCCACAGCAACGACAACATGAAACACCCTTTAATTTACTGCAACGACATGTCGGGAAACCCCCTCAAGGCGGCCCCATGCATAGCGCGCCGTAAGAAACTGCTTGGGGCCCGGACCAGAAGGGGCCCCCCAAAGAAGGTAGATTAAGAAGGTCCGCAGCAACGACAACATGAAACGCCCTTTAATTTACTGCAACGACATGTCGGGAAACCCCCTCAAGGCGGCCCCATGCATAGTGCGCCGTAAAAAACTGCTTGGGGCCCGGACCAGAAGGGGCCCCCCAAAGAAGGTAGATTAAGAAGGTCCACAGCAACGACAACATGAAACACCCTTTAATTTACTGCAACGACATGTCGGGAAACCCCCTCAAGGCGGCCCCATGCATAGCGCACCGTAAGAAACTGCTTGGGGCCCGGACCAGAAGGGGCCCCCCAAAGAAGGTAGATTAAGAAGGTCCACAGCAACGACAACATGAAACACCCTTTAATTTACTGCAACGACATGTCGGGAAACCCCCTCAAGGCGGCCCCATGCATAGCGCACCGTAAGAAACTGCTTGGGGCCCGGACCAGAAGGGGGGCCCCCAAAGAAGGTAGATTAAGAAGGTCCGCAGCAACGACAACATGAAACGCCCTTTAATTTACTGCAACGACATGTCGGGAAACCCCCTCAAGGCGGCCCATGCATAGCGCACCGTAAGAAACTGCTTGGGGCCCGGACCAGAAGGGGGGCCCCCAAAGAAGGTAGATTAAGAAGGTCCACAGCAACGACAACATGAAACACCCTTTAATTTACTGCAACGACATGTCGGGAAACCCCCTCAAGGCGGCCCCATGCATAGCGCACCGTAAGAAACTGCTTGGGGCCCGGACCAGAAGGGGGGCCCCCAAAGAAGGTAGATTAAGAAGGTCCGCAGCAACGACAACATGAAACGCCCTTTAATTTACTGCAACGACATGTCGGGAAACCCCCTCAAGGCGGCCCCATGCATAGCGCACCGTAAGAAACGGCTTCTTATTTTAAGTTTCGTTGCCTTGCTGCGCTCCGGGGGGGAAGAGTGTGTTGGGGCGCCACTGATGGTGATGAAAGCTGGTTTTATTATATGCAATAGTAGAAGTACTCGAGTACACTTTTGAGTTACTTCACTTGAGTATTTCATGCCACCTATCGCGACATTTCAGAGGGAAATATCCTACTTTTAAACTAATATAGATCGAGTCTTTCTTACGGTGTAGGTTTTGGCACTTTTACCTGATTAAAGGATCTGAACTCTTCCTCCTCCTCTCTCTGGTAATTTGGAGCTAACTATAGAGGATGTGGGGTTTCCAATTGGCACACTTCTAATCAATTAGTGTTCAGTTAGTTGAGTCTTTTAATCAGGACACAGCGGGGGGGCTCCACACGAAAACAATTCAGCGTTAGTGGATGAAGTTTGTAATAAAACACCAGAAAGATCCAATCTTCCATCTTCTTTGATGTCAGTCGTCTACATGCATGCGTGCATACCCTAAAGTACGCTTCTCTAGGGAGGCAGTGGGAATTAAACATTGTTTTTGGAGGATGTAATGGTTTCAAAACAACCTCAATGTGTATTTATTTTTAATCTCAAGCGATCGATGGAATGATATTTAATCCAGATGCACAGAAGAGTCTTCTTAATAACTTTTAAACGAGTGCAGACACCTTGAGGTTACATCTTAAAGGTTTTTACTAACGACTCCTGCCAAGCCGTCTGAAATATTTCACTAAAAACACCTTTTAATGCTGAATTTCTTGAACCAATACCCGTTGAAAATGGATGTAAACTCACTTTCTTAATGTCTCTCTCAGTTTAATAGAATAATAAGAATATCTGCTCTCAGTGAATTACGGTGACCGTCTGATCACCACATTAAAAGCCCTTCATTCATAATTGAACAGTCTTTTAGTAACTTGCCAAGAAAATTAATCCGATTAGTGGTTTGTTATACCCAGAATGCATTGCTCTGCTAGTGTCTAAGTGTATGTGAGGAAGTAGGAAAGGAAGGAAGGAAAGTTAAGCTTTTGTTTAAAAACGGGATCAGCAAAACGACTCAAAGTGTTTTCGATGAACGTCGGCGACCGGGAGGATTCCAATTATACGATCATGTCGGCTCGGGGTGCGTCCCATTTCTGATGTGTGTCTCCTGTGTCCTTGAAGTCGGTCAGCTTTTTTATTGGATGACTGAAATGTGAACCCAGAAAACGTCACGAGGGAATTTCTGTCTTCTTGAGATTCTACGTTTTTAATAACTTTTAGGAATAATTCTGACTTTTAGGATAAAAAACAAACCAATTAAGTATCAATAAAATATGAACTTACGAAGTCACAACAATAACATAAAAAGGACATTTTTGTTATGTTACTTAACTTACTTTTAAAATCCACTCCATTTCAAATAATGAAGTACATTTTAAACCAGTTTTATTTTCCCATTTTTGCTCAAAAAAGTAGTTTTATCAGCTTAAAATGTTGTGTATTTTGACCACTACAGTACACTATGGAGTAAAATGTGGTTCCAAATCACTAATATTGGATTATTCCTCGTGTTGTAATACTTCTAAAGGAGATATTTGGATTGTAAATCGGACAAAACAAGGTATTTAAAGAACTTAATATGAATAATTGTACATTTAAACCCCTTTTTCTTACAATTACAACAAGAGGTTAGAAAAGCATCATCTATTGGAATCTTAATTTAAGAGACAAGGTCGTATGGAAGCGAAATGGAAACGCGGCCAAAGTCCTGTCTCTGAACATCGAAACAAATCTGATTTAGGGACCTTTTTAAAAGGACACTTTGAAGGAGACTCGTGTCTGGAATGGGACGCTCTTTGAGTTGTGAATGAGAGGGTTAGGGGTTAGCGTTAAAGGGGATAAATATTCAGAATGGAACGAAGCCAAAAACCCATTTTAAGGTGACGTTGGACTGAAGGGCACATAGAAGGGAGCGAATGGGGGAAATGGAACGCGGCCAAAAGCGTCCTGATCTACGATTTCTTTTTTTTCTTTCTTTGGGAGGTGGGGGGGGGGGGGGGGGGGTCTCAGCAGCTGCTAGATAATAAAAGATTAAGCTGTTCGTCTGTAGTTTTTCTCATCAATCAATCGACTGTTATCATCCTGTTGATACGACCTCATCAGTCGCACCGGTGTACAAACAGCTGTGTATTATAGTAAATAAAAATGATTTTCAGAAATGAAAAAAGTCTAAAACAAGTTTTTCTTTTCTGTTTTTCCTCCATAATGTTTCAAAATAAAGTTTCTTTTTTTCCAAAAATTCCTGCGTGTTTTATATTTCTTCCGTTTGACTTTAACAATGATTTTGATGGGTTAATGAATACACCTTTATTTAGTTTTAGAGGTCTCCTATCATCCTCTTCTTCATCAGTATATCACAGGGCTCAGATAGATCCAGAGCCTGTCTCTGATTGGCTGAAACACCAAACAGATCATTGCAGCATTACCCATAATGTTGATGTAGAAGAGACATGAAGAAGAGGGGACACATGTTGATGTAGAAGAGACATGAAGAAGAGGGGACACATGTTGATGTAGAAGAGACATGAAGAAGAGGGGACACATGTTGATGTAGAAGAGACATGAAGAAGAGGGGACACATGTTGATGTAGAAGAGACATGAAGAAGAGGGGACACATGTTGATGAAGAAGAGACATGAAGAAGAGGGGACACATGTTGATGTAGAAGAGACATGAAGAAGAGGGGACACATGTTGATGTAGAAGAGACATGAAGAAGAGGGGACACATGTTGATGTAGAAGAGACATGAAGAAGAGGGGACACATGTTGATGTAGAAGAGACATGAAGAAGAGGGGACACATGTTGATGTAGAAGAGACATGAAGAAGAGGGGACACATGTTGATGTAGAAGAGACATGAGGAAGAGGGGACACATGTTGATGTAGAAGAGACATGAAGAAGAAGGGACACATGTTGATGTAGAAGAGACATGAAGAAGAGAGGACACATGTTGATGTAGGAGAGACATGGAGAAGAGGGGACACATGTTGATGTAGAAGAGACATGAAGAAGAGGGGACACATGTTGATGTAGAAGAGACATGAAGAAGAGGGGACACATGTTGATGTAGAAGAGACATGAGGAAGAGGGGACACATGTTGATGTAGAAGAGACATGAGGAAGAGGGGACACATGTTCATGTAGAAGAGACATGAAGAAGAGAGGACACATGTTGATGTAGAAGAGACATGAAGAAGAGGGGACACATGTTGATGTAGAAGAGACATGAAGAAGAGGGGACACATGTTGATGTAGAAGAGACATGAAGAAGGAAGGAATATTAAACCTGTGAAGTTGTGGTTAAACCCTTCGATGGCCTGGGAGCGCCTTGGGACCCCCCAGTCAGAGCTGGTTGATGAGGGGAGAGGAACGTTTGGGGGTCTCTGCTGGAACTGCTACCTCCGAGACCCGACCACGGATAAGCGGAGAAGATGGAAGATGGACATGTCTCGATTGTGGTAAAATGATCTTATTTACTTGTTGTTGGCAGATTTTCACATAACATACTTTATGAGTTTGGCTTATTAAGTAAAGACTAAACAAAATGAATCTCCAATTTGACTTTTTTCTCAGAATTTGTCCATTTAAAAAAAAATGTTACTTTAAAAAAAAAAAAAAATTATTTCCAGAATTTTACTTTTCTTTTAAAATAATTGTGTGACATTCTCACTGAAGAGACTTGCCATTATTTGCCCTAGACTTCTGCTTTCAGACGTAGTTAATTATGAAGTTATCAGATAATAATCCAATGCAGAGGCAATACTGTAAAATACATTAAAAACAGAATAAGTACACAAGTAAAAGCTAAATTGTACTTTGGTACACTAATTTCTTTGTACATGTACTCAATGACTATACTAAAGTACACCTTTGAAGTACTTACCCTCTACATTTACTCCACCTAACTTTAAAGGTGCGTGTTCTTGGTGGATTTAAGGTTTTGAGTTTTAACAAAGAAAAAACCATGTGTGTGTGAGTGTGTGTTTTGTAATGCTCTTTGGCTGGTGTGTTGTGGAGAATATAAAAGTACAATAGAATAACTCATAGTTTGGGGTTGTATTAATATAATGTATAATAGTGATAATCGTTCATTTGAACAGTTTCAGGATCTGCAGATGTGGAGAATGTAAATGGCGCCATCTTGTGGACAAAATCTGAACTTCACTAAAACCACAGCACTTTTATTAGATTTAATTAATTTAAAGGAGCAAGAGCTGTAAGAATGTGTTATCTAATCAATAAATCATTTTATTTCGTCACACCCATCTCTTAGTCTTTTTCTAGTATTGACATATTTTGATATTAACTCGTTCTTGTATTTTTTCTGACAATAAACCTTCAAATGCTCTTTAAAACGTTTTTAATCAACAAGTGAATTGACCAAAGCCACACTTGCATTCTGCCTGATTACTGAGCTCAGCGTGTTTTGAAGTCATGACAAGGTACAACATATGGGACTTTTGGAAATTCTCATAAATTCCAGTATTTGTTTTATTCGAACCTGCTTGTCGTCAGTTGACCTTAATTGAAATGTATCAGTCATGCTCAGATGTTTCCCCAATACAATTATTTTTCATATAAGGTAGACAACACTTCTGTCAAGTTGCTTTGTTCACAAGTCGTTTCCCAGTCTTTCAATTTCGTCCAGGAAGAAGTCCATGTCTTCCTTGGAAACCAGCGTAGAGATGACAATCATGCGGAAAAAGTTGACCTTGTCTCCCAAAGGTTGGTAGCCCACCATCATCGTGCCTTGCTTGATCATGCGCTCCTTGATGACTGGAGCTACCTATTATCAAGAACAAAAACACAGTTTGATTCAGAAGCTCTGCGGAGGTGAACGCTTTAAGATGGTGGCCTCGGTGTTTTGTTAACAAAGCATGAAACACAATCATTTAGTCTTTCTGTTCCCAATCCAGTGAGACTTACGTTTGCCAGTCTGTCCTGGTAATCTGCATTTCCTTCCTTTCCCCTCATGCTTGGCGGGATAAACCAGAAGCATACATTCAGAAACTCTGGCTGCCCATGGAGAAAAACACACTGGGTGAAAACATTGAATCTTCAGTATGATATCAGTATGCTGGAGATATTTACTCACCTCCCACAAAAGATGAAACCCTTCCCGTTTCCTCATCTGCTCCACCAGATACCTGCAAGAGGGATGTTAACGATACAATCAAATACAAAGGGGCTTTATTGGCATGATCTTAACCCTCCTATTGTCTTCGTTTTCCCCCTTACTTTGGTGTTCGCGGTCAAATTTGACCGGTCCCGTTTTAACTGCTATTACATTAACACAAAAACCATTAATCATCACCACATTTAATTCAACACCCTTTCAAACTGTACATATGGTATCAGACTACTGGCATACATGAAACACTGCAGTCAATATACAAAGAACAGACACTGAACATGTATTGTGTGCCAGGTGTGATCCATGAGGGGGGAGGGGCACATAAGGGGGGGGCCACACATCTAGAGTGTGTGTGTGTGTGTGTGTTTTATCTGATCCGGATGGTTACTAATTCCTTTTCGTCATGGCCGTCATGTTTGACCGGGAACACCATGGTGTTCAAACATGACGGGGAACACCATGGTGTTCCCCGTCATGTTTGAACACCATGGTGTTCCCGGTCATGTTTGAACACCATGGTGTTCAAACATGACGGGGAACACCATGGTGTTCCCAGTCAAACATGACCGAGAACACCATGGTTGTTACAAAGTTGACTAAATCATCCAAAATGCAATGAAAGTGAAGATCAGCCATTGTACATGTTCAAATGTCTCCTGTGAAGGATATCATGAAGCCTGAATGCAATCGAATGTAAAACAAAAAAGTTATGATTGATGAAAGTAGTGAATCGGTCAGATTTGACCCGAAGACAACAGGAGGGGTAAACATAGTATTGCCAAAGCATTCGGCACGAGGCGATAACAGAATAACACTTTCTGTTCATCTTCATTACAGCTCAACAAACAGACGGCAGTGCTATAATTTTGTCTCAATAGGATAAGATCAAGTTCAACTATAGGTTTGTGTTTGACTTCAGCTGGATGCCTACCTTACAAGGTTAAAAGCTTTGTCTACACGCTCGGCCAAGCCAATGGAGCCAACAGCTTTCCACATCAACCAGAGCTTCAGACAGTCATCCTTGCGGCCACACTGTACCGTCTTGTCCCCGATATCCAGATTGACATCATAGAATTTGTCTTGCTGGAAGAGGTAGGTGGCGTTGGCACTGTGGCACTTTTTCAACAGGTTCTGAGGACAAGCACAAGTCAACTACTGTCCCTGATTAATACAACGTTAAACTTTATTATGTGTATCAGATAACGCTGTAGCCTCAAACCGTTGTATCATGCAGCAGCAAGGCAGAACACTGCAGGCCAGCCATCAGCAGCTTGTGTGGATTCCAGGCTACTGAATTTGCTCTTCACAAACACACGAACATTGTTCATATTGACCATAGCTGCCTAACTGTATCCTTTAAAACAGTGAAAGTGTATTTTCATCATGCATATGAATACCTGGCAACCCCTTTCATCAGATGTCTGTGCTGCTCGGAAAACAGCACGCTCCCTCCCCAGGCCCCCTGAAACAGAACACATGTCATTCACCGTTAGTAAAGACACCCGAAGCTTGTCCACAGACTTGAGTCCGTGTCTTTCAGGACCACTCACGTCGACATGCATCCAGACGGTGTGTTTCTCGCAGACATCAGCGATACGGTCCAGTGGGTCAAACGCACCCCGCACTGTTGTCCCTGATGGACACAAACGCTGGCACTTCAGGTTTGCAGGATATACAAATTGTTTAATGTGAGCAGCAACTTTCAAATAATCACCGTTACAACTCATTTAAGTTACAAAAGGGCATGTTAAATATAGTCTATTTGAGTGCTTCGTGAATTTACCTGGGATTTTGTCAGCTCGATCTTTTCCTCCAGGTCCTCTGGAATAAGGCGGCCTCTAAAGCGCACAACATATAATGGAACATGAATTACTCCGACTATATAGCACCCTGATAGTCATCGTGTATACCAAAACTATTTTTAATAATCGTCCAGGCGATAAGACATCCAATCATACCATAGCATTTTCATTTAATCGTTTATTTAGCAGGGACAATACACATTAATGAACACTTGGAGCTCATTTCCATCCGCAGTCCCTCACATAACACATTTAAGAACATGACAATTATACACAAATACATGATATGCAAAAAGAGCAAGAGCAGCATATACAAGTATTTGCCACATGGCAGTACAATGTAGCAGCAACGACATGTAAAGTGCAAGATAAGATACAAGAGATGAAGCAAGTGCAAGAGGAGATACCCCTGTGTTAAAGTGCATTTACACGTCTGTTTGTTTCTCATCCATTCTTTGAGTTGACCTTTGAAGCTATTGAGTGGGACAATCCCGTATCTCAGCTGGGAGGCTATTTATAAATAAAACACATACTTTCAAAAGACTTTAAATGGTCAAAACTCAAGAAATGGTGTTTCTCCAGGATGGTACAGTGGTGGTATCAAACACCTTGATAGCTCTCTTGAACAGCTGCTCTCTTGAACAGCTGCTCTCTTGAACAGCTGCTCTCTTGTACAGCTGCTCTCTGGGTTTCAGGTTTGTGGCTCAAGCAAACGAGCAGTTTGTCAAACAGTATTCGATGTGGGATAGAATCTACAGTGGAGGTGTGGCTTTGCAGCACTGACAGTTAAGAAAGGTCTGATTTGTTCAACATGTTGCAAGTTGAATTTAATGGTGTTTTCAAAGGTCATGTCTCGAAATTGCTTAATTTATCCGACCAACAGTCTAAAAGATGAATATACAAAAACTTACATTTAATGAGATGAAAGTAATGTTACCTTAAATTCAAGCATTCATTGATTTATTATCAATGGTTTCAGCTCTTTCTATACAAAATACATTACCCTTCATCCACTTCCACCACGACGATATTGTCCGTCCCGATGCCCAGATAGGCAGCCCCTTTCTTCACAGAGTAATGGCTCTGGAAAAACAAACATATTTATGTAGAGACCCCACAGTAGCGATCCTCTGATACAGTTTCAATCTCCACAGTGACATAAAGTCCTCAAGCATGCAGTGTTCAACAGCTTCTCCTGACCTCGGCAGAGGTAAAGATGGTGAGCCGTGGGACAGCCCACAGACCCTGGCTTTTGATCTCTGGGAAAAGTCGGTAGCGTGCGAGGTTCATGGCAAACATGTTACTGGTAGACCCCCCAGGGCAGAAGACACCATCACCTTCTGTCCAGCCAACCAGCTGCCGCAGTGATCTTAAAACCTCAGTCTCAATCAGCACAAACACTGGGGCCACCTCGTAGGTATAGCTGCAATTAACACACAAAAAAAAAAAGTTGTATTTCGTGCTGTATTTTTACATAATTTATTAACTTAACGACAAAATTCACATTATTTAGATTCTTACAGGTTAGTGTTGAGAGCCTCACTGAGGAATCGTCCAGCCAGGGCATGATAGTCCACTCCTGCAAACAGCTGATTAAAGAAACGTGGGTGACCTGGAAGAAACAAACCAGGTCTCATCATCACAGAAGACAAGGTTTACTAACCTGAGGAGTGCATCTGACGAAGAGATAGGTTGTTGTGCTCTCTCTCTGTTTCTTATCTACATCTAATAGAACTGCTCGGGTCTTGATAGATTGAGTGGGGAAGTTCATGAGATCTTTCTAGAGGGTTATCAAGAATAACTTTGATCCAATGACCTTTCCCCTCTCTGTCTGTGTCTGTGTATTCTCTTGTTCTGATTAACCCAGCCAAATCTTTTTATTGTTTTGTATCTATATCTCCGCCGGGATCCGGAGTCGAGGCTGATCCTCTTGCTGTAGTCCTGTGTCTTGGACCCTCTATCCTGAGTTCTGGATTAAGTCGTGGACTTCGGGTCGTGGCTGAACCTGTCTCTGCGGTCCTGCCTTGGGTCTCGTCATGCTGCTTCCCTGAAGGCTTCCACAGGATTGTAGCTGACATCCTCGTGGATTCATCTTCTTATTACAGACACATGCATTTCCTAACATTCGGTCTATATGCTGTAAAATGTATTATCTCTTGGATTTACACACGGCATCTATTGCACGTCTGTCCGTCCTGGGAGAGGGATCTCTCCTCTGTTGCTCTGTCTGAGGTTTCTCCCATGTTCCCCTTAAACTGTGGGGTTTCTCTGGAAGTGTTTCCTTGTACGATGTGAGGGTCTAAGGACAGAGGATCTAAGGACAGAGGGTGTCGTTTTTCTCATACTGATATTCTGAACAATCTGTGCTGTTGTATTTGCTGTAAAGTGTCTCTACTGTAGGCTATTTTTATTATATGTACAGCACTTTGGCTCCACCAAACATCGCTTATAAATGTGCTATATAAATAAAATTTGATTTGATTTAACCACGTGAATGTCTCTGCTGTCTCCGGCAGGCTCACTTGTCTTGACGCTGTACTTGGCAACATCTTGTACTCTCTGTAGGAGCCTCTGTTGTGGCTCCCCCGCCGCCCTGAGCTCCAAATCCAGCAGCAGGGCCAGATGTTCGGGCTCTTTCCAGTCACAGACCTGTAGGAAGAACACCTGGACTTTTAGTTTTTGCTCAGAGAACTCACTGTAATCTGACACCTATCATTTTAGGCCACCTTCTGCTTGACGTCTGTGCCCTTGCAGAGAACCTCCTCGATAATTATTTTGAAGGCTTCATTCAAGAAGAGTTGCCCCTCTGAATGGTCCATGAGAGGATCATTCAGGTCAGGGAGTTCAGCTGGATCCTGGCCATCGGCTGTTAGGAGAGAAGATTAACATTTAAAAGATCATTCAAACATTATAAACATGCATAGCACAATGTACTTACATGAGAGTGGAAACATGTTTGCCATTTCCACACTTTCCAAGTTGGTGAATCTCTACCCCTTTGCTCGCTCTCCTGACGAGGCTGGCTGCGGTAACGGTCTAAAAAGCAGAGTGAGGACAATAAATAACAGCGCGTCTAAGCTCAGAATGTTCTGCACAATTAGCGCACCACATTGAAACTTAAATACTATATAAACAATACACGCAAACAATTTAACAGAACATAAACATGTTAGCGGCTCTGCGGAGCTCTCACACAACACTCTGAGTGTCTTACCGGCTGTCTGTCCTGACTTGGTAGAATGCCCTCCGGTCTGCACGCTTCAGTCTAGCCGGCTCGCACGCACCAACTATTTTACTCCTTCTCCAGGGTGCAGCACCGGGATCTGTGAACAGGGTGATTACACCCAGCTGGTCAGAGGAGGCAGGACCGCCTGCGATCATTACACACTCGTTTTCTCTCACTATGGCCCAATCCCAAACCACTCCCTCGACCCTACCCCTCCATGATGGAGTGAACTCCGTCTGTAGCCACACTCGCAGCTCAACGAGGCTCCTCCTGTCAGGTGGAGGGAGTAAATATAGCAGCAAGCTCAAGTCAGCACCGCTGCAGACTCGCTGTTTGAGGGAGATGGGTCTGGATGCAGGGGGCGGTTGGGGAGGATCCTATAGGGGACGTTTCCTAAAGGGTATGAGCCACATTTACTTGAGAGTTCCTAGTCACGTCTGTTCTGTCTGTTAATAATAATAATGTATTTGTTGTCGAGAGGGTAATGGCGTAGCATGTTTTAATCATACTTATGTTTAAGTCCTGCATCCTCCTCAACTGTGTCACAGTGCTGCATATGTTTTCCTATAAACAGACCAATGCTTAAGTTATGGAGCGCTGCTGGGAAAAGGAGTTACGCCTTCCTAACCAGCTCTCTCCCTCCGCTGTCATCGGACACAATGGGCTGATGTCTTTATACTCGAGTAATTTGTGCATACAAATATTGTGTTTCTAGGCTTTACATGTTATACAAAATAAACTTTTATACTTCTCTCATATATTTGTCCTTTTTTCAACAGTGCTAACTGCTCTTTGTACAGCCCAGGATGCTGATGAGAATCCTATGGTCTGATTCTATTACACTGTTGAAAGTTAAATAACCTTGTATTTTAATGTTTCAGATAGCAATGATTTTTAATAGCAATCATTGATGTAAGATTCAGAAAACTGTCTTGCCTGCCACATTTTGAAGGGACACATCATCCGCCTATACAAGTACACAAAAACAGATACAGGTCAAGCTGTTCACTTAAACATTTGTACCGGGCAGATATGTAACTGTGCTAAAGGACAGACTATTACTACTTTAACACAGAATAACAGACAACAGGAGTCAAAGAATAGGCTTCTGTATAACTGTATAGCCGATTCTAAAAACGCCTTCTAAATCCTACATAAGTTTTCAGAACAAGAGCATGGAGACACTTGAATCCTACTACTGCTGAACCCACATCAACTGCTTCATTTATGAGCATCAATGAGTTCCTATAACAATAATGATAGTGTTATAAGCTGATTATAATACATTATAAGTATGATGCATAGCCAGTATTACCGCTTCATTTATTATGCTCTAATTCTTCCTTTGAATAAGATGAAGGTTTCCGGGGAATTTGTGTTATGCAATTATCTTATGTGTGTTGATGTAACTTCCTTTCAATATATGCGTTGATGAAAAACACATGTTCTCTCCTCATAAACAATATGTATTTATTAAAGCCATGTGGTGTACGGTACAGTATCTTCCCTTATTTATAGGCTTATCCAAAGCCAAGTTATTCATCTTACCCCGAGACTATTTGGTCTGGAAAGAGGCATACAATTGAAAAAGATCAGTTATCACTGGAGATTATGAGACAGGGTTTAAAATGCTATATATTTGTATCTCACAGAGAAGCACTTCATTATGGTTGGTTGAAGCGTATTATGGATCAATCACCCAACATCAGGGGACTGGAAGCTATTGCCTAAACTATTTCTCAATTGATTCGGAAAAGACCTTGATTTGAACAGGGATTCCTTCTTTCTATCAATGTGTCATTCAAAGATGGGCTAGCTGGCAGAAAGCAGGGGGTGGAACACTCAAGGAGCCGCACAGGAGATGAGGTTGGAAACCTGACCATTTGGGGATCTAAGTATAAACAGATCTTAGAGGAAATTCATTAATGTCTCAACATTGGATTGACTCAGGTATAATTTGCATTAAAGATATGCCATAAGCTTCAGGATAAAAGGAATTGGGTAAGTGAATTATTCATTATTAGAAAGGCAATCCCTAAAAAATGGCTCCTGCTTCTAAATAATAGAAGCAAACCCCAAAGATTACATTGCCAACACATGGCTCTGACAGGATGTCATTGTAAAACAATATACAAGCAGACATCATACATACAGACGTACTGGGAAGCTGTGCTTCATAGTCCTGTTCAGTAAAGCAAGCTCACACCCTACATAAGAGAATGGAGACACTTGAGTCCTACTATTGTTGAATCCCACATCAACTTCATTTATGAGCATTAATGAGTTCTTATAACTATAATTATACAGTGTTATAAGCTGATTATAATACATTATAAGAATGTTCATAATTTTCATTTCATTTTTATTTGTCTCGCTCATGGTACGCAAAACAAAATGTACAATAATTGCCACAAAACATGAGCGAAAAGGAGCAGGGAGAAGAATAAAATCTTATGTGACCCCCTTTCTAAAAACAACAAAAAACAAATAGATGGTCTGCCCTTCATCATAATAATAATATATATATATTTTTTTTTTTCTTCACAGCCAAACATAACAGTATCTTAGAATACTAACAGAAACACAAAAAAATACTTATTTCCCACTTGACGGTTAACGGAAAGAAACAAAACAACATGTATAAGGAAAGGAAAAGAAAAGTGCAACACCCTCATCTGAGTCCTACTGGAGAAGAAGGTGGAAAGCGACGCATGATGATAGTAGTAACAACAACAACAATAACAATGGCAATGGGACCCGCAAATACAGAGGAGACATCACATCAAAGACATCAAAAACATGAAGGACCAGAGTACATAGACTTATTCACATTCTGCTTCATATAGTCCCATCTTTCTTAATTTATACAACTTCTTTAACTGAAAAATACAAATACAATTATTTAGATCCTTGTGTTGAGAATTCCACAATTGTACACCAACTACCGAAATACACATTTGTTTAAGAGTAGTCATCAGACATTGGGTGCATAGGTGCATAGCAAGTACGAGTGTATTACCGCTTCATTTATTATGCTCTGATTCTTCCTTTGAATAAGATTACATTGCCAACACATGGTTCTGACATCATACATACAGACGTACTGGGAAGCTGTGGTTGACAAACAGCAAGTCAAATAATGTATGGCAGCTACACACAATTTCTCCAGAGGGTCAATTGCTAGAATTCAATTTTCAAATATTACATGACATTCTTCCACAATATGTAAAACCTGTACAAATGGAAGCTCGTCCCTCCTCCTCTATGTGCTGTTTGTTTGGTCACAGAGGAGACAGACCATTATGTTGTTTCATGTCGATGCTTGGGCAACTCAAGCTGCTGCCCTTATCTTGTTCAAAGTGGAATGTACACAGAAATAGCCAAATATCTTTCTGGGTCTTAACACACCCCATAGTGAAATATATAGCCTCGTGTAAACCTTATACTAATAATAGCAAAATTGTCCATCTACAAAACTTGGGTGATATTCAGAGACGACCAACACAAGCTGGAAAAGGCAGACAGTGTGTTTTTCTTTCTGAGTTCATGTTAAATATCAAAATGGATCTTTTGGTTGATGAAGTCAGAGATAATGAAATCTGGGCACATATGTTGTGGTTGCTGAATTAGAACACCCAATAAAATGTTTATGTTTAATGAAGACTTTCCTCTTTGTATGTACTGTATATATTTTCCTTTGTACATTGTATTGGTATGTACTATACATTTCATGTTTAGTATTTGATGTGTATTGTAATGTTTGAAAAATAATAAATACGTTAATGAATTAATCTTACCACCAGACACAACATGAACAAATGAATGATACACATCAGGACAGTAACTTCATCTTCAGTATTTGAGGTGTACAGAAACCTCTACTCATGTTGTTAAATGATATACAGCAATATCTTCCAGAACACGTAGTTGATTGATTTGAATAATAATTACTACCACGGCACAAACAGTAAAACATGATATGCCTACAATTTATGAGTTTAATGTATCCTATGTTATGATAAAGTATCAAATTGACTCTGTATTCATTATGATCTGTCAATAGGTCAATTCATTTGTCTTCTCTGTGGGTTGTATACTCTTCATTCTTTATGCAAATTAATTATAATTATTATTTTTCAAAGTTCGTTTATGATTCATTCAAAGCATTAAAATAAATGAGAAACAGAGCGTCATATACCTTTAAGAAATACGTGGGGGGCGGGGCTCATAACCCTTTAGGAAACGCCCCCTATAGGATCCACCCCCTTTAGGATCCGCCTCCTTGCTGTGGTCTGCATACAGAGGCCCAATCCCAAACCGCCCCCTACACCCTACCCCTACACCCTACCCCTCCGTTTGCGCGTTCACGCGGAGGGTCCGCCATATTGAGGGCTGTTCCAAAGCAACGAGTGTGGAGGGGGAGTGGGCTATCAAGCCCTCAAACAGCGAGTCTGCAGCATGGATGTATAATAAGAACTGGATACAGCGTGGGAGGCGGGGCCTCATTCATTCCTATGAGAGCTGCTCATTAGCGCATGATGATAAAATGGCCCAACTTTTGAGAGAGTGAAACGTCACAGATTACCCAGCATGCCTGAGAAGTACCCGTATGTGCGCTCATAGCGCATGCGCAACTTTAACCAAAATGCTCGTTCACATCAAGCACGTCAATTTGCGTACACGTAACAGCACCGCACGTTCATGACAGCATGGATGGATTTGATATTAACGAGGTGGCAGTTAGCAGCTAGCGGCTAGCTAGTAATTATGCTAATGTAAACATCAATGTTATGTACTTATATTACGCTGTAACAGGATCTAGTGATATCCAAGCAACAGAGCTTCATTTAGCATGAAAGAATGATTGCACTGTATATATATATATATATATATATATATATATATATATATAGGCCTATATATACTTATAATAATAAGTAATATTAACTTTATTTAATACAACATTTACGGTTCAAGATTTAATCATACAGCCCATGTAGTATGATAATGAATTACAGCAAACATGTGCAATATATCCATTATTACACCCCCGTGGGATGACTGCGGTCAACTCAGCCGTCTCTCAAATTTGCTTGGTCAAATGAGCAGTTCTTCATTTTTGAGTGCGCGATTTATAGCGCCTTTACGGTAATCGCTGAGAAGCGGCACGAACGCAAGAGTAAAAGAATGCATGTTTTTTCTGCTTCATGCGATACAAATTATTTTTACCATAAATTCTTAAAAAAACTAACACTGTTTGACTCAGTCCTAGTTTGACTGCTACCAACAATAAAATGAAGTACTTTTACTGTCTTTTTTCTGGGTAATACTCTCAAATTCCCCTCCTGAGAACAAAATCATGCAACTTCTGCTATATTTGATGAGATAAAATGATTTTTAGCCATACATCCTTAATAAAAGTGATACTGTTGGACTCAGTACTTGTTAGACTACTACCATAAGTACAATCAAGTACTTTTACTGTGTACTTTTGAGTAATCCCCTGTCAAACTCCCCTCCAGAGTACAATAATTCATGTATTTGCTATATTTGATGAGAGATAAAAGGATATTTTGGCATAAGTTCTTAATGAAATTGGTACTGTTGTATTCAGTACTACTTGGACTACTACCAACAGTACAATCAAGTACTTTTACTGTGTACATTTTGAGTAATCCTTTGTCAAACTCCACCGCTGAGTACAATAATGCATGTTTTCTGCCATCTTTGATGAGAGATAAAATGATTTTGTGAAATAAGTTCTTAATGAAATTGGTATTGTTGGATTCAGTACTACTTGGACTACTACCAAAAGTACAATCGAGTACTTTTACTGTGTACTCTTTGAGTAATCCTTTGTCAAACTCCACCCCTGAGTACAATAATGCATGTTTTCTGCTATCTTTGATGAGAGATAAAATGATTGAACTCCCTTCCAGAGTACAATAATGTATTCTTTTTTTACCGCGTCAAATTCCTCGTACATGTAAACCTACCTGGTAATAAACATGTTTCTGATTCTGATATACAGTGGGGCAAAAAAGTATTTAGTCAGCCACCAATTGTGCAAGTTCTCCCACTTAAAAAGATGACAGAGGCCTGTAATTTTCATCCTAGGTACACTTCAACTATGAGAGACAGAATGGGGGTAAAGAATCCAGGAAATCACATTGTAGGATTTTTAATGAATTAATTGGTAAATTCCTCGGTAAAATAAGTATTTGGTCACCTACAAACAAAGAAGATTTCTGGCTCTCACAGACCTGTAACTTCTTCTTTAAGAGCCTCCTCTGCCCTCCACTCGTTAACTGTATTAATGGAACCTGTTTGAACTCGTTATCAGTATAAAAGACACCTGTCCACAACCTCAAACAGTCACACTCCAAACTCCACTATGGCCAAGACCAAAGAGCTGTCAAAGGCAGTGGCAGAGCTGGGGGGCCACGGCCACCCCCAGCTGAATCCTGGCCACCCTATTGGCCACCCCAAACACTCTCACCACGGGGGCCCAAACTATTTTAGAACATTAAGAAAAAAATGTTTAAGTAACCTTTCATCATTCATCAATAATTAACATTAATAGGACGTTATATCGATAATGTAAAGTACTCACTAAACTTACAATTCATTTAACTTATTTTCTTCCAAAAGTTAATTATCCAAAGCCTCTGTACACCCCGTTCTATTTACATGTAATGGTTTGGTCCTGCCTCCAAACGCGGTGCAGCACCGCCGGCACTTTCTAGCAGACACTAGTGTGAGCATGTGAGGAGCAGGGATGCTAGTACTTACGTGTGTACCATGTCTCAACGACTCACAAAGTCAGGCTTTCAAAAGAGAAAAGAAAGGAGAGAAAAACAAGAGAGAGGGACTAAAGGGCGACAGTATGTCACCCAGTTTTTCAAAAGAAAAGGTGGGTGTGGTCCATGAGTGGTGGAATTGTGTCTGTTAGCTAAGCTTAGTCCATTGTAAATAATAATTGTGATGTTTTTTTTTACTAAGCTGACATTCAGTACTGTTAATATCTATACACGTTTTTAATTGCACTGCTCTTTTAGCTGACATTTAACAAATACAGGTAGACTATTAGCAGCTATTCATACTAAATCAGTTGTCCCTCCCCCTGGTGCCAGGACCAACAGATCCATCTCTAGGCTCAGCAGCCCTGTACCCCCATAAGGCTGAACCTGAACCAGCTTTTCTCCCAACTGAAGGAGGTGAGCAGCATTGTGTTGAATGCCATGCCACTTAACATATCTGAAGGGAGACTGGAATACAAAATATATATATATATCAAAACAAAAAGCTAGCATCTAATTTCAATTACACATTTCAAACACAGTATTTCCCCACATATTTAAGTTATATTTATTTGGATTTATGCATTCATGTTGAGAATGTTCCATTCAAAAATGTTATTATTAAAAATGCATGACACCATAAAAGATGACTATTGAGATCTATTGTCAGGAATGTTAGTCTTATATCAAATAGTGAGGTGACGTGACGTGCAACAACATTAACCTTTCTGTTGGTCGCTTGTTAGCAGACCCTTCACGCCATGGCAGAGCGAACAGATACAGGCAGGACCCATAGTGATAGCCCTATAGTTTAAATCTACTACCCACAAATAAACATATGGACATGGGTTACTATTTAAAAAAAAAATGGTAAATGTATTTAGGAACCTATCAATGTGATTTAAAGTGGGGGTGGACCTCAAATCGTCCAGGGGGGTCCGAGGGCATGCTCCCCCGGTAAGATTTTTTTTTAAATGTTGGAGTTAAATGCATCAATCTGGTGCATTTTGAGGGGAAAATAAAGAGACTAGATCTATGGAAACACCAATATGAAACAGAACTGTATACATTTCAATAATCATAAAATCATGGCCATAACCAATAACATACCATTTCCAATATGAAAAAAACACTGAAACTTGTTTATTTATTTTTGGTTCATTTATAGTTGTAAGTGTGTCTGTGCTCCTGAACCAGCCTCTCCTGTCTCCCTCCTGTCTCCCCTGCTCCTCTTTGAGGCAGCAGCAAAGACTAGTTTTAGCTCTCAACAAGTTTTAAAAGTGTATCTTACCTTTTTTCACCTAGTTAACTTTTTATTTTTTATTCATGCATATTTTACTAATCACTACCCTCTCAAATGGAAATATGTGTTTACATAAATGGTGACCAAACCGTTTGAGACCCACAGAGAACTTAGACTAAGTTAACTATCTAAACACTCAGAGAGTCCTTTACCTCACCTGAGCTGAGGTTATCCCGAGCTTGAATGACACACAGAGACCAATTAACGGCTTTTATTTATGATCTGTATGACTGTGGCCATGTCGGGAGGCCACATCATGTAGACAGCCAGTCACCCTGTGTGAAGCAGGCCACTTAACAGGCCAGGCCATCAGGAAACCCCCCGGTCCTCCCGATGGCCAGTCCGGGACTGGGTACAGGAGGCGTAGAGCGAGGGATCATTGTCCACAAGTTAATCGATCGCAGATGGTGTCGTGGTCACGGACGAAAACAAATATATATATATATTATTATTAAAATATACTTGGGCGGCCGTTAATATACCTGGGCGGCCCGCCCAAGTATAGTCTATGTGTGGGAAACCCTGTATACCATGTGTCAACGACTTACAAAGTCAGGCTTTCAAAAGAGAAAAGAAAGGAGAGAAAAACAAGAGAGAGGGACTAAAGGGCGACACCCAGTTTTTCAAAAGAAAAGGTGGGTGTGGTCCATGAGTGGTGGAAATGTCTGTTAGCTAAGCTTAGTCCATTGTAAATAATAATTGTGATGTTTTTTTTTACTAAGCTGACATTAAGTACTGTTAATATCTATACAGGTTTTTAATTGCACTGCTCTTTTAGCTGACATTTAACAAATACAGGTAGATTATTAGCAGCTATTCATACTAAATCAGTTGTCCCTCCCCCTGGTGCCAGGACCAACAGATCCATCTCTAAGCTCAGCAGCCCTGTACCCCCATAAGCCTGAACCTGAACCAGCTTTTCTCCCAACTGAAGGAGGTGAGCAGCATTGTGTTGAATGCCATGCCACTTAACATATCTGAAGGAATACTGGAATACAAAATATATATATATCAAAACAAAAAGCTAGCATCTAATTTAAATTACACATTTCAAACACAGCATTTCCCCACATATTTAAGTTATATTTATTTGGATTTATGCATTCATGTTGAGAATGTTCCATTCAAAAATGTTATTATTAAAAATGCATTTACACCATAAAAGATGACTATTGAGATCTATTGTCAGGAATGTTAGTCTTATATCAAATAGTGAGGTGACGTGACGTGCAACAACATTAACCTTTCTGTTGGTCGCTTGTTAGCAGACCCTTCACGCCATGGCAGAGCGAACAGATACAGGCAGGACCCATAGTGATAGCCCTATAGTTTAAATCTACTACCCACAAATAAACATATGGACATGGGTTACTATTTAAAAAAAAAATGGTAAATGTATTTAGGAACCTATCAATGTGATTTAAAGTGGGGGTGGACCTCAAATCGTCCAGGGGGGTCCGAGGGCATGCTCCCCCGGTAAGATTTTTTTTTAAATGTTGGAGTTAAATGCATCAATCTGGTGCATTTTGAGGGGAAAATAAAGAGACTAGATCTATGGAAACACCTATATGAAACAGAACTGTATACATTTCAATAATCATAAAATCATGGCCATAACCAATAACATACCATTTCCAATATGAAAAAAACACTGAAACTTGTTTATTTATTTTTGGTTCATTTATAGTTGTAAGTGTGTCTGTGCTCCTGAACCAGCCTCTCCTGTCTCCCTCCTCTCTCCCCTGCTCCTCTTTGAGGCAGCAGCAAAGACTAGTTTTAGCTCTCAACAAGTTTTAAAAGTGTATCTTACCTTTTTTCACCTAGTTAACTTTTTATTTTTTATTCATGCATATTTTACTAATCACTACCCTCTCAAATGGAAATATGTGTTTACATAAATGGTGACCAAACCGTTTGAGACCCACAGAGAACTTAGACTAAGTTAACTATCTAAACACTCAGAGAGTCCTTTACCTCACCTGAGCTGAGGTTATCCCGAGCTTGAATGACACACAGAGACCAATCAACGGCTTTGATTTATGATCTGTATGACTGTGGCCATGTCGGGAGGCCACATCATGTAGACAGCCAGTCACCCTGTGTGAGGCAGGCCACTTAACAGGCCAGGCCATCAGGAAACCCCCCGGTCCTCCCGATGGCCAGTCCGGGACTGGGTACAGGAGGCGTAGAGCGAGGGATCATTGTCCACAAGTTAATCGATCGCAGATGGTGTCGTGGTCACGGACGAAAACAAATATATATATATATTATTATTAAAATATACTTGGGCGGCCGTTAATATACCTGGGCGGCCCGCCCAAGTATAGTCTATGTGTGGGAAACCCTGTATACCATGTGTCAACGACTTACAAAGTCAGGCTTTCAAAAGAGAAAAGAAAGGAGAGAAAAACAAGAGAGAGGGACTAAAGGGCGACACCCAGTTTTTCAAAAGAAAAGGTGGGTGTGGTCCATGAGTGGTGGAAATGTCTGTTAGCTAAGCTTAGTCCATTGTAAATAATAATTGTGATGTTTTTTTTTACTAAGCTGACATTAAGTACTGTTAATATCTATACAGGTTTTTAATTGCACTGCTCTTTTAGCTGACATTTAACAAATACAGGTAGATTATTAGCAGCTATTCATACTAAATCAGTTGTCCCTCCCCCTGGTGCCAGGACCAACAGATCCATCTCTAAGCTCAGCAGCCCTGAAGCTGAACCAGCCCTGAACCTGAACCAGCTTTTCTCCCAACTGAAGGAGGTGAGCAGCATTGTGTTGAATGCCATGCCACTTAACATATCTGAAGGGAGACTGGAATACAAAATATATATATATCAAAACAAAAAGCTAGCATCTAATTTAAATTACACATTTCAAACACAGTATTTTCCCACATATTTAAGTTATATTTATTTGGATTTATGCATTCATGTTGAGAATGTTCCATTCAAAAATGTTATTATTAAAAATGCATTTACACTGTCGCGCCACCTAACCATTCGCCAAAATGTTTTTAATACCAGCGGTAACCGTCCAAGCGCCGTGCAAAAAACAATCTTCAAATAAAAGAAAGTCACAGAAGGAGTTAAAGGAGAGTGACAGAGAGCATGAGAAGAAGAGGGAGAGGAAGTTTGAGCCAGCTTGATCGATGGAGTTGGCTTCTGGTGCAGTGACGCGTCCTAAAACCCTTTTATAATCTTTCGATTAGATTTATGATTTGAAAATTATAAAAGTAGGGTAGACATGGAGATTATCCGGCTGAACAAAACGTGCATTTATCAAACAGGTTTGTTTTCCACAGACCTTATTTCCAGCTATTTTCCAAAACCCTGTGGAGAAATCCCATTGCTTTTTGTGGAGGGAACCAGCAGCTTACTTCCTGGTTTTAGGACACGTCACTGCACCTCTCAATATGATGCCAATATAAACAAGGTCTTCTGTCGGCTCTATACATCAATGCCGACCTATGCTGACAAGTAAGTGAAGAGTAGACAATATAAAGGTATTAGCTAAAGGGAAATGTCCCAGCAGTTTAGGATAATGAAGGTTCTAATCTAATCTGCTACATAGCCATTACATTTCTAACTCCTAATGACAGGAAGGCAGAAAGTGCATTATACAAATAATAATACTCATAATAATAGCAGACATTTTTTATCAATGACCACAATATCATTATTTTAATAAACCAAATATGAACAATTGAGGAAAATGAGGAAGACCTGATTATTCAAATGTTGTAGTACAAGTAGTAATGTAGCTAGTGCATAAATTACTATTGCAACAAATGTGTTAATTTTCTTCATTACTAGTCGATTTGTTTTGGACGAATGCTCCGGGCCAGTGGTTACAATGGTGGGGCCAGTGATAATACAATGCCACCGGCCCAGAGGGCCAGTGGCATTGTACCCTTAATGTCTACCCCTGAACATTTACTGACTTTTTTAGGGTAGCTTAAAGTAATGTTGTAAAATTACAACCGGGGGCCTTACAGGGTTAAGGGCTATTGTTTATTGTTATTTACTTTAAGATGATTATTCTTAACCTATCATTTACTTTAAAAACTCTTATTTAAATTATGTGTGTGTGTCTCTGTATTCCTGATGATACACTGAGAGAATGAGCTCATAGTGCTGCTGATCACCAGAAGCTAAACAGTCTGTATATTGCATTACATTTGTATAATGTAAGCTTCGTTGATACTTTGCCTGCGGGAATACGAAAGAAATTGTTAGATATACTGAATATTATTTGATCTATTCCACCACTTGATCCCAAATAATGTAGAGGTGTGTTGTAGGTGCCTTAAATAACCCCTTATTTTATAGTGAGATGTATTTTTATGTTCATATAATAGTGATTTCAATGCCACCCCAAAATGATCACTGGTTCCATCCTGGCCACCCCACTGAAAATGTCCTGGCTCCGCCACTGGTCAAAGGACACCAGAAACAAAATTGTAGACCTGCACCAGGCTGGGAAGACTGCATCTGCAATAGGTAAGCAGCTTGGTGTGAAGAAATCAACTGTGGGAGCAATTATTAGAAAATGGAAGACATACAAGACCACTGATAATCTCCCTCGATCTGGGGCTCCACGCAAGATCTCACCCCGTGGGGTCAAAATGATCACAAGAACGGTGAGCAAAGATCCCAGAACCACACGGGGGGACCTAGTCAATGACCTGCAGAGAGCTGGGACCAAAGTAACAAAGGCTACCATCAGTAACACACTACGCCGCCACAGACTCAAATCCTGCAGTGCCAGACGTGTCCCCCTGCTTAAGCCAGTACATGTCCAGGCCCGTCTGAAGTTTGCTAGAGAGCATTTAGATGATCCAGAAGAGGATTGGGAGAATGTCATATAGTCAGATGAAACCAAAATAGAACTTTTTGGTAAAAACTCAACTAGATGTGTTTGGAGGAGAAAGAATGCTGAGTTGCATCCAAAGAACACCATACCTACTGTGAAACATGGGGGTGGAAACATCATGCTTTGGGGCTGTTTCTCTGCAAAGGGACCAGGACGACTGATCCGTGTAAAGCAGTGCTTCTCAAAGTGTGGTCCGCGGACCACTGGTGGTCCGTGAGCGCCCCCTAGTGGTCCGTGAGTATATTGGTAAAATTTCACATTTGAAATAAATAAATGTATTTAAGTTTTTCGCACTCTCGCGGGAATATTTCCGCAATGGAACGAGCTTAAGTTTCACTTTCTATTGCATGATATAGCCCAGATAAGCACCTTCATCACACATGTGGCCACTTGTTTGTACCATTTTTAAGCGATTTGTAAAAAACCATGTGTTTTGGGATATTTGTGGAGTTAGGTGGTCCGCGAGTGTTTTTTTATTGGTTAAGTGGTCCTTGGTATGAAAAAGTTTGAGAAACACTGGTGTAAAGGAAAGAATGAATGGGGCCATGTATCGTGTGATTTTGAGTGACAACCTCCTTCCATCAGCAAGGGCATTGAAGATTAAACGTGGCTGGGACTTTCAGCATGACAATGATCCCAAACACACCGCCCGGGCAACGAAGGAGTGGCTTCGTAAGAAACATTTCAAGGTCCTGGAGTGGCCTAGCCAGTCTCCAGATCTCAACCCCATAGAAAATCTTTGGAGGGAGATGAAAGTCCGTGTTGCCCAGCGACAGCCCCAAAACATCACTGCTCTAGAGGAGATCTGCATGGAGGAATGGGCCAAAATACCAGCAACAGTGAAAACCTTGTGAAGACTTACAGAAAACGTTTGACCTCTGTCATTGCCAACAAAGGGTATATAACAAAGTATTGAGATTAACTTTTGTTATTGACCAAATAAATTCTTTAAAAATCAGACAATGTGATTTCCTGGATTCTTTCCCCCCATTCTGTCTCTCATAGTTGAAGTGTATCTAGGATGAAAATTACAGGGCTGCACGGTATTGAAAAAAACTGACACCGCGATTTTTCCCCCCCCTGCGGTATATATTGCGGTTTTTTTAACCTGTTAAACCCCAAAGTCCACGCGGGTACTTTACTTTTTTTTTCACGACAGTGTCTCAGGGGATCGTAATATTTAAGAACCTATTAATGTGTTATACCAGATTAACGGAAATAATCTCAGCTAACTGACGATACAAACTATTTTTACCAAAACAAAACACAAGTCTCATAAGAAGCATCTAAATGACCCCTGAGCGAAAAATGCTAACGCACTTTTGCACAGAACTCAAGATAAAAGTACCCTTATTACTTATCGTAGCTGCACATACAAGATATCCGATTAAAGCTGAGGTTCCACAGATTATTTAGGTATATATTATCATCACTGAGTGATCTGATCTCGCAACAGGGAAAGCAAACTCAGACATCACAACACGTACCTTTACGTAGCTTCTAGGGGAGATGTCTCACCGTAGCTGTCAATCTGATCAAAAGACGTGTTCAATGGCATTAAAACGAGAAAGAAAAAACGCAGCTGAATCGGTTAATCCATAGGTTTTTAACGTCTCTGTATAAAAAAAATGATTTAATTTATAATCCATAATTCAATTTTTATGTAAATATCGCAGCGCAAAAGTTAGCTGCTAATGGTAGCCACTAGAGTGGCTGCTGCTTCCGGTCTTGGCATGTTGCTTACCCTCAAATAAGGGGGTTCATCTGTGAATGAAGAAGAGTGGTAAGGGATCCAAGAGATTAAACGTATTTGTTACGACCCATTAAACTATAGGAAGCTTCTTGGAAGTAAATCTTCATTCTCTCCGGTATTGTCCTCCTGTGCCTCGCTCATTTTTTACCAGTGTTTTGATGGTCTGCAAACTAGCGGGGCGGGGCCTGCTGTGATCTGATCAAGAATGATTGTGATTGGTAGTTTGCTGTGCATGCAGGGGAAGTTCTACACACACCAACACATAAACAAATAAGGAGTGAGAGTGACGCGTAGCCAAAACCGGAAGCTGCATACACTCTGGTGGCTACCATTAGCAGCTAACTTTTGGGCTCCGATTTTTACATAAAAATGGAATTATGGATTATAAACAATTGCTTCAAAGCCACAGATACATTATCAACCTATGGATCAACCGATTCAGCCGCGTTTTTTCTTTCTCGTTTTAATGCCATTGAACACGTCTTTTGATCAGATTGACAGCTACGGTGAGACGATCTCCAGGAAAAGCTCCGTAAAAGGTACGTGTTGTGATGTCTGTGTTTGCTTTCCCTGTTGCGAGATCGGATCGCTTAGATACTATACTTAAATAATCTGTGGAGTCTCAGCTTTAATCGGATATATTGTATGTGCAATTTCGATAAGTAATAAGGGTATCTTTATTTTGAATTCTGTGCTAAAGTGCGTTAGCATTTAAAAAAAAAGAAGAATAAAACCGCACGTCCCTGCGGTGTGAATACCGCGCATGCGCATACCGCGGTTATCGCCATGACACGGTATATCGTTCAGCCCTACCTTGTATTGTTTCACATCTTTTCCTTGTTGAATTATGAATAACTCTGACCACACGTGCGAGAGGAAGTGTCACGCTGAGAGGCAAAGCACTGCGACTAGCTTTCACTGCCATGAAAGTCTTAATGTGGAAGAAAAACATGAAATTGATGCTTGTTGACAACCTGAAAACAATAATGCACCTAAAACAGACACAAATGAGTAAATGTCCAGAACAAATATAGGAAGTTACCTGAAACCCTGAGGCTTCTCTCGGGTGAAACCTTCATTAAGAAGGTCCAGAGTCCGATGTATTGCCACATATAAATTAGTGCTGTAAAAATTATCGCGTTAACGGCGGTAATTAATTTTTTGAATTAATTGCGTTAAAATATTTAACGCATTTAACGCATGTGCAGAATGGCCCGCCCCATACGTGCCACCAGTGGCAGCGCCAGGGTATGGCTGGGGTAGGCTACACCCATACCAAGAAATGGCTTAGCCCCACCATGAAAAATTATGTTAAAGTAAGCTAAATAAAGTCCGCCAACTCGCGCGGAGTAAATTGCACAGACAGCAGTTAGTCAGATTGATTTCAGAAGCCACTTGTCTGGAAATACCGAAGACCAGAAACGGTTTTGAAAACTTTTGTCACGTAGTGATCGTCTTCTCAATAGAACATCTTTGATAATGTCGGTGTTGTTGCAGGAAGTCCCGACGGAGAATACTTTTGCTGTAGTACAGGGGTGCACATAACTGGTACGCAGGTTATGTGCGTAATCTGAAACTTGTGTCACAAAGCGCATTTGCGTACCGGCGTACTTGTGAAGCTTTTCCAGAAGGCGGTTAGATCACCGGACGACAGAGTCGGTCTCCGTGTGCACAGACAGGGCTGCTGTTAACGTCGGTCTGTACAACGGCATTGTGCCAAAACTACGCCAACCGGCTGCGGAGGGAGACTCCCCCCCCCCCCCCCCCCCTTCACTGGAGAACTGCGCTAAAACAGCTGATCACAACGTTCGCACTCTGTGGTCACAAGTACTCCACTAACCCCCCCCCCCGTCGACTTTCCTGAAGTACCCCCCCGTTGATAGAAATCAACACGTAATGAATTAAGACCCCACGGTTTGATGATTGATAGGTGTGTGTGCTGTCTTTCATTTTGACACGCAGAAAAATGTTATAATAAACATAGATACTGTATGTTAAATGGATATATCCGCCTTCTTTCATTTATCTTTCCATTCCCACAATATACATAAATAAATGGCATATTTTGGACATAGTTCGAATGGTGATTAATCTGATTAATTAATTTTTAAGCTGTGATTAATCTGATTAAAATGTTTAATCGTTTGACAGCCCTAATATAAATACTTAACTACAAATATGTAATACTGCCTCATAAAGGTAAATAAATCAAGGTTTAAGATCAAAAGGAATCACAATGCAACATCGTCTAACACATGGCGGGTGCTCGTGGAGCCTCGCAGGTGGGGCTGCTGCAGCTCCCTGAGGTCTTGTTAAGTTTCCCAGAAGCTTCCTATTCCTGATTGATTTTAAACCGGTTTAGGATCGAGGGTTTTCAAACTACTTCTGGATTGTAAACCCATAGAAATGTGTTCTGTGTGTTTGTGGGAGCCCCTAGTGGCGAGTGATAATAGCGCAGCCTTATCTATCACAGGAAATAGTCATACAGGAAGTTGCGTCAGTCAGCCACTAGGGGCAAAATGTCTTTAAGCCTCCTGGAGGAAAGTTGTGTGAGATGTGAATGGTTTAATTAAAAGCAGCGGCAAACAGAAAAGTCTTCAGCCTGGATTTAAAAGGACCTTCTTGGAGTTTGTTCCAGATATAAAAGATAGCTGTTCTTTAAAATATAAAATCATTTGAATGACAACAGCAGCTAGTTTCCCTCCTCCATCTTTACTAGGGCTGCACGGTATTGAAAAAAACTGACACCGCGATTTTCCCCCCCCCTGCGGTATATATTGCGGTTTTTTTAACCTGTTAAGTCCCAAAGTCCACGCGGGTACTTTACTTTTTTTTTCACGACAGTGTCTCAGCAGCTGCTAGATAATAAAAGATTAAGCTGTTCGTCTGTAGTTTTTCTCATCAATCAATCGACTGTTATCATCCTGTTGATACGACCTCATCAGTCGCACCGGTGTACAAACAGCTGTGTATTATAGTAAATAAAAATGATTTTCAGAAATGAAAAAAGTCTAAAACAAGTTTTTCTTTTCTGTTTTTCCTCCATAATGTTTCAAAATAAAGTTTCTTTTTTTCCAAAAATTCCTGCGTGTTTTATATTTCTTCCTTTTGACTTTAACAATGATTTTGATGGGTTAATGAATACACCTTTATTTAGTTTTAGAGGTCTCCTATCATCCTCTTCTTCATCAGTATATCACAGGGCTCAGATAGATCCAGAGCCTGTCTCTGATTGGCTGAAACACCAAACAGATCATTGCAGCATTACCCATAATCCCCTCTGTTTCAGCACTGTTTCCAAAGTGCTGATTCTCTGTCTGTTACTTTAGATGAAGACATGGAGAAGAGGGGACACATGTTGATGTAGAAGAGACATGGAGAAGAGGGGACACATGTTGATGTAGAAGAGACATGAAGAAGAAGGGACACATGTTGATGTAGAAGAGACATGAAGAAGAGGGGACACATGTTGATGTAGAAGAGACATGGAGAAGAGGGGACACATGTTGATGTAGAAGAGACATGAAGAAGAGGGGACACATGTTGATGTAGAAGAGACATGAAGTAGAGGGGACACATGTTGATGTAGAAGAGACATGAAGAAGAGGGACACATGTTGATGTAGAAGAGACATGAAGAAGAGGGACAGATGTTGATGTAGAAGAGACATGAGGAAGAGGGGACACATGTTGATGTAGAAGAGACATGAAGAAGAGGGGACACATGTTGATGTAGAAGAGACATGAAGAAGAGGGGACACATGTTGATGTAGAAGAGACATGAAGAAGAGGGACACATGTTGATGTAGAAGAGACATGAGGAAGAGGGGACACATGTTCATGTAGAAGAGACATGAGGAAGAAGAGGGGACACATGTTGATGTAGAAGAGACATGAAGAAGAGGGGACACATGTTGATGTAGAAGAGACATGAAGAAGAAGGGACACATGTTGATGTAGAAGAGACATGAAGAAGAGAGGACACATGTTGATGTAGGAGAGACATGGAGAAGAGGGGACACATGTTGATGTAGAAGAGACATGAAGAAGAGGGGACACATGTTGATGTAGAAGAGACATGAAGAAGAGGGGACACATGTTGATGTAGAAGAGACATGAGGAAGAGGGGACACATGTTGATGTAGAAGAGACATGAGGAAGAGGGGACACATGTTCATGTAGAAGAGACATGAAGAAGAGAGGACACATGTTGATGTAGAAGAGACATGAAGAAGAGGGGACACATGTTGATGTAGAAGAGACATGAAGAAGGAAGGAGTATTAAACCTGTGAAGTTGTGGTTAAACCCTTCGATGGCCTGGGAGCGCCTTGGGACCCCCCAGTCAGAGCTGGTTGATGAGGGGAGAGGAACGTTTGGGGGTCTCTGCTGGAACTGCTACCTCCGAGACCCGACCACGGATAAGCGGAGAAGATGGAAGATGGACATGTCTCGATTGTGGTAAAATGATCTTATTTACTTGTTGTTGGCAGATTTTCACATAACATACTTTATGAGTTTGGCTTATTAAGTAAAGACTAAACAAAATGAATCTCCAATTTGACTTTTTTCTCAGAATTTGTCCATTTTTAAAAAAATGTTACTTTAAAAAAAAAAAAAATTATTTCCAGAATTTTACTTTTCTTTTAAAATAATTGTGTGACATTCTCACTGAAGAGACTTGCCATTATTTGCCCTAGACTTCTGCTTTCAGACGTAGTTAATTATAAAGTTATCAGATAATAATCCAATGCAGAGGCAATACTGTAAAATACATTAAAAACAGAATAAGTACACAAGTAAAAGCTAAATTGTACTTTGGTACACTAATTTCTTTGTACATGTACTCAATGACTATACTAAAGTACACCTTTGAAGTACTTACCCTCTACATTTACTCCACCTAACTTTAAAGGTGCGTGTTCTTGGTGGATTTAAGGTTTTGAGTTTTAACAAAGAAAAAAACATGTGTGTGAGTGTGTGTTTTGTAATGCTCTTTGGCTGGTGTGTTGTGGAGAATATAAAAGTACAATAGAATAACTCATAGTTTGGGGTTGTATTAATATAATGTATAATAGTGATAATCGTTCATTTGAACAGTTTCAGGATCTGCAGATGTGGAGAATGTAAATGGCGCCATCTTGTGGACAAAATCTGAACTTCACTAAAACCACAGCACTTTTATTAGATTTAATTAATTTAAAGGAGCAAGAGCTGTAAGAATGTGTTATCTAATCAATAAATCATTTTATTTCGTCACACCCATCTCTTAGTCTTTTTCTAGTATTGACATATTTTGATATTAACTCGTTCTTGTATTTTTTCTGACAATAAACCTTCAAATGCTCTTTAAAACGTTCTTAATCAACAAGTGAATTGACCAAAGCCACACTTGCATTCTGCCTGATTACTGAGCTCAGCGTGTTTTGAAGTCATGACAAGGTACAAAATATGGGACTTTTGGAAATTCTCATAAATTCCAGTATTTTTTGTTTTATTCGAACCTGCTTGTCGTCAGTTGACCTTAATTGAAATGTATCAGTCATGCTCAGATGTTTCCCCAATACAATTATTTTCATGCACAACTCCTAAGGTCTAAGGTAGACAACACTTCTGTCAAGTTGCTTTGTTCACAAGTCGTTTCCCAGTCTTTCAATTTCGTCCAGGAAGAAGTCCATGTCTTCCTTGGAAACCAGCGTAGAGATGACAATCATGCGGAAAAAGTTGACCTTGTCTCCCAAAGGTTGGTAGCCCACCATCATCGTGCCTTGCTTGATCATGCGCTCCTTGATGACTGGAGCTACCTATTATCAAGAACAAAAACACAGTTTGATTCAGAAGCTCTGCGGAGGTGAACGCTTTAAGATGGTGGCCTCGGTGTTTTGTTAACAAAGCATGAAACACAATCATTTAGTCTTTCTGTTCCCAATCCAGTGAGACTTACGTTTGCCAGTCTGTCCTGGTAATCTGCATTTCCTTCCTTTCCCCTCATGCTTGGCGGGATAAACCAGAAGCATACATTCAGAAACTCTGGCTGCCCATGGAGAAAAACACACTGGGTGAAAACATTGAATCTTCAGTATGATATCAGTATGCTGGAGATATTTACTCACCTCCCACAAAAGATGAAACCCTTCCCGTTTCCTCATCTGCTCCACCAGATACCTGCAAGAGGGATGTTAACGATACAATCAAATACAAAGGGGCTTTATTGGCATGATCTTAACCCTCCTATCGTCTTCGTTTTCCCCCTTACTTTGGTGTTCGCCGTCAAATTTGACCGGTCCCGTTTTAACTGCTATTACATTAACACAAAAACCATTAATCACAACATTTCATTCAACACCCTTTCAAACTGTACATATGGTATCAGACTACTGGTATACATGAAACACTGCAGTCAATATACAAAGAACAGACACTGAACATGTATTGTGTGCCAGGTGTGATCCATGAGGGGGGAGGGGCACATAAGGGGGGGGACACACATCTAGAGTGTGTGTGTGTGTGTGTGTGTGTGTGTGTGTGTTTTATCTGATCCGGATGGTTACTAATTCCTTTTCGTCATGGCCGTCATGTTTGACCGGGAACACCATGGTGTTCCCGGTCATGTTTGAACACCATGGTGTTCAAACATGACCGGGAACACCATGGTGTTCCCCGTCATGTTTGAACACCATGGTGTTCAAACATGACCGGGAACACCATGGTGTTCCCCGTCATGTTTGAACACCATGGTGTTCCCGGTCAAACATGACCGAGAACACCATGGTTGTTACAAAGTTGACTAAATCATCCAAAATGCAATGAAAGTGAAGATCAGCCATTGTACATGTTCAAATGTCTCCTGTGAAGGATATCATGAAGCCTGAATGCAATCGAATGTAAAACAAAAAAGTTATGATTGATGAAAGTAGTGAATCGGTCAGATTTGACCCGAAGACAACAGGAGGGGTAAACATAGTATTGCCAAAGCATTCGGCACGAGGCGATAACAGAATAACACTTTCTGTTCATCTTCATTACAGCTCAACAAACAGACGGCAGTGCTATAATTTTGTCTCAATAGGATAAGATCAAGTTCAACTATAGGTTTGTGTTTGACTTCAGCTGGATGCCTACCTTACAAGGTTAAAAGCTTTGTCTACACGCTCGGCCAAGCCAATGGAGCCAACAGCTTTCCACATCAACCAGAGCTTCAGACAGTCGTCCTTGCGGCCACACTGTACCGTCTTGTCCCCGACATCCAGATTGACATCATAGAATTTGTCTTGCTGGAAGAGGTAGGTGGCGTTGGCACTGTGGCACTTTTTCAACAGGTTCTGAGGACAAGCACAAGTCAATTACTGTCCCTGATTAATACAACGTTAAACTTTATTATGTGTATCAGATAACGCTGTAGCCTCAAACCGTTGTATCATGCAGCAGCAAGGCAGAACACTGCAGGCCAGCCATCAGCAGCTTGTGTGGATTCCAGGCTACTGAATTTGCTCTTCACAAACACACGAACATTGTTCATATTGACCATAGCTGCCTAACTGTATCCTTTAAAACAGTGAAAGTGTATTTTCATCATGCATATGAATACCTGGCAACCCCTTTCATCAGATGTCTGTGCTGCTCGGAAAACAGCACGCTCCCTCCCCAGGCCGCCTGAAACAGAACACATGTCATTCACCGTTAGTAAAGACACCCGAAGCTTGTCCACAGACTTGAGTCCGTCTCTTTCAGGACCACTCACGTCGACATGCATCCAGACGGTGTGTTTCTCGCAGACATCAGCGATACGGTCCAGTGGGTCAAACGCACCCCGCACTGTTGTCCCTGATGTGCAGCTCACAAGTAAAGGTACTGCACCCTGATGGACACAAACTCTGGCACTTCAGGTTTGCAGGATATACAAATTGTTTAATGTGAGCAGCAACTTTCAAATAATCACCGTTACAACTAATTTAAGTTACAAAAGGGCATGTTAAATATAGTCTATTTGAGTGCTTCGTGAATTTACCTGGGATTTTGTCAGCTCGATCTTTTCCTCCAGGTCCTCTGGAATAAGGCGGCCTCTAAAGCGCACAACATATAATGGAACATGAATTACTCCGACTATATAGCACCTGATAGTCATCGTGTATACCAAAACTATTTTTAATAATCATCCAGGCTATAAGACATCCAATCATACCATAGCATTTTCATTTAATCGTTTATTTAGCAGGGACAATACACATTAATGAACACTTGGAGCTCATTTCCATCCGCAGTCCCTCACATAACACATTTAAGAACATGACAATTATACACAAATACATGATATGCAAAAAGAGCAAGAGCAGCATATACAAGTATTTGCCACATGGCAGTACAATGTAGCAGCAACGACATGTAAAGTGCAAGATAAGATACAAGAGATGAAGCAAGTGCAAGAGGAGATACCCCTGTGTTAAAGTGCATTTACACGTCTGTTTGTTTCTCATCCATTCTTTGAGTTGACCTTTGAAGCTATTGAGTGGGACAATCCCGTATCTCAGTTGGGAGGCTATTTATAAATAAAACACATACTTTCAAAAGACTTTAAATGGTCAAAACTCAAGAAATGGTGTTTCTCCAGGATGGTACAGTGGTGGTATCAAACACCTGGAAAGCTCTCTTGAACAGCTGCTCTCTGGGTTTCAGGTTTGTGGCTCAAGCAAACGAGCAGTTTGTCAAACAGTATTCGATGTGGGAGAGAATCACACAGTGGAGGTGTGGCTTTGCAGCACTGACACTTAAGAAAGGTCTGATTTGTTCAACATGTTGCAAGTTGAATTTAATGGTGTTTTCAAAGGTCATGTCTCGAAATTGCTTAATTTATCCGACCAACAGTCTAAAAGATGAATATACAAAAACTTAGATTTAATGAGATGAAAGTAATGTTACCTTAAATTCAAGCATTCATTGATTTATTATCAATGGTTTCAGCTCTTTTTATAAAAAATACATTACCCTTCATCCACTTCCACCACGACGATATTGTCCGTCCCAATGCCCAGATAGGCAGCCCCTTTCTTCACAGAGTAATGGCTCTGGAAAAACAAACATATTTATGTAGAGACCCCACAGTAGCGCTCCTCTGATACAGTTTCAATCTCCACAGTGACATAAAGTCCTCAAGCATGCAGTGTTCAACAGCTTCTCCTGACCTCGGCAGAGGTAAAGATGGTGAGCCGTGGGACAGCCCACAGACCCTGGCTTTTGACCTCTGGGAAAAGTCGGTAGCGTGCGAGGTTCATGGCAAACATGTTACAGGTAGACCCCCCAGGGCAGAAGACACCATCACCTTCTGTCCAGCCAACCAGCTGCCGCAGTGATCTTAAAACCTCAGTCTCAATCAGCACAAACACTGGGGCCACCTCGTAGGTATAGCTGCAATTAACACACAAAAAAAAAAGTTGTATTTCGTGCTGTATTTTTACATAATTTATTAACTTAACGACAAAATTCACATTATTTAGATTCTTACAGGTTAGTGTTGAGAGCCTCACTGAGGAATCGTCCAGCCAGGGCATGATAGTCCACTCCTGCAAACAGCTGATTAAAGAAACGTGGGTGACCTGGAAGAAACAAGCCAGGTCTCATCATCACAGAAGACAAGGTTTACTAACCTGAGGAGTGCATCTGACGAAGAGATAGGTTGTTGTGCTCTCTCTGTTTCTTATCTACATCTAATAGAACTGCTCGGGTCTTGATAGATTGAGTGGGGAAGTTCATGAGATCTTTCTAGAGGGTTATCAAGAATAACTTTGATCCAATGACCTTTCCCCTCTCTGTCTGTGTCTGTGTATTCTCTTGTTCTGATTAACCCAGCCAAATCTTTTTATTGTTTTGTATCTATATCTCCGCCGGGATCCGGAGTCGAGGCTGATCCTCTTGCTGTAGTCCTGTGTCTTGGACCCTCTATCCTGAGTTCTGGATTAAGTCGTGGACTTCGGGTCGTGGCTGAACCTGTCTCTGCGGTCCTGCCTTGGGTCTCGTCATGCTGCTTCCCTGATGGCTTCCTCAGGATTGTAGCTGACATCCTCGTGGATTCATCTTCTTATTACAGACACATGCATTTCCTAACATTCGGCCTATATGCTGTAAAATGTATTATCTCTTGGATTTACACACGGCATCTATTGCACGTCTGTCCGTCCTGGGAGAGGGATCTCTCCTCTGTTGCTCTGTCTGAGGTTTCTCCCATGTTCCCCTTAAACTGTGGGGTTTCTCTGGAAGTGTTTCCTTGTACGATGTGAGGGTCTAAGGACAGAGGATCTAAGGACAGAGGGTCTAAAGACAGAGGGTGTCGTTTTTCTCATACTGATATTCTGAACAAAATGTGCTGTTGTATTTGCTGTAAAGTGTCTCTACTGTAGGCTATTTTTATTATATGTACAGCACTTTGGCTCCACCAAACATCGCTTATAAATGTGCGAAATAAATAAAACTTTATTTGATTTAACCACGTGAATGTCTCTACTGTCTCCGGCAGGCTCACTTGTCTTGATGCTGTACTTGGCAACATCTTGTACTCTCTGTAGGAGCCTCTGTTGTGGCTCCCCCGCCGCCCTGAGCTCCAAATCCAGCAGCAGGGCCAGATGTTCGGGCTCTTTCCACTCACAGACCTGTAGGAAGAACACCTGGACTTTTAGTTTTTGCTCAGAGAACTCACTGTAATCTGACACCTATCATTTTAGGCCACCTTCTGCTTGACGTCTGTGCCCTTGCAGAGAACCTCCTCGATAATGATTTTGAAGGCTTCATTCAAGAAGAGTTGCCCCTCTGAATGGTCCATGAGAGGATCATTCAGGTCAGGGAGTTCAGCTGGATCCTGGCCATCGGCTGTTAGGAGAGAAGATTAACATTTAAAAGATCATTCAAACATTATAAACATGCATAGCACAATGTACTTACATGAGAGTGGAAACATGTTTGCCATTTCCACACTTTCCAAGTTGGTGAATCTCTACCCCTTTGCTCGCTCTACTGACGAGGCAGGCTGCGGTAACGGTCTAAAAAGCAGAGTGAGGAACAAAAGAGGGTTGACCTTTGTCCCAATTAAAGCTGCAGCCACACGAGGACGGTCGTGTGGCTGCAGCTCTATGAATATTACACTTTACTTCACGTGTTCATTTGAGAACAGCTGTTACATCCCTGGGTGAAGGTTTCAGTTCATTTAAATGAAAGATACAACGTAACTCCACTCATGGTTCAGTCCAACTTAAGAAATAAGACCGACCTCGGAAGCAGTTGTGTTTTTAAAAAAAAAACCTTTATTGACAAGAGTACACTTTTTTTTATAAGAATATAACTAAACTACAGAAATGACTCCGGAAAAGCTGCAGATAGAGCCATAAGAAATTAATGCAACTGATTTCATCCGCACGGTTTGGCTTTATGAAGCAGTCACGCAAACGGTTACGTGAAAAGAGCCAGAACTAAACCGAAGAACCGGTTCTGAACATGAAAAGCTCTAGCACGGAGCTTGAACCGGAGTTGCGTTGGTGTATTCACCATGAGGGTGAGGGAGATAGTCACAGAAAACTGAACAAGAATCGACAACTCGACCCTCTGCTCACTCCTTTCCTGTAAAATACAGGTCCAGCCCACACATGCTCCATCAAGGATGCTGCTACAGGCAGCAAGGCAGTGCACTTACAACTACAATGCATGTTAATGTTGATCTAACAACATTAACCCTCCCGCGGTGGCTTTGGAAATGCTCCCGATTGCTGAGGTCTCAAGGTTGGCAAGTATGACTAAAATAGGTCCTTATTTTACCCTTTTGACAATAAATAACAGCGCGTCTAAGCTCAGAATGTTCTGCACAATTAGCGCACCACATTGAAACTTAAATACTATATAAACAATACACGCAAACAATTTAACAGAACATAAACATGTTAGCGGCTCTGCGGAGCTCTCACACAACACTCTGAGTGTCTTACCGGCTGTCTGTCCTGACTTGGTAGAATGCCCTCCGGTCTGCACGCTTCAGTCTAGCCGGCTCGCACGCACCAACTATTTAACTCCTTCTCCAGGGTGCAGCACCGGGATCTGTGAACAGGGTGATTACACCCAGCTGGCCAGAGGAGGCAGGACCGCCTGCGATCATTACACACTCGTTTTCTCTCACTATGGCCCAATCCCAAACCACTCCCTCGACCCTACCCCTCCATGATGGAGTGAACTCCGTCTGTAGCCACACTCGCAGCTCAACGAGGCTCCTCCTGTCAGGTGGAGGGAGTAAATATAGCAGCAAGCTCAAGTCAGCACCGCTGCAGACTCGCTGTTTGAGGGAGATGGGTCTGGATGCAGGGGGCGGTTGGGGAGGATCCTATAGGGGACGTTTCCTAAAGGGTATGAGCCACATTTACTTGAGAGTTCCTAGTCACGTCTGTTCTGTCTGTTAATAATAATAATTTATTTGTTGTCGAGAGGGTAATGGCGTAGCATGTTTTAATCATACTTATGTTTAAGTCCTGCATCCTCCTCAACTGTGTCACAGTGCTGCATATGTTTTCCTATAAACAGACCAATGCTTAAGTTATGGAGCGCTGCTGGGAAAAGGAGTTACGCCTTCCTAACCAGCTCTCTCCCTCCGCTGTCATCGGACACAATGGGCTGATGTCTTTATACTCGAGTAATTTGTGCATACAAATATTGTGTTTCTAGGCTTTACATGTTATACAAAATAAACTTTTATACTTCTCTCATATATTTGTCCTTTTTTCAACAGTGCTAACTGCTCTTTGTACAGCCCAGGATGCTGATGAGAATCCTATGGTCTGATTCTATTACACTGTTGAAAGTTAAATAACCTTGTATTTTAATGTTTCAGATAGCAATGATTTTTAATAGCAATCATTGATGTAAGATTCAGAAAACTGTCTTGCCTGCCACATTTTGAAGGGACACATCATCCGCCTATACAAGTACACAAAAACAGATACAGGTCAAGCTGTTCACTTAAACATTTGTACCGGGCAGATATGTAACTGTGCTAAAGGACAGACTATTACTACTTTAACACAGAATAACAGACAACAGGAGTCAAAGAATAGGCTTCTGTATAACTGTATAGCCGATTCTAAAAACGCCTTCTAAATCCTACATAAGTTTTCAGAACAAGAGCATGGAGACACTTGAATCCTACTACTGCTGAATCCACATCAACTGCTTCATTTATGAGCATCAATGAGTTCCTATAACAATAATGATAGTGTTATAAGCTGATTATAATACCTTATAAGTATGATGCATAGCCAGTATTACCGCTTCATTTATTATGCTCTAATTCTTCCTTTGAATAAGATGAAGGTTTCAGGGGAATTTGTGTTATGCAATTATCTTATGTGTGTTGATGTAACTTCCTTTCCTTGCTGTGGTCTGCATACTGAGGCCCAATCCCAAACCGCCCCCTACACCCTACCCCTCCGTTTGCGCGTTCACGCGGAGGGTCCGCCATATTGAGGGCTGTTCCAAAGCAACGAGTGTGGAGGGGGAGTGGGCTATCAAGCCCTCAAACAGCGAGTCTGCAGCGGTGCTGACTTGAGACCGGTCTCTACCTTACCGGAGTCACGCTGTGTGTGTCCGTCGGGAAACAAGCTGTTAAAAAGTAGTTCCAGCAAACATCCACTGATAAACTACGATGTTAACAACCTCATGATAACCTCATATGTTTTTAACTTAGGATCAAACCTGTGTTTAGTCTAGAAAAAGGTAAAATTGTGCATTTTATTATAAAGTTGTGTATATTTACAGACCGTTGCAAAAACGAAGAAGCTTATAAACATCAGGTTTAAAACTAAAAGAGCTTTGAAACACAATGAAAGATGTTTGGAGTTTTATTTGAGTTATTCATTTAAACTTTTTGTCTAAGAGATGCTGATTTGAAACCGTTGTTACATACAGTTACGGCACTTCCTGTTTCTGCCGGAGAGAGGGGAGAGAGGGGAGAGAGGGGAGAGAGGGGAGGCCGTCCCAAAGCTTGCTGCTGTGTTTACTCCCTCCATCTGACAGGAGGGAGCCTCGTTGAGCTGCGAGTGTGGCTACAGACGGAGTTCACTCCATCACGGAGGGGTAGGGTCGAGGGAGTGGTTTGGGATTGGGCCAGACTCTATTGGTTTGAGGGCTTGATAGCCCACTCCCCCTCCACACTCGTTGCTTTGGAACAGCCCTTAATATGGCGGACCCTCCGCGTGAACGCGCAAACGGAGGGGTAGGGTGTAGGGGTAGGGTGTAGGGGGTGGTTTGGGAATGGGCCTATGAATGGGTAATTTGTAAAAAAATAAATTGTATTACAATTAAGCTATTTTGTTATTAATATGTATTATATATATTTGTTTCGACTACTCGTCATCTGTTTTTTATTTTATATTTATTAAAGCCTTCGGCTCTGTTTGACTTCACACACACACACACACACACACACACACACACACACACACACACACACACACACACAGAATCAGGTTTATCACCAGGTTGACACGTACGAGGAATTTGACTTGATCTCGTGGTGCATACATAAAAGTTAAACAAAAAGAAAAAACACAGGTAGAAAACTATTTTAAGAAAACTATAAGAACATTACAAAATTAGAAAAAAAAATAGTAAAATATAGCAGTATTTACATAGAAATATAATGCAATAAAATATGTGCAGTTAGTGCAACAATCAGATAGCGTGTGCATTAATGTGATGCGTCTGCGTTGAGACTGAAGAAACGTCCCTGGAACCAATTTATTGTTGCGTATCAATTATTTTCTATTTACTATTGAACTCTTTCATTATTTGAATGAAACTATAGGTCGATAAAGTGGAACGATAAATATGTAAACACTATTTTATCCTCTCTCGTCTCCTGCAGCTTTTCTTCCTCTGCACTTCCAGGACTCTCCACCTGGTGGCGACGATGGCTTCCTCTCCTTCCTGTTCTACATGTTTCCTCCACCACAGAAGAAGAGTGAGCAGCTGCCTTTGCTCTGTCATCCCCCTCCTCTTCCTCTTCCCCCTCCTCTTCCTCTGGGGAGCACCACACCCTGTCGGCCAATCACAGCTCAGCTCCACCTTCCCCATCACATCATCTCAGTTTCCAAGGTAACAGCGCCCCCCTTCTCTCTGTTTCCACACTGAAAGGTGCCGCATCATCATCTTCATCATCATCACCACCACCATCTCACCATCCCACTATCGAGGCTACTTTAGCATTAGCATCCCCTCTCTCTCTCTCTCTCTCTCTCTCTCTCTCTCTCCCTCTCTCTCTCTCTCTCTCTCTCTGCAGTGGGATTGCCACAACATCAAAGGCACCTCCCTCCCTTTTTTCTCCCTCTCTCTCTTCCTCACCCGTCTCTCTCTCTCTGCATCCGACAGTCAGGGAAAGGGAACGAGATGGACTAAAGAAGAAGGAGAAGAAGAAGTGGTACGTACTGTTTGAGCTGTCACCTCCCTCCTGTTTTCTATATATCAACGTGTGTGTGTGTGTGTGTGTATGTGTGTGTGTGTGTGTTGAGCCTAATCCTTTGAAGAATGCAGATGTAATGATGCTAATGCTACCAATGTGATGCAAAGCAAAGGGTGGAATAAAAAGCATCAGAGAGGAGGGGTGACTCCCAGTCTCCCCCTCTCCCCCCTCTCTGAGCTTTTGTTGTGGAGGCCTCTCTGCAGAATATGTGCTCTGTTTTCTGCATTCAGAAGCACCTCCTGCTCCCTGCTTCTCACCGGTTCCTCTGCTCCTCTAACGCTGGGTTTTAAGTGTCTTCCTCTGGGTTTTAAACCTCATGCATGCGAGGGGGGTCCGGCTTGCTGCAGGGTGTTTACATGCAAGACATCTAGACCTGTTCCCTGGCTTTGTTTGTTTTTTAGAAGCTCTGATTTGATTTGAAAGAAATGAGGATGAGGGAGATGTTAGCTTCTGTGGGAAACTAGCGTAGAAACAGAATCTCTTTACTCGTCCCACAGCAGAAAGTGGCATGCATGATGAAGAACAACCTAACTTATGAGTAATCATAGGATACAAATAAAGACAAATAAGTACGTAAATCCAGCCATTTGAAGAACTAAGTGACATGGGTAACATATTAAGGTCTGGAGACATTATACCAATCCACATAAAGGTGATTATTGTACAGAAAGGGAAATAGGGTCCATATTGCGATGAGATTGGAGAGTTTAAGGTGGGGCCAAACAGTGTGTCAAGCATGTCTGACCTGATCTCAGCTTTTGATGTGTTTGTGTCTAAATCCAGATTTTGAGGAAACAAAAATGAACTTAGATTTGAGCTTCTGGAGGCAAACTAGCGTCGAATCAGAATCTCTTTATTAGTCCCACAACGGGGACGTTTGCAGTGTTACAGCAAGAAGAGGCATGCAATATTGAAGAATAAGCAAACCAAAGCACACATTAGTAATAATAGAATACGTATAAAGACAAATAAGTACACGCATCCGTGGCTAACAATGAGGAGCAGCTATTTAAAGTGACATATTAAGGTGTTGAGACATTATACAAATGTATGTTCTTCACATAAAGGTGATTATTGCACAGTATAGCCAGGAAAGTGTCCATGTTGCGATGAGATCGAATGTGTGGTTAGCTCACGTCTGAAGGAAAAGGTGGGGCCAACAAGCAAGGATTTCTGATCTCAGCTTTTTGTGTCCTCTGAATTCAGATTTTGAGGAAACACAAATGAAGTTAAAATGATATTCTGTGTTGTTCCCCCACGTGTGAGAGTAGAAGTGAGCACGCGTTAAGGTGGGGTCACAGTGTGCATGTGAAGGGGATGAGATGCAATTATAGTACACAAGAGGATAATGGAGCGCACGTTTAGACACTTTAATCAAAGGATTTAATGTTGGTGTGTAGCTCAGTCTGTAGAGCTGATGACCTATAGACAGACAGACAGACAGATACTGTTTGTATATATATACATATTCTCAGTAGACAATACATATATTCAGAAGAGTATAGATATACGATAATACGATCAAGTCTGAAATGTGACTTGCATCACAGCAGCTCCATGTGTAACATCAACAGACAAATATCAAGACACAATACATGAAAAACTAACATCTAACCTCAAAAGCACTGAGAGAAAAGCTGCTCAAAGAGCATTTGATCTGGATTCAGCTCTGTATTTACTGAGAGGACTGACTGGAGCACAGAGGATGCTTCAGGCTGACTTTTATACTTGGTCTCAATGCAGAGGATTCAAATCCACTTTCAACACTGTCACTTTAGAAAAGTATACCTAAAAGATATAAATAAATACCAAAGAAACACGAGAAGAAGTTGTGTCAAGGAAGAGCCTTCTTCCTACTCTCAAACACACACAGTTCTTCCACAGCACACCTGTTTACCTGTCAGAGGAATCACAGGTCATTTACTTCACGAGTTACCCACTGAAACCAGTAAGACAGACTCACTGAAACCAGTAAGACAGACCCACTGAAACCAGTAAGACAGACCCTTTGAAACCAGTAAGACAGACCCTTTGAAACCAGTAAGACAGACCCGTTGAAACCAGTAAGACAGACCCACTGAAACCAGTAAGACAGACCCACTGAAACCAGTAAGACAGACCCTTTGAAACCAGTAAGACAGACCCTTTGAAACCAGTAAGACAGACCCTTTGCAACCAGTAAGACAGACCCTTTGAAACCAGTAAGACAGACCCTTTGAAACCAGTAAGACAGACCCTTTGCAACCATTAAGACAGACCCTTTGAAACCAGTGAGACAGACCCTTTGAAACCAGTGAGACAGACCCTTTGAAACCAGTAAGGCAGACCCTTTGCAACCAGTAAGACAGACCCTTTGAAACCAGTAAGACAGACCCTTTGAAAAGTAAGACAGACCCTTTGAAACCAGTAAGACAGACCCTTTGAAAAGTAAGACAGACCCACTGAAACCAGTAAGACAGACCCACTGAAACCAGTAAGACAAACCCTTTGAAACCAGTAAGACAGACCCTTTGAAACCAGTAAGACAGACCCTTTGAAAACTAAGACAGACCCTTTGAAACCAGTAAGACAGACCCACTGAAACCAGTAAGACAGACCCACTGAAACCAGTAAGACAGACCCTTTGAAACCAGTAAGACAGACCCACTGAAACCAGTAAGACAGACCCTTTGAAACCAGTAAGACAGACCCTTTGAAACCAGTAAGACAGACCCTTTGAAACCAGTAAGACAGACGCACTGAAACCAGCTCACCTGATGGTATGCAGTCATTCTTAAAGTGTTATCAGTCAAACCTAGTTTTCTTTCCATGACTTGCAAAAATATCTTTGGACAATATTGTCGTTTTCAAAAACGGGGGCGCATCCCACTCCCAATTTCACTGTCAATGTAAAATAAGTCTTATTTTGACTCAGACGAAACCGTTTGAATTGGATCTAAACCTGATATGTTGTTAACGTTAGATTACATCTCCTCAGGTATTCTAGGAAGAGCTTAAAGGTGGGGTAGGTAAGTTTGAGAAACCGGCTCGAGATACACGTGTTGTTATATTCCATGGAATGCTCTTAACATCCCGATAGCAATGAATATCTGAAATGCTTTGACAACAAATACATACACAAAATACATCTGTGGAAGCCGTGGCGCTGTAAAAAGCACGACCAATCATCTGAGCAGGCTAAAGTAACTGGATGGCCTACCTGCCTGTCAGCCTTCCATCTGTGCACAAACTTATCTCGTGCCCTCATTGGTCATGTGCGCGTTCGTGTGTGTTGGAGGAGGGGCTCTGTAAGGAAGTGGCAGATTTGTTCCGGCTGTGTATTTTCAAATTCTAGCGCACTCGAGCTGGTTTCTCCAAAATGACCTACCCCACCTTTAAGGACTCGTGTTCACCTTTTGTTTCCTAGACTTTCGCCATAGCTACCGTCGTCAAGTGAAATCATGATGTGATCGATGTCGCGACGTATCTGGTCACTTTACATAATGTTAGAGAATATTTCTTCTCTCTTCCTAAGTGTCAAATAATAATTCTTCCTTACTCCTAAGATATTTAACTTTTATTGCCTGTTGACGTTTTACAACCAAACCCTAAGTCTGTTATCTGTCTTAAGGAATGGGAAGTCTCAGCTATTGTTGACATTACCTGTTTTATGACCGGTCAACTCTCGGTCACAAAGCCAAAGAGTCAGATAAGTGATTCAGTGTCTCCAGGTGTTCACGTATACCTTCCCCCAATATGTGGGTTGACTCTCTGTAAACTAGTTAAAGGGTCTACCAAGATGTGAGGCGGATCAGAATTGACATGACAACCCACCCGTGCAGTCAGAACCTTTTGCTGCTGTGACTTGTGATATGAATTCTCCGGCCGTTTGACTTGTAATAAACTACCAGTGTTTGACATCAAAGCTCCAACTCTCCTCGTGTCTCTCTGAGTCCTGACTCACCATTGCTGCAGAAGTTTCCCTTACACATAACATTACATGTCACTTGTTGGACGTACTGTGGACAATCCCCACAGGAGCAACTTGGGGTGAAGTGTCTCAGGGACACAACGACATGCTGACTGCAGTGGGGTTTGAACCTGTGACCCCCTGATCCCAACACCAACGCACTAACCCACTGCGCCACACTTCATCCTTTTAGTAAAATATTCAGTCACTAGATGATGCGTTTCCATCACTGCGTTAATATGTGGTCACTGCTGGATGACATCACACATCTGTTTTCATTTCTTGAATTCACAGCATTTGCGTCTGTTGTTTCCTTTAAATTCGTTGTTCTTCACGTGTCTTTTCAAAGTTTCAAAGCTTTGTGTTCAGTGAGTAATACCTCGCCTTCATGTGGTCAAAACTCTTGAAGAAACAGTGAGAAGTTTAGTCTTGAATTACATGAAAGTGAATCCCTGTTGTCTTTCCTCTGTCGTTCCTCCACGAGTAACTTGGAGGACACAAGGAAAGGATATAAGGAAAGGAAGTGAACGACATTACCCTGGATGCAGATCTCTATGCATTTAGCTATAACTGCTTTTTCCTTTGTCGACTTTTCTGTGTTTACTTTCTCTCAGACTTAACAGTTATATATTATTAATGTGATGTTGTTTATTTGGAGAGCTGCAGGAGGCTCTGATATACTTTGTTTGCTCAAGTCTTCTTTCTACAACAGAGAAGTGCCGAGTCAGCATGACCCATTTATGGGAAATGCAGTTGTGACATTTCCTGCGTTTTTCCAGGAGAGAAAGATGGAGGAAGTTTATGAGTAACTGTTCGTCCTCATGTCTGTTGGTGCTGATGTGATTACAGTTTGGGTGGGGCAGGTTTTATACAGTCGACCTAACAATGTCTCCGTGATGTTGCATTAAGTGGACCCGAAAGCTAAGTTACTTCCTGTCAGATTGCTCTTGTGTTTCCGTGGACAAAATCTTCTCAAAAGGCTTCAGCAAAAATAGTTTCCTCCAGTTTTTGACTAACTTTGAAGCTGCTTCCAGTCTAACAAAGTAGAACAGGACAGAGGAAAGGAAAGAAGGATGTAGGGAAGGATAGAACGATGTAGGAAAGGAGAGAAGGACGCAGGGAAATAAAGGACGTAAGAAAAGAAGGATCTTGGAAAAGGAGGATTTAGGAAGGGGGGAGAAAGCGTGTAGGGAATGAAGAAGGACGCCAAATATTTCCTCCCTTTTAAATGTGGCTGCTGCAAGGAATTATGGGACTGCATTATCTCCTTTCCTTGTGTGAAGCATGACCAAGTGTGCCCGATGCTAAAGGTGATTGGAAAGGAAGCATTGGAGCACCTTTTATTAGCCTTTTAGGGAATTTATACAGCTCTTATCATATCAAGGCTGCCACTTAATACTTCCGGGTCATTTCACTAAGTTATTGACCTCCCTTAGAATAAACAACTATTTAAAGAAGGATGTATTGAAGAAAATAAGGATATATGGCGAGAATATAGGATGTAGGGTGGAAAATAAGGACCTATGGAGGGAAACAAGGTCATAAGGAGGAAGATAAGGATATATGGAGGGAAATAAGGGTGTAAGGAGGAATATAAGGATGTAGGAAGGGAAGCAAGGATCTATGGAGGGAAACAAGGACATAAGGAGGAATATAAGGATATAGGGTGGGAAATAAGGATGTACGGAGGGAAAGAAGGATATAGGGAGGGAAACAAGGGTGTAAGGAGGAAGATAAGGATGTAGGAAGGGAAGATAAGGATGTAGGAAGGGAAGCAAGGATCTATGGAGAGAAACAAGGACATAAGGAGGAAGATACGGATATAGGGAGGGAAAGTAGGATGTAGGGAGGGAAAGAAGGATATAGGGAGGGAAACAAGGGTGTAAGGAGGAATATAAGGATGTAGGAAGGGAAGCAAGGATCTATGGAGGGAAACAAGGACATAAGGAGGAAGATATGGATATAGGGAGGGAAAGAAGGATATAGGGAGGGAAACAAGGGTGTAAGGAGGAATATAAGGATATAGAAAGTGAAATAAGTATGTAGGCAATGAAAGGTAAAAGAGTGCAATTAAGGAGTAAGATAATAATAGTTTTAAAGGTAAATGTGTTGTCGGTATCATTTCATGTTGATGATGAAGAGCAGGAAGTCGTTGTCTGCTGTTTCTGCTCCACAGGAAGTGACTTTCTGCTGTTAACCCGGCGGAGAGTCTGCAGAGAAACATGGAGAAACACAGAGGGGCGGATGTCAGAGGAAAGGAGGGGAAGGTTAGAGAGGGTTAGGATTCTCCTGTTACAGATGGATCCACACTGAAACAAAGATGAAAGAGAATCTGTGACTGTTTACTGGACATCATCATGATATGTACTTCAGAACAATCTCTTATTCACATTAAAAAAACGATCTTTATAATGCTTATAAATGACTTTGCTGCGTGAGCACGAGAAATAATTCCAAAAGCAAAGCGGACTGAAAACTGACGAGCAAACTACATGGTGTGCGGTGACTCGTGAGAGAGAGATAGTACTTTATAATTCAACTATGCTGCACATTTCCTTCCATTGTTGCTGCTAAGATAGACATCTGTGTATGTTGGTGGAAAGATATGTGGTTTGCATTGTTTTTGTTCGTTTAAGCTAGATGTTGGTCTGTTTGTGGCTTCAGTTGCAGGCGAGTTAATATCCAGTTAGCTAAAATTGTCAGGCCTCAAAGGTGTCTTCTACTTTTTCTGTCTCTGTTGGTTTTATTTATGGTCAATAGCTTCAGGATGTCCTTGTTGACTGAGTGTCTACCCAGATTCTAATGCAGGAAAACCAGAATGTATTCACTCTTATTTATCATATCATTGCCAGCTAACAGAGGCTAAGATATGTAGCTCTGTGTGACGGTAAAGTACATTGTTGTTGTAGCAAACATGTGGCTATCATTGAAGTACCAGAGACACATCTGAAGTAAGTCTGCTGAGTGTCAGCTTCCTCCCTGTTGACGTATGAACTGATCTGGATGCAGTTTGACCAGGTGTCAATGAAACATGTCGTCTCCTCTGTGTGTCGACGGGATGATTGGCAGTAAAGCAGGAGAGTATCTCAACACCTGAGCATCATCTGAAGCAGGAATATAAACCGTCAGCTCTTAGGGCAAGGAGAGTTTATTTATAAAGCACATTTCAAACCTCGTGGCAATTCAATCTGATTCACAAATCAATCATTAAGACATAGTGCAAAAGAAATGCGTAAGAAATGATGTTTGAATACAAATAACAGCAAGTAAAGAGCTAAGAGACTCAAACACCTTTCAAAATAAGCTAAAATACAACAAGACATGCATAAAACACAAGAATGAAAGTATAGAAAGTTATTTTGATTTAAAAAGGCATCGGCAATCAGAAAAGTCTAGTTCTAGTTTCAGCACACCTGCAGTTTTCTGGGAGTTCGTTCCAGATGGAGCAAACAACTGGCCCTAAAGCAAAGACGTTACTGCGACTGCTGCAGACACCTGGAAGCAGACCGAGACCCATCTGGTTCGATTTTTGAGTGGTATATATATATATATATTATTGTTTGTATAAGAGTGTTGCATTGTTCCTGACTTACCTTTAGCCACTAGCCATTAACCCTAGGAATGCATCTGTGACAGAGGAAAGGAAAGAAGGATGTTGGGAGGAAAATAAGGATGTAGAAAGACCTCTGGTGTTTATTTCCTTTTCTTCTTCCTGTAGTTTCATACTTTAGAAATGTCTAATGAGTTATAGTCTAGAGCAGGGTTGCCCAACCAGTCGATCGCGATCGCGGGGAGATTCCCAGTCGATCGCGAGATGTGTCTAAAAATAGAACAACAATATTCTGTTTTATCGTTAATGTCCTATAACATAATCTTCCCGTGCCAGAATAATGCACTTGAACGCATCAAAGCTTTGTGATTGGCCCGGCGTGACCCCATGTGTCGGGGCGTGGCTGGTGGGCAGTGGGCACTATTTCGCTGACGTTGTCCGTGGCAACAGGAGTGACAGTCCGCTCACACACAAGACCGCAATTATGGCAGAAGCAAAAAAGCCCAAAATATATAATTTTCACTCCGAGTGGGAGGATGATGATTTTTGTATCTATTCCAATTCAAAGTCCATCTGTCTCTCATCTGTCTCTCATCTGTCTCTCATCTGTCTCTCATCTGTATCTGTCTCTCATCTGTCTCTCATCTGTGTCTCATCTGTCTCTCAGCTGTCTCTCATCTGTCTCTCATCTGTCTCTCATCTGTCTCTCATCTGTCTCTCTGTCTCTCTGTCTCTCATCTGTCTCTCATCTGTCTCTCATCTGTCTCTCATCTGTGTCTCATCTGTCTCTCAGCTGTCTCTCAGCTGTCTCTCATCTGTCTCTCATCTGTCTCTCATCTGTCTCTCATCTGTCTCTCTGTCTCTCATCTGTCTCTCATCTGTCTCTCATCTGTGTCTCATCTGTCTCTCAGCTGTCTCTCATCTGTCTCTCATCTGTCTCTCATCTGTCTCTCATCTGTCTCTCATCTGTCTCTCGTCTGTCTCTCATCTGTCTCTCGTCTGTCTCTCATCTGTCTCTCATCTGTCTCTCATCTGTCTCTCATCTGTCTCTCATCTGTATCTGTCTCTCATCTGTCTCTCATCTGTGTCTCATCTGTCTCTCAGCTGTCTCTCATCTGTCTCTCATCTGTCTCTCATCTGTCTCTCATCTGTCTCTCTGTCTCTCATCTGTCTCTCATCTGTCTCTCATCTGTGTCTCATCTGTCTCTCATCTGTCTCTCATCTGTCTCTCTGTCTCTCATCTGTCTCTCATCTGTCTCTCATCTGTGTCTCATCTGTCTCTCAGCTGTCTCTCATCTGTCTCTCATCTGTCTCTCATCTGTCTCTCATCTGTCTCTCTGTCTCTCATCTGTCTCTCATCTGTCTCTCATCTGTGTCTCATCTGTCTCTCAGCTGTCTCTCATCTGTCTCTCATCTGTCTCTCATCTGTCTCTCATCTGTCTCTCATCTGTCTCTCAGCTGTCTCTCATCTGTCTCTCATCTGTCTCTCGTCTGTCTCTCGTCTGTCTCTCGTCTGTCTCTCATCTGCAATGCGAGCGTGGCTTTACCGAAGAAGGGTCATTTAGGAGCGGCATTTCAAAACAGTGCACAAACGCTACCAGACGGAATTCCCTTCTAACGGCCCCTACACACGGCGGCGTGCGTTGCCGCTTGGCGGTGGGCGTGTCTTGAGCTTGGGGAGTTTACGCGAGCAACGCGACCAACAACCAATCACATGAATCTCTCCTGTCAATTGCATAAAAGGTTTTACATGTCACACTTTATATGATGAACATTTATGACATTAATATCTATGGTGCTATTTTACGCAACATTCCATGCTGGCTAAATACTGTCTGTCTGCTAGCTGTCCATTCAAACGAAGTACACTGGATATAAACTCCCCAAACAGGCGAAAACCTACCAGTTTCACCCACTGTCTCTGCCTCCTCCCTCCATGCCTGGCTCCTCCGGTTTGTATCCCGGTAGGTGAACAGGGACTGATCATAAAGCACCGGGTGATTCCATACCGCTACGATTATTTTCTCCTCCATTTTTTGGCATATGAGGAAATGAACTGCGCTCTGGCTCTCCCAGCATACACGCGGTTTGATTGGATAGCGTTTGTACTGGCAGATTTGCATAAACGGGATTTGATTGGCTGACGCCTCCGTCGAAGCGTCAAAAGTAGAACATTGCTCTACTTTTGCAGCGAGCACCGCGAGAAAAGCTACGCTTTGCTCCCACAATGCAGTTTGGCGAATCGTGACGTCACCCCATTCAAAGTGAATGGGCAGAAGCGTTGAAGCGGCAACGCACGCCGCCGTGTGTAAGGGCCGTCACGGCTCCTACACACGGCGGCGTGCGTTGTCGCCTGCCGGCGGGGGGGGCTGACACTCGACCAACAACCAATCACATGAATCTCCCGCCCCAGACACACAAGCACGCGGTTTGATTGGCTAGAGCTTGCACTGGCATATGATTCGATTGGCTGACGCCTCCGTCGAGGCGGCAAAAGTAGAACATTGCTCTACTTTTGCAGCGAGCACCACGAGAGAAGCTACGCTTTGCTCCCACAATGCAGTTCGGCGAATCGTGACGTCACCCCATTCAAAGTGAATGGGCAGAAGCGTTGAAGCGGCAACGCACGCCGCCGTGTGTAGGCTCCGTTAGTCTGCCCTACACTCCCAAAAGGGGAGGGGCCTGAAAGGACAGCTAAATGCACAGCAGTCCATTTTCACCAGGCCCAACAACAAGAGCAAGGCTGCTCCAGAGCATCTTATCGTGTCCGTCACGTTCCAGAGAAACACATGAAGTCTTTCAAAGACGGTGAAGTTGTGAAAGAAGCATTCCTGGAGGCTGTGACGCGCTTTTGGGGGACAGTAAAAATAACAGTAGCATTTCAACAGGTTTTTGATATAATAAAAACTCAAGTTAGATACCGTTATTAATCAGCTGTAAGTCTTAGTTTGTTTGAACTTATTCATTATAATTATTGTACAAAATGGTATAAGAATGCAAACTTAAATTGATTATAGTCTATTATCAATTCAGGTTAAGAAACTAGTGTTGCTTGCATCCTATTTAAAGGCATTTCTTTTTATACTCTAATGAAATGCAACAAAAAAAGGGTTTGATTCTCTTCATGTTGTCTCTTTTATTGCACGTTGGCAGCAGATTCCTGAGTAGCTTCAGATCTGAGTTGTCTTATTAGTGAGCCTCATTTATACTTTTGTAGCAACACTATTTTATATAATGGCAAAGAAAGGGTTCAGAGTCTTTTCTTTCTTCCTGAGTCATATGTGGCAGCACTGTTCAATGCTTCTTGAAAACATGACCCACTGTAGTGACGTGTGAATAAACTCTGTATCAACAACACTGTTGTGTAACTTCAGTTAAATACTTGTATGTGTAGATTAGAAAGAGGTAAGATAAAGGATCTGCAGTATTTTATGAAGTGTTAATCGTACAAAGGTCAGTTTTATACAAGTAGAAGTGTGTATTTACCTGGTAGGCTGTCAGTAACTACGCCTCTCTATCTGGACTGGTAGATCTCGGCAGACTGGCAACTTTAAAAGTAGCTCTCGGTTCAAAAAAGGTTGGGCACCCCTGGACTAGTGAGTGGATCTCTATGTAAAGACGTCCCTCAGGATCATCTGCAATAAGAAAGAAGCTCCTTGTGTTTACTCAAGTCACATCAGGTCAGACTCTTTTGTAAACAGTGGCGTTTTCTCCTGGAGGCCAAGGGAAGCCAGGCTTCCCCTGTTTTTTCGGATTGTAGTTATAATTTTAATAAATAAATAAAAACACTTAAGTTTAGTTTCGGAAATTCTTTGTTGTGTGTTGCTCCGGCCCGTCTCTCCCCCATTCTCATTGAGTATTTTACAAAGAGTGAAACAGCGCTCCTCTAGATGTTATGGTGAAACAGTAGATTGCACTCTGCTGCGAGAGGAGGCCAGCCGAAATTGGCTTCCCTTGGTGAAAAAAAATGGAGGGATTGACCAATCAGACAAGGCTCACGTCATGCCCTGCCGACCTGTGATTAGTCAGGGCCATGCCAAGGGAAGCCAGAGGCGACTGGCTTCCCTTGCCTCACAATCCAATCAAATCGCATCAATTTGGTGTTGCAGTGACGCGTCCTAAAACCCGGAAGTAAGCTGCGCTCAGTTTCCCTCGACCAAAAAGCAATGGGATTTCTCCATAGGATTTTGGTAAATAGCTGGAAATAAGGTCAGTGGAAAACAAACCTGTTTGATAAATGCACGTTTTGTTCAGTCGGATAATATCCACATGTCTACCCTACTTTTATTATTTTCGAATCATAAATCTAATCGATAGAAGATAGATAGCGTCACTGCACCACTCTCACCGCCGTTAGAAAGTAGCAAGCAAGTGCAATTATGGAGGGTGGAGATTTGGAGTATTTAATCAAATATAATTGTACTAAACTTCCACTACAGCAGCAATAACAAATACAATTTGATGACAGGCCGATGCCCAAACTGGAGCTGTGTACAGCGAGGAACAAAGGAGCGAATCGGACGTAAGACGTTAAAGGTCTCCTGATTTAGTTTGTGAATGAATGCTTATTAGAGTTTTGTCTGGAGAGTGCGTGCGGACCTGTCGATTAGATCAGGGGTTCCCAACCCCCGGTCCGCGGCCTACTGCCGGGCCGCGAAATAGCTGTGAGTTTATCGTAATATTTGCAGAATTATAAATTTATAAAAATATTTTATCATAATATTTAGTGTTTAATGTTCGCACCTATACCAGTCATATTATTTCCTCCAGTAGCCTAGTTAATCTTTCACCAGATAACCGTTGAAAATGGCTTTTATGATGTTCCGAGGGATTCGGCGGCTCAGGGTCTCAGCCTCTTGTGCGCACGAGAAAGTTACCGGTGCGCCAAGTAGGAAGAGGAGCGCACAGGAGACAACCGTTTAGTTGCAGACTGTTATGTTGATGTGGGGAAATGGCAGTGCATACATTATTTGAGATAGATTTCAAACTCGGACTTCATTTTAAGGACATGTCGGCCAGGGAGCTATTTGTTTATTGCATTAGCTTTTCTTTTTAATGACTGATTTTAAATGCCATTTTCTTAATGTCTTTCATTTTTTTGTAAAGCACATTGAATTGCCTTGTGTTGAAAAGTGCTATATAAATAAACTTGCCTTGCCTTTGTTTAATCACCGGATTGGCAAAACAGCAGATTAAACCAGTCTGCCTTGATCTATGAATTCATGTGCGGGACTCTCACGGTATCTGCTGCCCGCAGCTGTTTGAAGGAAAACCTCCTTCACTTCATGAAATGGCTGCAGGCAGTATCAGGAGGCAGCGGGACGTGTAACTCCGCTTCTGAGAAGTGCAGCACCAGCGCGCCGAGAGCTGTGCCTTTTTACGCACCGCCTTCGCTGTGTTTACCTTCATCAGAACAGCGAGTGACTGCAGGCTGCTTCGTGTTAACCACACACACCTCTACACACATCCAACTGCCCGATTACTCCCCCTTTTATTAGTTTTATGAAGGAGATGTCCAGTCACCAAGGCGCATGATGTGTGTGTGTCAGTGGCGAGCCGCCAGGGCCCTCTAGGCTCTGTGAGGGCCTAAGATATTCTAAAAAATAATATTTGAAAACATAAAAAAAAAATAAAAAAATTAAATATTATTTTTTATATTTTTTTGTTGTTACATTTTTCATTAGTTTTACCAAAATAACTTGATTTAATTGTATTTAAAATAATATTTCCAAAGAAATAAATCCTTCGAATCTGCCTGTTCAGTTTCTGTTGGAATGTGAAGGGTTAAATGCCGTCTCTGCGAGTTACTGTGAAGACGGGAGAGCTCGTTGGTCCCTCTCTACATTCACAGAGGGCCAGCTATAGTAACTCAACGAGAGAGTAATGTCTAATGACAGTACAATTGACCAATCATATCTTCCCTCTAAATGGACGGGCTTTATTTTCGCGGACTTTATGACAAGTTCCGCCCGCTGTGAGGTTTATGCAAGTGGTGCAGTGACACGTCCTAAAACCCGGAAGTAAGCTGCGCTCGGATTCCCTCGACAGAAAGCAAAGAGATTTCTCCATAGGATTTAGGAAAATAGCTGGAAATAAGGTCTGTGGAAAACGAACCTGTTAGATAAATGCACGTTTTGTTCAGCCGGATAATATCCACATGTCTACCCTACTTTTATTATTTTCGAATCATAAATCTAAACGATAGATTTATGATGGATAGATTTATGATGGATAGATTTATAATTAGCATAAGTTCGCTCATGATGGCTCACTTCAGTGATAGTGATGACATCGTTGCGAAATTATTAACCGAGTCATTTTCAAGATTGAGTTCCAATGATAAACTGGAGTGGCAAAGGATCAGCTGCATGACCCGCCATCAAGTGCTTCATCCAGAAGGACAGGAGGACTGTGTTTCAGTGATTTATCATCAAAGGTAGGCCTAAGTCATTTTCAACGTGGGTCGCCGTGCAGACTTCATTCATTTGTAATTGTTACTTGGCTGTGGGCGCCCTGTCATGATAGGTGTTTATATAAATGGTGTTGTTCTGTGTGGTAGAGGGTCGCTGTCATTGATGCGTTTTGCACCCCGGGCCTCTGTTTTGATATTCCGCTGAAGTATACGCTGAGACGTAATATCTCTTCTTTTCTTCCGAGGGAAAGGGGGGGGGGGGGGGGTGGGTCAGAGGGCCTAGGTATAAAAGTCACGGCTCGCCACTGGTGTGTGTGGTGTGTGTGTGTGTGTGTGTGTGTGTGTGTGTGTGTGTGTGTGTGTGTGTGTGTGTGTGTGTGTGTGTGTGTGTGTGTGTGTGTGTGTGTGTGTTGCTCTGCTCTGCTCTGTGTTTGTGTCTGTCCGACACCGGCCTTTGTTTTCAAATGACCATGAACAGTAATTTACACACATCTGGCTAACTCCATAGGTAGCCTGTATGCGGGTGTTCCCAAAATATATTAGTTTAATCTTAATCTCGATGTAGTGCTAAATGCTGTCGGACGTGCACCGGTACGAACGTCACTATCATAATATCTTCTGAAAACAAATGCCAGTGTCACACACACACACACACACACACACACACACACACACACACACACACACACACACACACACACACACACACACACACACACACACACACACACACACACACACACACACACACACACACACACACACCTCCTTCATAATGCGCCTTCTCCTCGTTTTCCCATCACTGGATTATCCGTAAATCATACAAACAAAACCAAAACGTTGAATTATCTGTTTTCCCGTTTTGGTTTAAAAACTGAATAACGTCGTTTTTTTGGTTTTCCGTTTTTCCGAAAAACCAAAAAACGACACCGGTTCGTTTTTAAACGTTGTTAATGTTTTGGATGCATATTGTTCTAGTATTTGTTCAGGCTGTTACATACAATTAGCCTCTGTTGCTGCTGGTGGTGAGGAAATATTAAAATCAGTTAAAATTGACAACCGGTCCGCGATTTGTTTTTAATGTATCTGCCGGTCCTTGGCACAATAAAGGTTGGGAACCCCTGTGTTAGATAACAGGTGTGTGTAAGTCCTGCATCTGTATGATACAAATGTGTGTAAAATGATACCCGGTGCTGTAATCACTCATCTGGTTACGTTATTGCATTGACCACCACACCCCCGACCCAAAAGAAAGGACCTATTATTGGCTTCCCCTAATTTTTTCCCCACGCCACGCTACTGTTTGTAAACACATCTGGAAGAGAAACTAATATTCATTATTTGAATTATTCTGCAGGACAGTCTGGATACTTTCTATTGAACACAATAATACTGAAAAGACAAGCCATTGTGTATATTGACCACTTTTACTTTTGATACTTGATGTACATTTAGCTGATGATACTTCATTACTTCATTACTTAGTACTGCTTTCATAACTTTTTTTAGATTGAATGAACATCTACTGTTAACAGAATAGTACCAGACATTTTATAACAACATTTCTGGTACTAGCGCTGTCTTTGCTAATCAGAAATTCAACTTAAATTGATCATATTTAACATGAAGTTTGATCAGCTATTAAAGAGGTTGTTGATGATCTAGCTGACAAGAAAATTACTTTATTTACCAAACACTTTGCAGAAAATGTATTTAGTTTTAGTTTTTATGTTTACAGTTTGTCATTTTATTACAATTCACATCATGCACATATAGAGACACATCTAATATGAATGTTTGTTACATGATCAAACCAGTGTGACATGTTAATGAAGCTTTTACCATTTAGAGAGAGGGACCCCCGATTCAACAAGAGGCCCCTCCATCCCTCTCATCACACAATAGTGCTTGGAAACCAGTCAGCTGTGTGTGTGTGTGTCACCCACCATCCCCCATGTTTAAATTGAACAAATGTGTGTTTGTGTGTGTGAGAGGTTCCTATGTGTAGCACATGATACGGTTCAAGGTTTTCTAGCTCCTCTCTGGAGAATAGACTGCTGTAACCCCTAGTGACTGACACACACACACACACACACACACACACACGCACACGCACACACACACGCACACACACTTGAGTATGGGTAATGGTGTTGGCCATTGCATTTGTGTTCATCTCACATGTTGTCTTAAATCTGGGGCAGGTGAAGCAGTTTGGATACAACAATTAAAGTAACTAACTAACTAACTAACATCTAAACATGCTTTCTGACTGGGATAATTACTCAGCTGTTGTTGTTATTGAGAAATTGAAACTGTTTATTGAACATGAACTGATATATACATCCATAATACATTGCTGAATATATTATAATGCAAGTAGACCAACGGTTATAACATATTTAACGCTACAGGCATAATCTGTTTACTACAGTTAAGCCGAAGAATTAAATGAACGATGTTACCTTATCATGATTGTTCCTCCGTGTCTCCCAAATGTAGTCTATATGTCAGAGTTCCTGTTAATTACCGGACTATGACCGGTACAATCTGCTGAAGACCGGTGTTGTGTCAAATTATGCACCCCCGTCGTGAAATGCACCCCTTGACACGGGAACGCGCATTTGAACGTATAGTCCGATATTCTATGTTGTCATTTTGATGGTTGGGTCGTCGAGTCCTGGATTTTGCATTCATTCGTCACTTATTGTTTAGTTAATTTTTTATTTAATATATGTTTTTATTTAATTGTGACGTCCTGTCTGTATACTTGTGCTTGTACTTTACAATGTATTGTTTATTTTTACAACAAGTGCTTGAGGTTGGGATTAATAGAAACATTTTAATTTTGGGGGGTGCTTTTTATGAACAGCCTGGTTGCCACAATATGCACCCCTTGCTATCTCTGACAATAAACGTGTCACATGCATGAAACTTGCTCCATTTATTGGTACTAGTCCTACAACTATACCCTCCAAATTGCTTGAGGGTGGGATTAATAGAAGCATATTTTTTTTTGGGGGGGGGGGGTGCTTTTTACGGCAGGCCAGGGGGTGCATTTCACGACGGGGGTGCATCATTTGACACAACACCGGCAAATCTAAATCTCTCCGGTCAAAATGTCCGGTCAAAATAATTTCCCCTGAGCGCAATACCGCATCAGTTGCGCCAATTATGTGACAGAAAAAAGAGTAGGCTATGTGACAGACAAGAATAGTCAATTCTAATGTCTAACACTTAATGTGGAGAAAGAGATGTCCTGTGTGGGTTGATTGTGCGTTGATCTGTTGGTAATGCCTCGGGGTTCGGGTGGGCATGTAAACAAATGCCTAATGCTGCGCTATACTTTGCGGCCTCACCCGGTTCCATAGCGACACACTTATTGTTTAGGTGTCTTTTAATAAGCAGGTAGAACCAGCTGGATCTGATCGATATGGACATAAACGCGAGTGAAGTCTAATCTGACGGGAGAGAGAGATCAGCTGCTGCTGACGAGTCGAGATGCAGCTCTGCATAATCACATGCAGCGGTGAGCGGACAAAACACACACTTCAGGTTAGAAAATCACACTTAGCTATTTTAATGACCTCTCAAACTACCTAAAATAGTTAGGCTATAGATATGTTTAGTTTTACTGTCTGGTCACTCATTACTGGATCCGAGAGCTGCATGATACTGACGGGCTGTCAGGAGAGGGAGAGAGCGCTCCGTTTATTATTCCGTGTTATTGTAAATTACTGTTCACTTTTGAAAAATGTAGTTAATCTAGGCCTACTATAATTAGTTTGTTTAATATCGAATCATATCAATTTGTTTTAAAGCTCAATAAATAACAAGGAAGACCTTTGACCTTTGTCCGAAAGATTTACAATGGACAACTTTAAAGGACATGTTGATCGGCAACAAATATTCTAACGGGAACTCTGCTATTCAATTCAATCTTTATTTCAGACTCAAGGTCCATATCCCATACAAAAAGACAAGACACACATCAATAAATAAGATAAAAAGCTAAACACAAAACTACGGAGCCCCCCTGGTGACATTGGTGAGAAAAATATTATTACGTGGCCACGTATTAACAATGCGTGGCCACGAATTAGTTATTACGTTCCCACGCATTAGTAATTCGTGGGAACACAATAATTATGACGCAATAACTAAATCCAGATAGTCTATAGAAACTGATGACTGAGTGACAACAAGTCGAGTAAAGTTGGAACGATATTGGCAGATTCAGATTTCACGGATCAATAACTCATGAACAAAACGTTGTTCAGACACAAATGACGTCTCCTAAGTACCGTGGTAAGGTTGACAATGAACTACAATCATTGGTCTCTATCTTCAGCCGGAGAAGAAAGGGGTGCTCAGGGACCGTCTGCAAAGTGCAACTCCGAAAAAAGAGAATACAATAATATTCAATCACTTCACTATTATACAGTATATTTCTACCAAACTCACTACACACATCAATAGTCTCATGTTGCTCATACTACAGTACAGAGTTTGGAAGAATGTGCTTTTGAATAATTTTGGTGAATATTTATAGTGTAAAATCTTCAATAAATATGGCATCATCTTCAATAACGTTACTATTATACAGTATAAATATTCAGCAAAATTATTCCAAACCATATTCTTCCAAACTCTCTGATGTAGTATGAGCAACAGAAGACGATTGATGTGTGTAATGAGTTTGGTAGTAATATACTGTATAATAGTGAAGTGATTGAATATTATTATATTCTCTTTTTTCGGAGTTGCACTTTGCAGACGGTCCCTGAGCACTCGTTTCTTCTCCGGCTGCAGACCAATGTAATGTGTCCAGCTCGGAGCGAGGACAGCGCGTATTGGCTTTTTTTGATCAACATGTGATTGTAGTTCGTTGTCAACCTTACCACGGTACTTAGGAGACGTCATTTGTGTCTGAATAACGTTTTGTTCATGAGTTATTGATCCGTGAAATCCGAATCTGCCAATATCGTTCTAACTTTACACAACTACGTTTCAAACCGTGCATTTTCAGCAGCCAAATCAAGTGCCTTTTGCTAAGGATGACACTGTGCTTAACTGCAAGGGATTGCAGAATATCATTATAATTCATACCCAAATGAAAATTCGCGATAATAGCCGTAGCCTACGGTACAGAGTTTAGCTAGTGTTGTCTATGGTTGTCACTCAGTCATCAGTTTCTATAGACTATCTGGATTTAGTTATTGCGTAATAATTATTGTGTTCCCACAAATTACTAATGCATGGGAACGTAATAACTAATTTGTGGCCACGCATTATTAATACGTGGCCATGTATTAATATTTTTCTCACCAATGTCACCAGGGGGGCTCCGTACAAAACAGATACAAACAAACAGATAAAAACATAAAATCAGTCCAATCACAGCTAGCCACACATGCTCACTGTCTGTATCGGCTATTGCGCCAATGTCTCCAAATCATGGAAGAGAACCGAGTAGAACTCTTCACAGGGTTAATTAAAATCTAGATAACATGATTGTCCGAGTCTTCTAGGCGACACATGAATTTGTACATTAACTTTCTTAAAAGGGCTTGACAAGTAGGTACCCCCAAGTTAACAAACAGCTGGCTGGCACTGTGCCATCTTGGTACCCTCAGCAGCAACCATAAAGCATCATTGTATGCAACTTTTAGTTTTTGTATGCTGCTAGCCTTGTAGTTACTCCACAGGTGAGCCTTGTAGTTACTCCACAGGTGAGCCGTGTAGTTACTCCACAGGTGAGCCTTGTAGTTACTCCACAGGTGAGCCTTGTAGTTACTCCACAGGTGAGCCTCGTAGTTACTCCACAGGTGAGCCTCGTAGTTACTCCACAGATGAGCCTCGTAGTTACTCCACAGGTGAGCCGTGTAGTTACTCCACAGGTGAGCCTTGTACTTACTCCACAGGTGAGCCGTGTAGTTACTCCACAGGTGAGCCGTGTAGTTACTCCACAGGTGAGCCGTGTAGTTACTCCACAGGTGAGTCGTGTAGTTACTCCACAGGTGAGCCTTGTAGTTACTCCACAGGTGAGCCTTGTAGTTACACCACAGGTGAGCCGTGTAGTTACTCCACAGGTGAGCCTTGTAGTTACTCCACAGGTGAGCCTTGTAGTTACTCCACAGGTGAGCCTTGTAGTTACTCCACAGGTGAGCCTTGTAGTTACTGTTAACCGTGTTGGTTATTCTCGCGTCCAGGAGAGAAGCTTAAAAGGAGACTAAATGGAGTCTCTGAGATGGGGTCAAATTGGTACTTTAATTAAAAATAAAGGCGCGGTTATGTTACAAACAGAATATGTGTTTGACAGAAAAAGCAGTTCTGTCTCTGGGGCCTCGCAGGTGAAGAAAAAGGGCCGACTCCTCAGGTCCCGCTGTTTATATATCCTCTGCTGGCTCCTCCCAGCGGGCCGGCGCGCCACGTCTTAATGTCCGTTGTTTCGCATATCAGAGGATACAGACATTGTACATTCAATATATATCTAAACACGCCTTTTCTCTTCCTTAACTCTTTCATGACTTTTCATTTAACACATTCTAACCGCTGTAGTCAATACTCCAAAAAGTACAGGAAATACTTCACAGCTGGGGTTTCTGGTCGTTCCGGAAGTTGTCACATGCTACTCACATCTGTAAACAATAACGTACTCAAATAAACTGTACCTTCATTTAATATTCAACAACAATAATAATAATATCTCGACGTCTATAGTTGTAGTGTTGAAATCAGTAGGTTTCGGTGTGCAACATCATATCATCTCGCTGCTAAATTCACCTCTATGGTAAATGATATATTAGCCTCATGCTAAATGCTAACCGGAGATGAAGGATTTTCAGAATAAAAGCTTAACAACTGGTTGTGCACAGGAACTTCTGGTTTTTCAGTATAAAACAGCTTTTAAACTGACGGTATGTTTTATGGTTCATTATGTTATCAAAACATTGATTTTAATTTCTAACATTACTCCACAGGTGAGCCTTGTAGTTACTCCACAGGTGAGCCTTGTAGTTACTCCACAGGTGAGCCTTGTAGTTACTCCACAGGTGAGCCTTGTAGTTACTCCACAGGTGAGCCTTGTAGTTACTCCACAGATGAGCCTCGTAGTTACTCCACAGGTGAGCCTTGTAGTTACTCCACAGGTGAGCCTTGTAGTTACTCCACAGGTGAGCCTTGTAGTTACTCCACAGGTGAGCCGTGTAGTTACTCCACAGGTGAGCCGTGTAGTTACTCCACAGGTGAGCCTTGTAGTTACTCCACAGGTGAGCCTTGTAGTTACTCCACAGGTGAGCCTTGTACAATGGTGTACAGAAAGCTTTCAAAAGTGATACCTCATCTACAGAGCACTGGGCATACAGTTAGCAGCGTTGTCTATGGATGTCTTTGTCATCTGTGAGATCATCAGAAATATAATGACTAAGGTACTTCATCTCACTGCACACAAGAAGAATGTTGCTACTGAGAATAAAATTAGGAAATACAGCCTTTTTATCCTCTTTACTTCGCACAACCATGATGCTACTCTTCTTGGCGTTATACTTAATATTAAAATCTATATGTTATTGTTTATACTTTTGATCAAGAAGCAGGTTATATACTCTGTGATATTGTCTTGATCATAATAATCCATTGTGTATTCTTATGATAAATTGTTTCCTTGGTTCATATCAAACATACGACTAGATGCCGTTTGTTAGCCTAGCTTATTGTTAGCATAGCTGTAGCTAGCTAACGTTAGCTCCTGAGCCCTGTGTCTCTCAAATATATATGTTATTGTTTATACTTTTTTTTTATCAAGAAACAGGTTATATACTCTGTGATATTGTCTTGATCTCAATAATCCACTGTGTACTCTTATGATAAATTGTTTCCTTGGTTCATATCAAACATACGACTAGATGCCGTTTGTTAGCCTAGCTTATTGTTAGCATAGCTGTAGCTAGCTAACGTTAGCTCCTGAGCCCTGTGTCTCTCAAATATATATGTTATTGTTTATACTTTTTTTTTATCAAGAAACAGGTTATATACTCTGTGATATTGTCTTGATCTCAATAATCCACTGTGTACTCTTATGATAAATTGTTTCCTTGGTTCATATCAAACATATATGACTAGATCCCGTTTGTTAGCCTAGCTTGTTGTTAGCGTAGGCTGTGTAGCTCGCTAACGTTAGCTCCTGTTGTTATTGGGTTGGTGTGCTGTAGGATTGCCTTTTATCTTGGTCTACCAGGGGATCTTGTAGATATCCTATTTATGTTACTGCAAATCATTTGGGAAATGCTTTTGCTTCCACTAGCAATATTTTAATGGACTTCTGCTCCCATTACTGTGTACAGGAAATATCCAGCTATTTCTTATTCTCATTTCTTGATCCCTATTCATCCATCTCTCTTTTCTGCTTACTCTGTCCTTGAACTCCATCTTTGTTGTTCCTCTCTTCTTTTATTATATCCTCTTTTCTTCATAATCTGTCTCCTTCCCTTGTCTGTCTTCCACTCTTTGTCTCCTTTTATCTAGTATCCTAAAATATTTCTCCATCCGTTTTCCCATTTTTTAATTTATTTGGTCATCCCCTTTTTTCCTCATCTTCTCTCCTTCCTTGTCATTTATATTCCCTTTCTCATCTCCTTTTCCTCGTTTTCTGTATTTTCTCTCCTGGCTGCCTCTCTTGTTTCAGATGCAGTTTCTTCCTCCTTTTCCTCCTCTTCCTCCTCTCTCAGTATTGATAACATCTGCTGAGACCTCGGGGTGTGGCAGTGAACACTCAGTCCTTTCTGTTTCTGACGGTCGCTTTACAACACAACCACAACACCAAACCAGCAATTGAGTAAACAACATATAAACCTAATTAATTCAACCTAATTGTTTGGTATTAGAGAATGACTTCCATTAAAATACAATAAGGCCACAGCAACGAGGCATGTTTGGGGTTTCAGTTTGCTTCCTCGAGTGAAAGAAATGTACATTTCTCTCTCACTGAATAAGTCAGACTGTGAGGAGTTTAAATTAATATTGTCTCCCTGTTTTTACTTGGATTATTGAAGGACTTTCTATGAAATAAAGCAGAGATTGCTATAATCCTTGAATCGTGTCTTAGAAATAAAAAGTATTTAATGCTCCGCTGTCGCTGCACGTTTGTTCCTAAATCTGCTGAAATGGGTATTTTTTTTGCTCCAATACTGACAAAGGTTTTCAAAGAAAGGAATCAAACTTGAGTTTAGTGGCAGGAAATGTAATCCCCATCCAAACCCAAAAATGCAATTTCATGCTGGTATATGATATTGGGATATTTCTAACGTGTAGAGATACTAAGTATGTCTCCAATGCATGTGGCTTATTCAGCAGTTTTATTATATCTCTGAAGTTGAAATTCGAATGGTTCAGCAAGTTCCTGTGACAGAGAGGCAGCAAGGCCATGTGACAAATGTATTATTGAACACACACATACCATGTATACATCACTTCAGGGGACATTACATTGACTTACATGCGTTTCCTGGAGACTTATCCAAACCTTAACCATAACCAACACATGCCTAAACCTTACCCTTACCCTTAACCTAACCAAGTCTTCACCCTAAAATTAATGATTCCCCTTATGGGGACCTCTATTATGTCCCCATAAGGGAGGCGAGTCCCCACACGTGACTGTGTAAACAGATTTAGGTCCCCACAAGGATGGCAATGCTAGTACACACACACACACACACACACACACACACACACACACACACACACACACACACACACACACGGAGAAATCAACCAGTTATTGGACACAATGCAGCAGGCTGGCGATGCTCAGGATAGAGAATTGTGGCTTGAACTAATATTGCTTTTTAATTCTTGACATCTCGTCATCTGTTTCCGATCCTGTAAGGTCTCTATTTCTTTCTTAACACCCTTTTGACCCATGTGACAACAAAGCTTAGCTATATAATTGCAAAGTAGTAACGAGGTGAATAAGTGAACTGATTAATCTTAGTGGTTAAAGTATAAATCCATCTCCCACTTGTTGTACCATTTTATAATCAGTATATGTAAATATGACTTTGCTCTCACTGAATATTTGTGTATGCACCAGGGGAGCCCATCATCCTTTGTGTCAGTATATTTTTTGGAGCTGACTTCAAAACATCATTTCATGCTCCTCTGAGGAAAGAGACTATTTATAACCAGCACATTGGCGGAGCAACAGAACATATCTGATTGTTTCAGAAGAAAAACGTAATCATTGGAAAAGTCATCTTCACTGATAAATGAGTGGGAATTATCCGACAGTTTAACATCTCACTCTTTCAGACTCTCTGTTCTCCGTTCATTCAGGTCACCTCTTATAGTCTCTATTAATACATATGGGTTTTAGCAACTCTTTCTTACCACCACTTTTAAATATTAGCAGAGGTGGGAAAAATATTCAGATCTTGTACTTGAGTAAAAGTAGAAGTACTCAGATCTTGTAGTAAAAGTAGAAGTACTCAGACCTTGTACTTGAGTAAAAGTAGAAGTACTCAGATCTTGTAGTAAAAGTAGAAGTACTCAGACCTTGTACTTGAATAATAGTAGAAGTACTCAGATCTTGTAGTAAAAGTAGAAGTACTCAGACCTTGTACTTGAGTAATAGTAGAAGTACTCAGATCTTGTAGTAAAAGTAGAAGTACTCAGACCTTGTACTTGAATAATATAAGTACTCAGATCTTGTAGTAAAAGTAGAAGTACTCAGACCTTGTACTTGAGTAAAAGTAGAAGTACTCAGATCTTGTAGTAAAAGTAGAAGTACTCAGACCTTTTCCTTGAGTAAAAGTAGAAGTACTCAGATCTTGTAGTAAAAGTAGAAGTACTCAGACCTTTTCCTTGAGTAAAAGTAGAAGTACTCAGACCTTGTACTTGAGTAATAGTAGAAGTACTCAGATCTTGTAGTAAAAGTAGAAGTACTCAGACCTTGTACTTGAATAATATAAGTACTCAGATCTTGTAGTAAAAGTAGAAGTACTCAGACCTTGTACTTGAGTAAAAGTAGAAGTACTCAGATCTTGTAGTAAAAGTAGAAGTACTCAGACCTTGTACTTGAGTAAAAGTAGAAGTACTCAGATCTTGTAGTAAAAGTAGAAGTACTCAGACCTTGTACTTGAATAATAGTAGAAGTACTCAGATCTTGTAGTAAAAGTAGAAGTACTCAGACCTTGTACTTGAGTAATAGTAGAAGTACTCAGATCTTGTAGTAAAAGTAGAAGTACTCAGACCTTGTACTTGAATAATATAAGTACTCAGATCTTGTAGTAAAAGTAGAAGTACTCAGACCTTGTACTTGAGTAAAAGTAGAAGTACTCAGATCTTGTAGTAAAAGTAGAAGTACTCAGACCTTGTACTTGAATAATAGTAGAAGTACTCAGATCTTGTAGTAAAAGTAGAAGTACTCAGACCTTGTACTTGAGTAATAGTAGAAGTACTCAGATCTTGTAGTAAAAGTAGAAGTACTCAGACCTTGTACTTGAATAATATAAGTACTCAGATCTTGTAGTAAAAGTAGAAGTACTCAGACCTTGTACTTGAGTAAAAGTAGAAGTACTCAGATCTTGTAGTAAAAGTAGAAGTACTCAGACCTTTTCCTTGAGTAAAAGTAGAAATACTCAGATCTTGTTCTTGAGTAAAAGTAGAAATACTCAGATCTTGTTCTTGAGTAAAAGTAGAAGTACTCAGATCTTGTAGTAAAAGTAGAAGTACTCAGACCTTGTACTTGAGTAATAGTAGAAGTACTCAGATATTATAGTAAAAGTAGAAGTACTCAGACCTTGTACTTGAATAATATATGTACTCAGATCTTGTAGTAAAAGTAGAAGTACTCAGACCTTGTACTTGAGTAAAAGTAGAAGTACTCAGATCTTGTAGGAAAAGTAGAAGTACTCAGACCTTGTACTTGAGTAAAAGTAGAAGTACTCAGACCTTGTACTTGAGTAAAAGTAGAAGTACTCAGATCTTGTAGGAAAAGTAGAAGTACTCAGACCTTGTACTTGAGTAAAAGTAGAAGTACTCAGACCTTGTACTTGAGTAAAAGTTGAAGTACTCAGATCTTGTTCTTGAGTAAAAGTAGAAGTACTCAGACCTTGTACTTCAGTAAAAGTAGAAGTACCAGAGGAATACTCTGTTACAGTAAAAGTCCTGCATTCAAAATGTTCCTCAAGTAAAAGTAGAAAAGTATTATCATCAAAATATAGTTAAAGTACAAAAAGTAAACGTAGTCATTTCATCCATTTCAGATATGAATTATTATTTGGTTTATTAAAGGCAACAGAAAACAGAAACGTCTTTAAAAGCATAATAATTAGCCCATAATTACTGTTTGAAAGAAACATGGCGTCGACACAGTAATGGTTTGTTCTGGTCCCTGTGGGAATCCAGACTGGAGAGTGAAGAGTGGAAATGTCATCTAATGTAATTTTATATAATGTAATGTGCAAGCAAACAAGTGCAGAGGAATGGATCTCATATCAGTAATGATTTAAAGGCGTGTCGTCCATGTGTGTGAACTTAAAACACATGTACAGTAGTGTTGTGATTCATCATCGTATTACGTATTAATGCATATACGAAGCTGTGTACAAACCTATTGAGTAATAAAGTAATCAAAACCTGATAGAAGCTGTAGGCCTATAGAAGTTTCAATTTTCACATCACGTAATTTTCTTAAACTCCCTAAATTAAGAAAAAATTATAATTATTAGAGAAAATGTTATTTATTCGCTTGTAATCTACATTTTAGAATCCCTTTCCTAATTTCTAGTGGAATTGATTATCTTGTAAATGTATAGCTAACATCATTTAACTTTAACAGCCTTTTAATAACACGAGAAAAACCTACCCTAGGGTTTATTTAATTACACTTTTATCTTTTGCATCCGTGTCTGTGTTACAGACAGGATTCATGGTGCTGTTTACACCCTGAACACACACGTGATATATATATATATATATTTTTACCTCAGCTTGTTCTCTGTATCGAGCATCAGGAACATGATACAGAGAGGGAAAGATTAACGACCTGAAACAGAGCATCCTTCGACACATATTCCTCCCCTGTGATGCATTATTCATACTGGGGCTGGGCTGAAGGACCACTGGGACCCCCTAAACACACACACACACACACACACACACACACACACACACACACACACACACACACACACACACACACACACACACACACACACACACACACACACGCACCCTCTCTCTTTGACTTTCACGGTAACACACAGCGTTTGGCTTGCTGTGAATTATTTATAACATGAGGTTGGCTCAGAGTTCGGTTCACCCTGAGTTTTGTCTGCAGGTGAGGCAAGTGCTGAGGGTGTGGCTAACGGGAGAGCTAGATGTGTAGCATCAGTGTGGCTAACTGGGGAGCTAGCTGTGTAGCATCAGTGTGGCTAACGGGAGGGCTAGCTGTGTAGCATCAGTGTGGCTAACTGGAGAGCTAGCTGTGTAGCATCAGTGTGGCTAAAGGTAGAGCTAGCTGTGTAGCATCAGTGTGGCTAACTGGGGAGCTAGCTGTGTAGCATCAGTGTGGCTAACGGGAGGGCTAGCTGTGTAGCATCAGTGTGGCTAACTGGGGAGCTAGCTGTGTAGCATCAGTGTGGCTAAAGGGAGAGCTAGCTGTGTAGCATTAGAACAGGAGGATGTGACAGACCGACTGATTTACAAACAATTAAATGTATTACAGAAAAGCATCCGTAGTTTGTTATAATACTTATTAACACCTACAAAAGTAAAGGATAAAATACCCCAAATTGTTTGGCTAGTTTGATAGCAAGGACTACAAATCCATCCTGTGATTTACTACATACAAAAAAGAATTGGAATTTGTTTGCAGTATAGATTATATAACATTTAACAGGGTTGCCATCTTTGGGTTCCTGGCTGGAGTGAGATTTTGATATCATGGGTTTAATTACATATGCGCACTAAATGACTGCTATCGTGTCAGCAGCGGGACCTTAGCATATATATAGGATATATACAATATAAATACACATATTGGACACAGACTATAAAGGGCACAAAGTTTCATTCACTAATGAAAGTCAAACACATGTTTGTTTCCACTGTTTTATTGTGTGCCTGTCGCGATAAGCAATTACTTGACTTATCGTACGATAAATAAAAATGAACTCGACAACTTTTCTGACCTCAATACAATTCCATTTACATGAGGATGTGACTAGCCGTTTGAAAGGATGTACTTGAATTATTATTATATATTGTCATTATGTCAGGGGTCTAAAATGGTCATACAACGGCGCCGACAATATTATCGTTTATCGCAATAATTTCCGGGAAAATGTATCCAACAAAATAAATTATCGTGAGAGGCCTATACATGAAACACACACACACAAATCTACAGACTTACTCCAAACTGCCAAATATATTAATTAACACACTCTCACTCTCATACACTCTTTGACTCTATTTTGGCCGAGGAGAACGATAAGCAGCAGACTTTTACTTTTTATCATATCTGCTGGATCTTAGATCTACGGGTCGGGGATTGACCAACCGGCTCCCACTGCTCTGCTGTCTGTTAACGTTGTTAAGAGTGGGGGGGGGGGGGGGGAGGGAGCGGATCCACAGCTTGAGCAGCTGTCAACTCAACATTGTAAATAACCAACCAAAAACTATCGCCGGTTCATCTTGTTTTTGGCGTGAGAATAGTTTGGGCAGCGTGAGAGCGTGAGACTGAGAGTGAAAGCGTGTGTCACACGCCAGATGCATGAGAGTTGGCAACACTGTCATTTAATCATGTTATTTTTAGCAACAGCATTTGATATGTATATTAGATTAAGCCATCACAGCTGACACGGGAACCAGCGCTTTTTTATCATTAATTTATACATTTGCCCTCAATAAATCTCAGAGGGAACATCCCCATTTACAGAAAGGAAGGTCTCTTAAAAAATAGAAGGAAAATCACACATTAATGGTTGCATTTCTGGGACATTTGTGGAACCCGCAGCATCCCGATTGAAGTGGAGGAAACTCTTTTTCTCAGCTTCAGTCTCTCTCTGTGATTTCAGATGATAAAACAGCTGCTGTTTTACATAAAACACTCCCTCAGGGTGGCTTTAATCTGAGCTTTAATCTCACAAAAGAGAGATGATTCAGATCCCGTGTAAACCGTCTCCTGACTGCTGATTCACAAACAGCCGGCGAGCTTTGAATCATCAGCGAGGATTAGACGTCAGAGACGGTGTAAAACAAGATGATATCTGTAACGCACGCATGCTCTGAAACTGAGCCTACAGATTAAAGGATGATATGCTTTAAATAATGAAGGACCGGACCCTACGAGAAGAGTCTTAAAGGTATGTAGTGTCTCTACTTTAAAGAGTCCTCTCCTGCTGATGTTCAGGTGTATATCAGTATGTAGTGTCTCTACTTTAAAGAGTCCTCTCCTGCTGATGTTCAGGTGTATATCAGTATGTACTGTAGTGTCTCTACTTTAAAGAGTCCTCTCCTGCTGATGTTCAGGTGTATATCAGTATGTAGTGTCTCTACTTTAAAGAGTCCTCTCCTGCTGATGTTCAGCTGTATATGTAGTGTCTCTATTTTAAAGAGTCCTCTCCTGCTGATGTTCAGGTGTATATCAGTATGTAGTGTCTCGACTTTAAAGAGTCCTTTCCTGCTGATGTTCAGGTGTATATCAGTATTTAGTGTCTCTACTTTAAAGAGTCCTCTCCTGCTGATTTTCAGGTGTATATCAGTATGTAGTGTCTCTACTTTAAAGAGTCCTCTCCTGCTGATGTTCAGGTGTATATCAGTATGTAGTGTCTCTACTTTAAAGAGTCCTCTCCTGCTGATGTTCAGGTGTATATCAGTATGTAGTGTCTCTACTTTAAAGAGTCCTCTCCTGCTGATGTTCAGGTGTATATCAGTATGTAGTGTCTCTACTTTAAAGAGTCCTCTCCTGCTGATGTTCAGGTGTATATCAGTATGTAGTGTCTCTACTTTAAAGAGTCCTCTCCTGCTGATGTTCAGGTGTATATCAGTATGTAGTGTCTCTACTTTAAAGAGTCCTTTCCTGCTGATGTTCAGGTGTATATCAGTATTTAGTGTCTCTACTTTAAAGAGTCCTCTCCTGCTGATTTTCAGGTGTATATCAGTATGTAGTGTCTCTACTTTAAAGAGTCCTCTCCTGCTGATGTTCAGGTGTATATCAGTATGTAGTGTCTCTACTTTAAAGAGTCCTCTCCTGCTGATGTTCAGGTGTATATCAGTATGTAGTGTCTCTACTTTAAAGAGTCCTCTCCTGCTGATGTTCAGGTGTATATCAGTATGTAGTGTCTCTACTTTAAAGAGTCCTCTCCTGCTGATGTTCAGGTGTATATCAGTATGTAGTGTCTCTACTTTAAAGAGTCCTCTCCTGCTGATGTTCAGGTGTATATCAGTGTGTAGTGTGTCTACTTTAAAGAGTGCTCTCCTGCTGATGTTCAGGTGTATATCAGTGTGTAGTGTCTCTACTTTAAAGAGTCCTCTCCTGCTGATGTTCAGGTGTATATCAGTATGTAGTGTCTCTACTTTAAAGAGTCTTCTCCTGCTGATGTTCAGGTATATATCAGTATGTAGTGTCTCTACTTTAAAGAGTCCTCTCCTGCTGATGTTCAGGTGTATATCAGTATGTAGTGTCTCTACTTTAAAGAGTCCTCTCCTGCTGATGTTCAGGTGTATATCAGTATGTAGTGTCTCTACTTTAAAGAGTCCTCTCCTGCTGATGTTCAGGTGTATATCAGTATGTAGTGTCTCTACTTTAAAGAGTCCTCTCCTGCTGATGTTCAGGTGTATATCAGTGTGTAGTGTGTCTACTTTAAAGAGTCCTCTCCGGCTGATGTTCAGGTGTATATCAGTATGTAGTGTCTCTACTTTAAAGAGTCCTCTCCTGCTGATGTTCAGGTGTATATCAGTATGTAGTGTCTCTACTTTAAAGAGTCCTCTCCTGCTGATGTTCAGGTGTATATCAGTGTGTAGTGTGTCTACTTTAAGAGTCCTCTCCTGCTGATGTTCAGGTGTATATCAGTGTGTAGTGTCCTCTACTTTAAAGAGTCCTCTCCTGCTGATGTTCAGGTGTATATCAGTATGTAGTGTCTCTACTTTAAAGAGTCCTCTCCTGCTGATGTTCAGGTGTATATCAGTATGTAGTGTGTCTACTTTAAAGAGACCTCTCCTGCTGATGTTCAGGTGTATATCAGTATGTAGTGTCTCTACTTTAAAGAGTCCTCTCCTGCTGATGTTCAGGTGTATATCAGTATGTAGTGTCTCTACTTTAAAGAGTCCTCTCCTGCTGATGTTCAGGTGTATATCAGTATGTAGTGTCTCTACTTTAAAGAGTCCTCTCCTGCTGATGTTCAGGTGTATATCAGTATGTAGTGTCTCTACTTTAAAGAGTCCTCTCCTGCTGATGTTCAGGTGTATATCAGTATGTAGTGTCTCTACTTTAAAGAGTCCTCTCCTGCTGATGTTCAGGTGTATATCAGTATGTAGTGTCTCTACTTTAAAGAGTCCTCTCCTGCTGATGTTCAGGTTTATATCAGTATGTAGTGTCTCTACTTTAAAGAGTCCTCTCCCGCTGATGTTCAGGTGTATATCAGTATGTAGTGTCTCTACTTTAAAGAGTCCTCTCCTGCTGATGTTCAGGTGTATATCAGTATGTAGTTTCTCTACTTTAAAGAGTCCTCTCCTGCTGATGTTCAGGTGTATATCAGTATGTAGTGTCTCTACTTTAAAGAGTCCTCTCCCGCTGATGTTCAGGTGTATATCAGTATGTAGTGTCTCTACTTTAAAGAGTCCTCTCCTGCTGATGTTCAGGTGTATAACACACTACAGGAAAGGAAAAACCCCCACAAATCACAATCGGGCCTTTTTAAATTGGTTTGTTGAATGATTTACGTACAACATAAAACACAAAAGGATGTACTCTGTTAGTAATACTGTGTAAATGTTTGCCGTCACGTGTCCAGCCTGCGTCTCTGCAGGAAAATGACCTATTTACAGTCGAGTTAAGTCATGAACACACAGCTCTGTTGAATCAGTATGGAGGGAAAGGGGAGTCAGTGTTATACCACTGTCCTTTTCAACTCCTGTTGCCAATGAGAGCATTTAAAGTCATTCATTATTATCAATCCTCATTTGTATTGAAATAATAGACCCAGAAAGCCGTTATCATCAGATGTTTAAATGTATCGAGTAAAGCCGCTGTCAGACCAAATCAAAAACGTTGTGTTGTTTTAGTCGCTGCCATCTTCGTAACTGATCAATACAAATAAAATACAGTTTATATAGAAACAATACATAGTGACTGTAAGCCTTAAAACAAGCCTTTTTACTAACCCAATATTTTCCTAAACCCTCCCTAAAACAACATGTGCAACTTTAAATTACATAGTGTAGTTTGGTACTAATTAAAGAACAGTGGGTGGAGCAACAGGAGGAAAGACATGATTTATTAAATTGTGTGTGACTCACAGTAACGACTGTTACATTACAGTAATGATCGTGGAGCATTATAGGAATCAATAATCTTCCATCAGCTCGTTAAGGCCGTTGATTGATCTGAGTCATGTGATCATCATTACCACTGTCATAGTTTAATGTCGTCATTATGATCATCCTCTCTTGTCCTCTTCTCCTTATTTCCTCCCATCTGTCCTCTCTTTGGTCATGTGACTGGTGAGGTCATGTTGATGAGGTCACGTCTGATTTAGCCCGCTGACATCATTCTGACACGCCTCACAGACAGGAAGTGCTGTTTTCTCACACGGAGTATAGTATTTCAGGGGAGGCAGAAACATTTGTAGTTTATTTCTTAAAGAGAAGCGTGGCTTTTTAAAGGGTTGTGAAAAAATAAAGCCTATAAATACTTTTTGAACACATTCGATTGAACTTGATAAATGTCATTGGTAAACAAGAAAGTAAATGCATTTATTTATGTTGTTACATCTTGGACCTTCTCACCTTCTTGTCTCCGGTCAGCAGGTTGAGTTTCTCACTGCTTTCTGTTCTGCTGATCCACTGACATGGTTTCTCTGCTTCACTGCTGCTGATGCTGATCAATACAGAGCCTGAGTCACCACGCACTGCAACACACTGCTGCTGGGTCAGTGTGTGAGTGTGAGAGAGAGAGTGTCTGTGTGTGTGTGAGACAGGGTGTGTGTGAGAGAGAGAGTGTCTGTGTGTGTGTGTGTCTGTGTGTGCGTGTGTGAGAGAGAGTGTCTGTGTGTGTGTGAGACAGTGTGTGTGTGTGTGTGTGTGTGTGTGTGTGTGTGTGTGTGTGTGTGTGGCCTAGCATTACTATACTTGTGGGGACCTAAATCTGTTTACACAGTCACGTGTGGGGACTCGCCTCCCTTATGGGGACAAATTGGAGGTCCCCATAAGGGGAATCATTAATTTTAGGGTGAAGACTTGGTTAGGGTTAGGGTAAGGGTAAGGTTTAGGCATGTGTTGGTTATGGTTAAGGTTAGGATAAGTCTCCAGGAAATTCATGTAAGTTAATGTAATGTCCCCTGAAGTGATGTATACATGGTATGTGTACAGTGGGGCAAAAAAGTATTTAGTCAGCCACCAATTGTGCAAGTTCTCCCACTTAAAAGATGAGAGAGGCCTGTAATTTTCATCCTAGGTATACCTCAACTATGAGAGACAGAATGGGGGGAAAGAATCCAGAAAATTACATTGTCTGATTTTTAAAGAATGTATTTGCAAATTATGGTGGAAAATAAGTATTTGGTCAATAACAAAAGTTCATCTCAATACTTTGTTATATACCCTTTGTTGGCAATGACAGAGGTCAAACGTTTTCTGTAAGTCTTCACAAGGTTTTCACTGTTGCTGGTATTTTGGCCCATTCCTCCATGCAGATCTCCTCTAGAGCAGTGATGTTTTGGGGCTGTCGCTGGGCAACACAGACTTTCAACTCCCTCCAAAGATTTTCTATGGGGTTAAGATCTGGAGACTGGCTAGGCCACTCCAGGACCTTGAAATGCTTCTTACGAAGCCACTCCTTCATTGCCCGGGCGGTGTGTTTGGGATCATTGTCATGCTGAAAGACCCAGCCACGTTTCATCTTCAATGCCCTTGCTGATGGAAGGAGGTTGTCACTCAAAATCTCACGATACATGGCCCCATTCATTCTTTCCTTTACACGGATCAGTCGTCCTGGTCCCTTTGCAGACAAACAGCCCCAAAGCATGATGTTTCCACCCCCATGTTTCACAGTATGGTGTTCTTTGGATGCAACTCAGCATTCTTTCTCCTCCAAACACGTCTAGTTGAGTTTTTACCAAAAAGTTCTATTTTGGTTTCATCTGACCATATGACATTCTCCCAATCCTCTTCTGGATCATCTAAATGCTCTCTAGCAAACTTCAGACGGGCCTGGACATGTACTGGCTTAAGCAGAGGGACACGTCTGGCACTGCAGGATTTGAGTCCCTGGCGGTGTAGTGTGTTACTGATGGTAGCCTTTGTTACTTTGGTCCCAGCTCTCTGCAGGTCATTGACTAGGTCCCCCCGTGTGGCTCTGGGATTTTTGTTCACCGTTCTTGTGATCATTTTGACCCCACGGGGTGAGATCTTGCGTGGAGCCCCAGATCGAGGGAGATTATCAGTGGTCTTGTATGTCTTCCATTTTCTAATAATTGCTCCCACAGTTGATTTCTTCACACCAAGCTGCTTACCTATTGCAGATTCAGTCTTCCCAGCCTGGTGCAGGTCTACAATTTTGTTTCTGGTGTCCTTTGACAGCTCTTTGGTCTTGGCCATAGTGGAGTTTGGAGTGTGACTGTTTGAGGTTGTGGACAGGTGTCTTTTATACTGATAACGAGTTCAAATAGGTGCCATTAATACAGTTAATGAGTGGAGGACAGAGGAGGCTCTTAAAGAAGAAGTTACAGGTCTGTGAGAGCCAGAAATCTTGTTTGTTTGTAGGTGACCAAATACTTATTTTACCGAGGAATTTACCAATTAATTCATTAAAAATCCTACAATGTGATTTCCTGGATTCTTTCCCCCCATTCTGTCTCTCATAGTTGAAGTGTACCTAGGATGAACATTACAGGCCTCTCATCTTTTTAAGTGGGAGAACTTGCACAATTGGTGGCTGACTAAATACTTTTTTGCCCCACTGTATGTGTGTGTGTGTGTGTGTGTGTGTGTGTGTGTGTGTGTGTGTGTGTGTGTGTGTGTGTGTGTGTGTGTGTGTGTGTGTGTGTGTGTGTGTGTGTGTGTGTGTGTGTGTGTGTGTGTGTGTGTGTGTGTGTGTGTGTGTGTGTGTGTGTGTGTGTGTGTGTAGTACAGAGAGAAAGAGAGTGATACAACTAGGTGAAATCGTAATGCAGTCAACACTTTGTTTTTTGAAGGTGTGGGAATAATTTCTCTTTTCTATTCTTGTTAAAGGTGGGGTAGGTAATTTTGGAGAAACCAGCTCGAGTGCGCTAGAATTTGAAAATACACAGCCGGAAAAAATCGGCCACTTCCTGTGCTTTGTACAGTAGGCTACCACGGCTTCCACAGATGACATTTTTCTATGGATTTTTTGTCAAAGCACTTCAGGAGTGGAGTGCACCAGCTGGGCGTAAGCTGGGCGTAACTCTACGTCCGACGTAGGACCGAAGGTTAAGACCAAACTAAAGTTATGACTAGTGCACCACTTAGACTTAAGCCCTGTATGCGCTGCGCCCAGGTGTAACTTTTACGCCTAGTATGGAGCAGGCGTAAATCGGAAAGAGAGACTTGTATCCATAGTAACGTAAAACAGCCAAGAAGGAAAATAACTATGGCAGTGCGTCTTGTTTACATGTTGTAACCGAAAGGGCATTAAGAAGAGAGAGTCGTCCGTGATCGAACAAACCCACTGGACATCTATTCAGTGAGCTGATAGAGAGCTTTCGTTTCGGCAGAGAAGCCCTTTTTGATTTAATCGAGGAGATTTCCCCTCAACAACAGAACGGATCAGACAGAAACGCTGCGCTCTCCCCAACCTTGCAGGCGCTGATTGTGCTCAGATTTTACTTTAATACTGTGGGAGACATGATTAATGTTCATCGCACAACTGCATGTCGGGCTATTAGACACGTTTCCTTGGCTCTCCAGCGCCGCCTTAGGAATTATATTCACTTACCAACACAAGAAGAAGCAGCAAAATCCTCCTGGCATCCGTGAAGATATCGGTGGACGAGTTAACCGCAATCACACAATAAACAACATATAGCCTAGCCCTGTATATTTGTAATATGAACGCTGTTTTTTTGCAATTGCATTTGAATAAGCTCCCATTGTGACCACATATTTCCATTAGGCCGTTTTATAGCCTATTTTATTAAAGAAACACACACAAGAACATTAGATAACATTTGGAGAACTATTAACATGACATTGAGATAAAAACAAGTACAACAAATATGATTAGAGAATGGTGAATGACAAATTGTCCTCTTCAGTGATTCTTTGCTGATTCTTAAGAATTATAATTTTGAGTCTTAATTTCTCCTTCTCCAGCTCAATGTTGTCGTGTTCCGCTCTCAGTTGTGCGGTCTCCACCTCCACACGAACGATCTCTTTCTCCACCAGTTCACACTGTAGCTCTGTAAAATCCCTCTTTCTTTTTCGGCGTGTGGGCGTCATTTTTCTCTTCTTTTGGTTTCTGTTATCCATGACTTCGTTATCCAAGTCTTAGTTTGCTCTGAATGGAGGAGTTCGAGTGTTAAATTATGTAGACGTGTGTTGCTTGGCAACAATTACTGTTTCGTGTGTATTCACGTGGACGCGCATCTTAAGACCAGGCGCAGCTACGACCGAGACTAGTCGGGCTTGGTGCACTCGGTGTAAATTCGAATCACTAAGTCGGACGTAGCTAAGCCCGACGTTAGAGTTAAGACCTACTTTCTTACGCCCAGCTGAAGCACTCCACTCCAGATATTCAAGGATGTTAAGAGCATTCCATGGAATATAACAAAAAGTGTATCTCGAGCCGGTTTCTCAAACTTACCTACCCACCTTTACTAATAATATATTTTATTTATCTAAGCGCCATTCAAGGCTCTTAAATTCGCCGTACAAGATACACAATAAACAAACAAAAACATAACACCAGAAGAACAACAATTAACACTATAGCCAATAAGAGCAGAGGATGTGTCATGTGATCAGGGGGGATATATCAGTGTGAAGAGATGGGATTTGAAAATGGTGAGAGACTCAATATTCAGGTGGGAGGGAGGCGGGGTGCAGAAGACCTGAGAGGGCAGGTTGTGAAACTTCATAATGAATTATAGAGAGACTTTTTATATACTTAGATAATATATATTATCTTATTTTTCCTGTGAAACACTTTTTATTATGTTAGTTAGTTTTAAAGTTCACGCTGAAATCTGCAGACGGGCTGAAACGCTGGATGCATATTTTATTCAGAGAGAAAAGAGAGTATGAATAAAACATTTTATTTGTCTGCGTCGGCCGCTGCTTAAAAGGATTTAAAGCTACGGCGATGAGATGAAGGGGAGGCACCACACACACACACACACACACACACACACACACACACACACACACACACACACACACACACACACTAGGGCTGCACGATTTTGGGAAAAAATCTAATTGCGATTTTTCTGACAAATATTGCGATTGCGATTTGCGATATTTATTTTTAAGCGACCCAACGGAAGTTTATTGTAAAATGCGGCCATAACTCCGGCTAGGAAGGTCGTATCAACATACTCCCGTCTCTAGCACCTCCGCAGCTCGAGCTACGAATGAAAGAACTAAACGTACATGAAACTTCCGTTGGGTTGCTTTAAAGTCAAGCTTCAGTTAAAGATTCAGCCTTTTAGATGTAGAACATGTGATGGAGCATTACTAACCTGAATCAGACGGTTTGTTTCATCAAACTATCTAGGAAAGCTCCATTGGAAGCCATTTGGAAAGGGCAGGCACTTTCAAAAGCACTTTGTGATTCAGGATTCTTACACCTTTTCCAAAGTCAAATTCAAGCACTTTTCAAGCATTTTCAAGGTGCATTTTCAAGCTTTTCAAGCATCTTACAGCTGTTGTAAATTACATATTTATATACACATACTCAAATGATTATTTCCCTACCTCACATTAAATCAGATGTTCTTTATGCTATAAACAACCAAATGTGTGTTTCGTGATAGCCTTCTACACGAAGATGATCAATTAAAGAAAAGAAAACTAAGTTTAATATTTCAAAATGAGTGACCTGTACGTAGACTGGGCCTCCCATATAACCTGAGCCGATATAAAACAATCAGCCAAATAACTTTTCAATACATTATTGATTACTATTGTTGAGGTTGGCAGTGAACATAAGTCAGAGGTACATGGTGTACTTTTCCTCCTCTACAGTTCAGAGGTACATGGTGTACTTCTACTCCTCTACAGTTCAGAGGTACATGGTGTACTTCTACTCCTCTACAGTTCAGAGGTACATGGTGTACTTTTCCTCCTCTACAGTTCAGAGGTACATGGTGTACTTCTCCTCCTCTACAGTTCAGAGGTACATGGTGTACTTTTCCTCCTCTACAGTTCAGAGGTACATGGTGTACTTTTCCTCCTCTACAGTTCAGAGGTACATGGTGTACTTTTCCTCCTCTACAGTTCAGAGGTACATGGTGTACTTTTCCTCCTCTACAGTTCAGAGGTACATGGTGTACTTTTCCTCCTCTACAGTTCAGAGGTACATGGTGTACTTTTCCTCCTCTACAGTTCAGAGGTACATGGTGTACTTTTCCTCCTCTACAGTTCAGAGGTACATGGTGTACTTTTCCTCCTCTACAGTTCAGAGGTACATGGTGTACTTCTCCTCCTCTACAGTTCAGAGGTACATGGTGTACTTCTACTGCACTACATGTATTTAATACCTTTAGTTACTTTACAGATGTGGATGAATGATGTGAAATCTAATCAAGTGTTGAATCAGACTTTAGTTCCACCTGGAGTAAATCCACCAGCTACCCTGCAGTCTACAAAGCCATTCAGACTAGCTGCACCTTCACCAGCTTTGAGAACACTTTCATGATCAATCATTATAAAACATATCATATATATTATTCTGAAATGGATCAATCTGCACAACGACTACTTTCACTGTCTTTCACTATATTTTGATGAGAATACTTTTCTACTTTCACTTGAGGAACATTTTGAATGAGGACTTTTACTGTGACAGAGTATTCCTACACTCTGGTACTTCTACTTTTACTCAAGTACAAGATCTGAGTACTTCTACTTTTACTCAAGTACAAGATCTGAATACTTCTACTTTTACTAAGTACAAGATCTGAGTACTTCTACTTTTACTCAAGTACAAGATCTGAGTACTTCTACTTTTACTCAAGTACAAGATCTGAGTACTTCTACTTTTACTCAAGTACAAGATCTGAGTACTTCTACTTTTACTCAAGTACAAGATCTGAGTACTTCTACTTTTACTCAAGTACAAGATCTGAGTACTTCTACTTTTACTCAAGTACAAGATCTGAGTACTTCTACTTTTACTCAAGATCTGAGTACTTCTACTTTTACTCAAGTACAATATCTGAGTACTTCTACTTTTACTCAAGTACAAGATCTGAGTACTTCTACTTTTACTCAAGTACAAGATCTGAGTACTTCTACTTTTACTCAAGTACAAGATCTGAGTACTTCTACTTTTACTACAAGATCTGAGTACTTCTACTTTTACTCAAGTACCAGATCTGAGTACTTCTACTTTTACTCAAGTACAAGATCTGAGTACTTCTACTTTTACTCAAGTACAAGATCTGAGTACTTCTACTTTTACTCAAGTACAAGATCTGAGTACTTCTACTTTTACTCAAGTACAAGATCTGAGTACTTCTACCTTTACTCAAGTACAAGATCTGAGTACTTATAATTTCACTACAAGATCTGAGTACTTGTACTTTTACTCAAGTACAAGATCTGAGTACTTATTCCACCTCTGGTAGTGTATTAGTCTGAATTGTAGCCACAAAATCAGCAGAGCTGCATAAAAATAGACTCACAAAGGTAACAAGTGGAAAATAATATTTACAAATGTGGACAATTCAATTCAAAACCTTTATTTATCCAGGTAAAATCCCATTGAGATCAATGATCTCTTTTTCAAGGGAGACATGAAATGATTTGTAGGTAATTCTGACTCCTCAAGACACCTGACTTCTACATCTTCAAAGGAAGACTGTGTTCATTCTACAATTACCTGGGATTAAAGCAACATGTAGTTTTACTTGTATAATACTTCAATTTTATATAAAAGACAGTTTGTTTTCATCTGTTTTCAAATAAACAAAGTCTTGCCTTTCAGAATATGAAACTTGTTTCGGCAAATTCAGATGATAAATACAACTTTGAAGCTTCGGCATAATTACAAGCAGAGAACGGACTAATGTAACATCACAGCAGGCATAACAGCAGCCGGTGTTTCTTGTGAGTGTTTCCCTGACACACAAACGCACACACACACACACACACACACACACACACACACACACACACACACACACACACACACACACACACACACACACTCGCGAGCTTCCCCCAGACCAGTAATACAAACGAAAATGTGTCTTCGGGTCAATGTGACTGATTTCGATAGATCAACTCACATTTGGTTTAGGCACGAAACATACTACCAGTAGAAATACATTGCTTTCAAAATCACTCTGTGTCGAATCAATAGATTATATTTCGTGACTATAACACGAAATGCCGTGAGAGCTTCATCCTCTGAGCACCACAGGATGGCGACTGTAACGCACATAACATAGGTACGCTCCTCTGAAATGATTGTCCCCTGCAATTATTATTATCTCTCAATCGAGTTCGCTATTCAGCTTGCTAAAGTTAGCTTAAACAAACGTAACATGCAACGTTAGCCTAATCTAAAATGCTCTACGGCGTACCTTTCATGTGGCTCGTCAGCGCAGACTCTCGCATCGTTATTTTTGCAAACTTTGCAGGAGGCTACTCGTGGGCTTGACCCTCGTCTTAGCCATGGCTTGTATTTGTCTTCTGCTAGCCAACGCTTGTTGAAACTGCAACCTCCTGGCACACAGTCATCTATCACTCTCATCAGAATGCCCAGGTCACACGTAACACAAACACGTGCAGGTCGCGCGCAGAGCGGGAAGGCCGCAGCGGAGCTGTTTTATGTAGAAGCGAAGCAATTATTTTCTTTTAATCTAAAAAGCGAACTATTCAGTCAGACAGCAATTTATTGTAAAAGTAAAGCATTTACATTTCCAAGCACTTTATCTCAATTTCAAGCACCATTCCCAAAATTCAAGCACTTTCCCAACCTTGAAGACACCACGTAACATTTCAAGCATTTTCAAGGATTTCAAGCACCCGTACGAACCCTGGTGATTGGATCAATCTGTCTATCACCTTATATCATGGGCCACTTCTGATTGATTAACAATGGCTGGTACATGTGGAGCACAGCACTTCTGATTGGTGGTCTGACACACAAGAAGAAAAAAAAAAAATTGTAAAAAAAAAAAAAAAGTTACAAAAAATCGCAGGCTTTGCGATTTCATAATCGCATCATCTCGAATCACACACACACACACACACACACACACACACACACACACACACACACACACACACACACACACACACACACACACACACACACACTCATAACAGTGTATGTGCAGTGCCATGTTGTGTCAGGCAGGTCTGAGAGAAAGAGGGAGGATAGCAGCGTGAGAGAGAAAGGGTGAGAAAGTGGGAAACAGAAAAAAGGGGGGGTTTCTTTTGTGTCATCCGATCACATTTTTGTACTTCGATGTCCACATTAGGGATGGGTATCGTTTGAAATGTATCGATTCCGGTTCCGATTCCGGTTCTGCTTATCGATTCCGGTTCTTATCGATTTCCCGTTTCGATTCCAAAATTGTAAAAGAAACAGGTCAAACGTTTAGATAACAAAGATATCTTTATTCTTTTAAGCTTTAACTGACATTGTTACAAATAAAACATATACATACAAATGTATTGCACAATAGCTGTGCTTTATGTTAACTGAGCTATGCCTGTGGCCAGCTATTAACAGGCTTTACACTGTGACGTGTCTTTTTCTTTCTTAGTGTAGTGGAGCCTCACTTCAGAGAGTTTACCGCGACCCATCTTTGGTGTTATGAATTGACTGAGCTCGTGAACTGTCTACGGGGGGGGGGCGGGGGGAGCCTCGCTGCGGGGCAACTGTGGACCTCTGTCGCTGCAACTTACATGATGCCGTTTAAAAAAATTAACGGCGGTGCCGGCCGTCAGCGTACGAAGCCGCTGACGACCGGCCGTTCTGTGATTCTCCAGAACACACAGATGGCCAGTCCGCCCTTACCCTGGCTGTATTCCACCGGGTCACCACAGCGCCGCGGCGCAGACGGACCCGGTGGAATACAGGGTCTACCGCGTTTAGGAACCGTTAAGCAGAACCGAAATGGTGTATTTTGTACGGGTACCCGGTACCCGGCATTTTCTTATCGGTTCTCATCTGGAACCGAGTTTCGGTTCCCAACCCTAGTCCACATATAGAACAATCTGGATCAATCCATCTTTTAAACTATTGAATAATCATGTCTTTAAACACCGGGACAGATGGAGAGGTACTGTGTGAATGTGTTTCTTCTTTATTTAGATTTTTCTGTATTTACTTTTGTATTTTGCATAAAGTGAAGAATTTCTTTTGCATTTCTCTCTCAATGTCTACAGCCATGCTAACGGTGTCAGGCTTGTCCATATGACTACATGCTAAGTGACAGTGCTAACATGCTGATGTTTAACACGTGTACCATGTGTAGGAGCTTTAGCCCAATGCTAAAGCTTCCATGTGGTGCTTTAACTGAGTTGGCTGACACGCTTTACGGTATTTCCAGATACCGTTTGTTGTTGTGTTCAATGATGGATCATAGGCTTGTATTCAGGTGCGGGATAATACAATCCATTTATTTTGCTTTAACAAACAATCCTTTGCTGTATTCACACTATCAGTAATGCAAACACACCCAATCCTGTGACAGCAACACACCTTAAATACCTGTGACAGCGACACCCTACGGCACACACAGTGAATAACACACAACGCTGAAACCTCAATCAAAACATCACCATAATTACACCATGTTTACAATCTTATCATAGTGCGTTAGCATGTGAACATTAGCTTATTAGCATTAACTGAAAACATTACATCTGATGCTGATGGGATGTTGTTAGCACTGCAGGTATGTTGTCATAAACCAAAGCATTAAAACGTCATGTTTACCCCTTATTTAAGTAATTTCATAAATACGTACTTTTTCACTGCATTACTATAATACTCTTTATTTGAACATTAACACAGTTTTAACACATTTGACAGCAGTAGGCTCTATTAGGTCATTTGATCATCTTTTCTATAACAAGAAAGTGATAATCAAAGACCATGAGTGGCTTGAATAGCATTTTATATTCTGGATTTTGAATGATAGCTAAATATCTTGGTGCTGGAGTTGGATTTTGTGAAAAATCTGATCAATTTGACTCGTAACTACTTTTGTTTTGGATCGAACAGAAAAGCCTTTATGACTTGACAAAGATATTTTCTTGATTCTAATAAAAACTCTACACGTCAGCTTTAGTCTTCAGGTCTATAATACTAAGATAACAATATCATGTTTACAAAGAAAGGCCTACTATGATAAGTAAAAACATACTTAATTGATGTTGGTAGCTTGGCTTGACTACTTGGGTCTATGGCAGCCGTACCTTCGTATGTAATGGAAACGTCTGGAGCAATGGAGTCGAAACTCAGAGACACACAGGGAGAACTGGAACTTGATGGAAAAACTCTGATGGTTTATTATGAAGTTTCAGCCGGAGAATTAACAGGACGTGCTGCCGATAGAGTTGCCCAACGAATTCTGAAGATCTCTTCCGTATAGTCCGATGGTTTTAACCAGTTCAGAGCATATACAGTAATCAACAGTCTTCATTAACAAGACTAGACAAACAGGGCATTCTATCTATCTAAAATTGTCGTCCATGGCCCAAGAATGTACTCCAGTGGGACCTACGCACCTGAGAAGGACTCCCAGATGGCCACAAACAATAAAACTATCTCAGGTCAGCTTGTGCTCGGTCATAAACAACAACAAAGAGCCAGAGCTGCTCCTCCTAAAGAGAGATATCAGCAATACCCCAAGACCGTATACCTATGCCATGGGAAAGGAGACAGTGAACGGAGAAGGTGATGGACTGGGATAAAGGTTAGACACCTAAGCAAAATATTTAAATATAAACAAAGATTCTCTCTAAATGTCAGGCGGTTCAGGATTACTTTTATATCTTGAATCGCATCTTGAATTTGAGATCGCTTTCTGAGGGGCAGGTTGTCCAGGTGTTTGGACGTATCTATCAGACCATCTTTGATCAGCTGTGGATCTTTCAGCTGGAAACCAACGACTCCTTCAGCTGCAGTCGTGTAGTTCTGCAGGAAGGAGATATTTCCAGCTTTCAGCACTTCCTCTGTGGCTCTAACTTTGTCTGAAAGAGCTGATATGTCTCTGCTCAGATCCTCCATCTTCCACTTCAGGACCAGACTCTTCTGCTTCTTCTCCTGCATCACGGCATCTGTTCTTGCTTTCTGTTCTTTTTTGAGTAACTTCTGAAGCATCGAGAACTCCTTATTGATCTGAGTCTCTGCGTCTTTTGCCTGGTCTTCGATGTCCTTGGCAGTCTGATCAAGGTTTTGATTTCATGTCCTTGAAGAGATCCAGTGTTTCCTTTAAAGAGCCTGTGACACGAGTTTCCCCCATCATCCAAACCCATCAATTTGAGTAAATATTGTCCCCTTGAAAACCGTTACTGAACTGATTTTGGATATTTGTACTTTGATAACCATTAATCTGCCCTTCAATGTTGACCATTTTCTGGATCTTCTCGGGGATTCTTCAAGTCCCGCCAAATGATGTGTGACGTCATTGCGGGCACAGCGCTCCAGCTGCACCGTTCAGGATCCCAGCATCTGCATGTAAACGCACGATGGCGCACACAGCAGCAAGCTCAGACAGCGATGACAGTTTCATTTTGAACGTGTCTGAGAGCTCATATGAGGCTGAAGGATCGGTTTATGTTGTATCTGTTAGAAGTTTAGGAATTAGGTGCTTCAATATGGGCGATCATACGGTCATGTAGCCAGTGATGGACTGGGACTAAAAATCATCCCGGGACTCTCGACCGGCCCACTTCGGTACCGCTAGTAAATTGTCAACGGGGGGAGTGGGGGATGTCGGGGGCGGCGGGTGCTGTAGGCTAGGGAAGGCTAAGCCTTCCCAAATATTTGTGTCACTGCATCCTGGTAAAATACAAATATAATGTATAATGTCTGTGTCTTTGACATTAGCGCTGCTAGCCACCTGTGCCTGTGTACTACGAAGCCAGTTCAACATACCCTGGATATGTTTGAGTAACAAACAAACTAACAACAACAAACTAACAAATGAGATCTCGCTAAGCGGTCCTACGACGCTGGTTATCAACTCGGTAAATCAAGCCAGGGTTTCTCTCTCCAGCTGAGAGCGCGTTCACGTGAAAGGGGCGGGGTTAGCTACATTTGACAAATCACAAACAGGGACAAGTGTACTGACAGCGCAGCGTCATACTTTATTAATGAAAAGTAAACTAATATTAGACAAATATGAACTTTAAACATCCATGACTTAAACATATGATCCAGGATACAAGCCACAGAGTTGCATCTGCAAGGTGAATACAGAACAACTGGTTAAAAAATAACTACCGAGTGTTTGAAAGCGTATAGTTTTATGATATCACTGCCCCGTCTAAGACACGAGTGGATCTGACTTTAATTACATTTGACTCGAGTGTTTTTCGTCAACATAATGTGTTGCTTAAAATAATACTTCTGCATACAGTATGTGACACTGTAACGGCCCGTCCACACAGCGTGCGTTGACGCTTGCCGGCGGGCGTGTCTGACACTCGACCAACAACCAATGACATGAATCTCCCGCCCCAGACACACAAGCACGCGGTTTGATTGGCTAGAGCTTGTACTGGCATATGATTCGATTGGCTGACGCCTCCGTCGAGGCGTCAAAAGTTGAACATTGCTCAATTTTTGAAGCGAGCAACGCCAGCAACGCTCCACGTCGCTTCCCAAAATGCAGTTCGGCTAAAAGTGACGTCACCCCATTCAAAGTGAATGGGCAGAAGCGTTGGAAGCTTCAACGCACGCCGCTGTGTGGACGGGCCGTAAGTGTTGCACGGCCAGATACGGCTGGAGAAGCTGACTCAGATAAGGAAATGATATATTATGTTATTATATGATCGATGATCTGATTGATGATGTAATATGAATGATAAGTGCGACACGTCGGCGTCTTCTCTGCATACGGCAGTTTAAACTGTATTTCCTTTATCCTGTAATATAACTTGAGAGATTTAAACTCCGCACACTGAGTTGATCTCTTTTCTATAGACGCCGGAGGCAGGCAGCTTCAGGTAAAAGAAGTTATTTAGCCTTCCCAGACCTGAGCCATTCGTCCCGATGGCCAGTCCGCCACTGCACCCAGCCCACGTAAACTGTCAACGGGGGGAGCCTCGCTGCGGGGAAACGGTGGACCTAGTGTCCCGATCGGAGTGGGAATAATAATAATAATAATCCGTGCATTTTATCCATTAATTTCCCCACATTGTGGTAAAAACACACGTTTAATCCACGTTGGTGTTCAACTACAAAAAGCATCGGTTTGTTTTCTCATCAGGAAATGCAGACCGGCTCAAACAAACGATTTTTAATCATCATCCTCACGATCATTTAATGTATCATATGTTCGCCGAATTGACATGAAAGCACTAATAAATGTAGTTTCATCCACTTGAGTTTACAACTACAAAAATCATCGATTTGTTTTTATATCACATCCTACGGGAGGAAATTCAGCAGCTCTCACTAACGATTTGTAATCCTAATCATCATCTTCACCACGATCATTTATGTTTATGTTCGCCGAATTGACATGAAAGCACTGACAAATATGAATATACTGTAGTCAACTTCATTACAACGTTATTAACGTGCCTAAACTCAGTAATTCACCATTTCTACGCATGACAACACACTTGTCCGTGTTTGGCTCTCTCGCCGCACAGTGAAGCGTTCCCGCATTGACGTCACTTCCGGCTTCCCCCAAAACTTCAAAATGAGTCGAAGGAATTTCCCCGCGATTTTCGAAATGATTGATATTTATCGATTAGGTATCGCACCTTCTTTTTAAACTGACGGTTCGAGATGACTAGTAGCCCAATATTTCATTGCACAACAGTTGTTGGGAGGCTGTCACAGGCTCTTTAACGGCTCCAGGAGTGTCCGGAGTCCCTCTCTGTAATCCAGAGCGACTTCATTGATTGGTCTAAAGCTGTGGTTGTTGTGGGAGCTTGAATGCAGACAGATCACACACACTGGAGTCCGATGGTCCTCACAGAAGAGTTTGAGCTCCTCAGAGTGCAAACTGCAAAGAACAGCAGAGGCATTTCTCAGGTGGAAAAGCTTCACACAAGTTCTTCAGTGCGAGGTTACAAGGTGGATCGTATTGTTGAGATGTTCTATTACAGACTGGGACACCTGTGATTCGATCTTTCTGTCCACCATCGCTGCCAGCAGGCTCAGCAGAAATTGTGGCTGCATGACAGGATGACGGGGTGTGTGAAGACATCGTGGTAGATTGGACATTGGAGATTGTCCTCTGGACGAGAAGCCATTTTCTCTCCTCTGCAAACAGTCGATTTCTCACAATAATGAGTCCGTCACACTTTAACTCCAGAAAGTGTTCAGAAAGTCTTACATTCAGCCGATAACAGTGTCTCTACTGTTCCCTCCTGTGGCTGTTCTCTCTTTGTGTGGCATCATTTTCTAAGGATTCAAGATGGTGTTTCCTTGTTTTTGTCTTCTGGTAAAAGATCACTACAGAGCCATAAATCCTGAAACATTAACCGTTATAAAGCAGGGGTGTGTCATGCCTTAATGTTTTAATGAATGTCTTTGTTGATCAGCTTCCAATTATTATTTTCTTATCTGTGTGACGGGGTTCAATTCGTCCATTCGATACATGGCTTAGTCGGTTGTTTAAGCTCCAAAAAAACTTTATTTATATCAGCAACAAAAAATATACGAAACAGCATACCTTAAACAAACAAAATAAAAGACAAAACAGGCCGTCCATCACTCATTCAGAATAAACGTGTTCTGGCTGTTGCCTTCTCTGCAAAACCCCCGAACACGTCCCAGCTGTTGCCTTCATTGCAACATTCCAGTGACACAGTCCAAAAAAACAAACAAGGAACCAACACCGTCCCTTTTGACCCCATGCCCCCTCCCACAGGCTCACCGTCAACAGGTGACACAATCAACTCAAAACCACATTTCAACAAATAATCCGACCCAAACATAAACAGGTTAACCACCTCTTAACATAATCATTCCCCATAATGAAACAAACGTAAAAGAAATAAGAAATTGCACGGTTCATTTGACGGAAGAGAGCAGGAAATGTTTGGTGTGTGTGTGGTGTGTGTGTGTGTGTGTCGGCTGTCAGTGGCGGAGTCAGTCACTCTGTGACCCGCTCCGCCACAATCTGTTTTAATAACACCATAACGGACCAAAGGCTAGTTTTATACAGTTTGTGTTTCTGGTAAGTCGTATAAACTGACTGTGATAGTTCAGCCAGGTTTTTTTTATTACATTTACAATTAAGTTTATTACATTTACAAGTAGTTTAACATCTTAAACACTTACAGCCTAACTTATTAAACCCATTTTACTCCACCAAATCAGCATTACACTCACCAAGGTTACTTTGTAGGAAAAAAGGATCTTAGTTTGTCGCCTTTTTTTCTATTCCATCCAATATTTAGGCTTTTTTTGTTAACACCTGGCGCTGAAATAAACCAAATCGCAACGTAAAAGCTTTAAGCCCTCGTCACACTGTCCCGAAATTGACCCCAGATGGAAACACGATAAAGGAAATGTTCAAATTCGACTCTGATCGTAACAACATCAAGCCATTCGTGAGGGCATCTTAACGGGCCGTCCACACGACGGCGTGCGTTGAAGCTTCAACGCTTCCTGCCCATTCACTTTGAATGGGGGTGACGTCACACTTTGCCGAACTGCATTGTGGGAGCGTCGCTTCGCTTTGCTCGCGTTGCTCGCGTTGCTCGCTTCAAAAGTTGAGCAATGTTCAACTTTTGAAGCTTCAACGGAAGCGTCAGCTTCAAATCATATGCCAGTACGAGCTCTAGCCAATCAAACCGCGTGCTTGTGTGTCAGCGGCGGGAGATTCATGTGATTGGTTGTTGCTCGACTTTCAGACACGCCCGCCGGCAAGCTTCAACGCACGCCCCCGTGTGGACGCTGCGTAAGCCATCGTATGACCGCCGGTGGAGTTTCTCAGGCTCCGGCAGCAACTTCGTGAGCGGTGGCAAAATCTTTGGCATGCCAAAAAATTGCCGAAAGACTTTGCCAAGGTTCATTTTCGTGTTGAATTCGTGTGTCCATTTTGCCCTTCGTAGGGCCATCGTGAGGTTATCCTGTCAAATCGTGTCATCTTCGTCGTTACTTCGTGTGATCATCGTTGCCATCGGGCATTTTTCGCCTCACGAAGACAATACGAAGGAAACAAGAAGCTGCCCGATTGTCTTAGGAAGGCAACACGACTACGTGAAGCCCTTGCAATGTCGTCGTGTAGCCATCGTGTTATAGTACAATTTGTGTTCCGTGAAACTGAAAAGGATATTACATTGTTTTTGTTACTTTCGTTGCAGTTGTATGTCTCAAATGTAATTTAGGTTAACTTCCTGTTTTATTTAGATGCTTTTACTTTGAAGGCGAGTTTAAGCTGTTGACAGGAAGTTGTTGTTGCTATGGAAACAAAATGAGTGTGTGGTTCGGGTGCCATCGTGTGGCCTTCTGTAGGCATCGTACTTGCTTCGGCTGTTGCTTTGGCTGTTGACCAAGTTCGGGGCCATCTTCGTGCGAACTTCACAATTCCATATTCGTGTGGCCATCTGGTGTCAATTTCGGGACAGTGTGATGCGAGCTTTATGAAATTTGGTTTTGGTATTTTGTTGTTTTGCGCAATCAAAAATACACAAACATAACAGATAACAAATGATAAACAGTGCAGGAAGAGGCAAATCAATATACAAACAATAGCTAGACTTCAATATACTAAAAACCTCACTACAATAAACACACATGTAGAAAGAAAGGAACATTTGGAAATGAAAAGCAGGTATCAAACTGTGGTCCAATAAACTATCCATAGAGGTAAAGTATTTAGTTTGAAAAGCTGTTCGAGATTGTTGTTTTCTAATGTGCTTTATTAAAGGGTTATTTCCCTAAAAGAGTGTTCAGACTTACTTTAACACAGAGGAGTGACTGGATTGATTTATGAAGTCAATGCAAACATCAGATTGAATATTAAACTACTTGTACAAAGGTGGATTTTATTGATTCAACACAATGCTGACTGAACATTTCAGAATCAGTTCCTGCAACTCCTAAAATACTGCATGTAAGTAGACTTTTGGCAGCTTATGGTGTCAATAATAAACAATTACATGCCATAAATGAGATGGCAACAAACATAGAACAAACTGAGTGTGATTTTTGTATTTATTTAAGATTTGATGACAGCTTCAAATTTCAGTTTGGATGAAATAAACAAACGCAGCAGACAATGTCTTCAATGTGAACATCTTTCCACCTCACAAAGTCTCCTGACCAATAAGAAGTCAGCAGGAGTGAGTGATGAGCCAATTACAGAGCTGCATTACTGTCTGACCTTTCAGTCTAATATCTGTTGTTCGACTGGAAATGACCAAACACACTGATATAAATCTCACTGTTACCTTTAGATGCAGCTGAAGTGATGAAACTGCTGCTCAGAGTAACACCCGAACACACACAGATAGAGTAAGGTAAATAGAAATGAGAACATTAAAAGTAAACAAAGCAGTGAGTGTAAATCATTAACAATCTGCTTTTTGTCTTTTAAAGAGTCCTCTCCTGCTGATGTTCAGGTGTATATCAGTATGTAGTGTCTCTACTTTAAAGAGTCCTCTCCTGCTGATGTTCAGGTGTATATCAGTATGTAGTGTCTCTACTTTAAAGAGTCCTCTCCTGCTGATGTTCAGGTGTATATCAGTATGTAGTGTCTCTACTTTAAAGAGTCCTCTCCTGCTGATGTTCAGGTGTATATCAGTATGTAGTGTCTCTACTTTAAAGAGTCCTCTCCTGCTGATGTTCAGGTGTATATCAGTATGTAGTGTCTCTACTTTAAAGAGTCCTCTCCTGCTGATGTTCAGGTGTATATCAGTATGTAGTGTCTCTACTTTAAAGAGTCCTCTCCTGCTGATGTTCAGGTGTATATCAGTATGTAGTGTCTCTACTTTAAAGAGTCCTCTCCTGCTGATGTTCAGGTGTATATCAGTATGTAGTGTCTCTACTTTAAAGAGTCCTCTCCTGCTGATGTTCAGGTGTATATCAGTATGTAGTGTCTCTACTTTAAAGAGTCCTCTCCTGCTGATGTTCAGGTGTATATCAGTATGTAGTGTCTCTACTTTAAAGAGTCCTCTCCTGCTGATGTTCAGGTGTATATCAGTATGTAGTGTCTCTACTTTAAAGAGTCCTCTCCTGCTGTTGTTCAGGTGTATATCAGTATGTAGTGTCTCTACTTTAAAGAGTCCTCTCCTGCTGATGTTCAGGTGTATATCAGTATGTAGTGTCTCTACTTTAAAGAGTCCTCTCCTGCTGATGTTCAGGTGTATATCAGTATGTAGTGTCTCTACTTTAAAGAGTGCTCTCCTGCTGATCTTCAGGTGTATATCAGTATGTAGTGTCTCTACTTTAAAGAGTCCTCTCCTGCTGATGTTCAGGTGTATATCAGTATGTAGTGTCTCTACTTTAAAGAGTCCTCTCCTGCTGATGTTCAGGTGTATATCAGTATGTAGTGTCTCTACTTTAAAGAGTCCTCTCCTGCTGATGTTCAGGTGTATATCAGTATGTAGTGTCTCTACTTTAAAGAGTCCTCTCCTGCTGTTGTTCAGGTGTATATCAGTATGTAGTGTCTCTACTTTAAAGAGTCCTCTCCTGCTGATGTTCAGGTGTATATCAGTATGTAGTGTCTCTACTTTAAAGAGTCCTCTCCTGCTGATGTTCAGGTGTATATCAGTTATGTAGTGTCTCTACTTTAAAGAGTGCTCTCCTGCTGATCTTCAGGTGTATATCAGTATGTAGTGTCTCTACTTTAAAGAGTCCTCTCCTGCTGATGTTCAGGTGTATATCAGTATGTAGTGTCTCTACTTTAAAGAGTCCTCTCCTGCTGATGTTCAGGTGTATATCAGTATGTAGTGTCTCTACTTTAAAGAGTCCTCTCCTGCTGATGTTCAGGTGTATATCAGTATGTAGTGTCTCTACTTTAAAGAGTCCTCTCCTGCTGATGTTCAGGTGTATATCAGTCAGTAGTGTCTCTACTTTAAAGAGTCCTCTCCTGCTGATGTTCAGGTGTATATCAGTATGTAGTGTCTCTACTTTAAAGAGTCCTCTCCTGCTGATATTCAGGTGTATATCAGTATGTAGTGTCTCTACTTCAAATATGATTCCCTCTATAACAGTACATCCCTTCTTCCTTCCTTCCCTTTCTCATTAACCCTTTCTTATCCTCTCGATTTGTATTAACCCTTTACATATTCCTCTTTTTCTCTTTCACAGTTTTCTCCAATGAGGCTCGTCCACCATCTTTAGAAACCCTCTTCTTCTTCTCTCTCTGACACCATGAGCACCGTGGCCCCGGAGCCTCCGTCCCCCATGATCACTTCCGTCACCCCGACCTTTGACCCCGACACCTCTCTCAGCCTGGAGGCGGAGCTTCAGACGCAGGAGGTGGAGCTTCAGAACCAGGTGGATGGAGGCTCCTCACCTGGTCTGGGCCCCAGCAAAAGCAGCCTTTCTGGGGGAGGATCTTACCTCGGAAGGGACCCCTCCCACAGGTAATGTTTATACAGAGATGACAAAAGTACACACATCATTTACTCAAGTAGAAGTACAGATACTCGTGTTTAAAAAGCCTCTGGTGAAAGTAGAAGTACTGACTAAACTTCTTTACTCAAGTCAAAGTAAAGAGGCTTTGAAATGTACTTCAGTAAAAAGTACCCATAACTAGCAGCTGTTTTAAAGAGTACCTGACCTCCCTTTATATCAATAGAACAATAATGTCATTGTTAGCTAATGAATGTTTCCATGCTGAACAACGGCAACATGACCACGTTTCCATTGGTCCCTCTTCTTTAGAGAAGACCAGGAAATGATGGATACACGGATGGTGTTCAAATCAATAGGCACGCAATGACTCTAAAGAAAAATGATCACGCCACCAAACACACATTCAGACTAAAGGAACCAGCTGTTTGGGAAATGAGAGAAGTAGAAAGTACAGGTATTTGGGTTCAACATGTAAGAAGTAGAAAGTACAGGTATTTGAGTTCAACATGTAAGAAGTAGAAAGTACAGGTATTTGTGTTCAACATGTAAGAAGTAGAAAGTACAGGTATTTGAGTTCAACATGTAAGAAGTAGAAAGTACAGGTATTTTGAGTTCAACATGTAAGAAGTAGAAAGTACAGGTATTTGGGTTCAATATGTAAGAAGTAGAAAGTACAGGTATTTGGGTTCAACATGTAAGAAGTAGAAAGTACAGGTATTTGTGTTCAATATGTAAGAAGTAGAAAGTACAGGTATTTGGGTTCAACATGTAAGAAGTAGAAAGTACAGGTATTTGAGTTCAACATGTAAGAAGTAGAAAGTACAGGTATTTGTGTTCAACATGTAAGAAGTAGAAAGTACAGGTATTTGTGTTCAACATGTAAGAAGTAGAAAGTACAGGTATTTGTGTTCAACATGTAAGAAGTAGAAAGTACAGGTATTTGGGTTCAATATGTAAGAAGTAGAAAGTACAGGTATTTGGGTTCAACATGTAAGAAGTAGAAAGTACAGGTATTTGTGTTCAATATGTAAGAAGTAGAAAGTACAGGTATTTGGGTTCAACATGTAAGAAGTAGAAAGTACAGGTATTTGGGTTCAACATGTAAGAAGTAGAAAGTACAGGTATTTGTGTTCAACATGTAAGAAGTAGAAAGTACAGGTATTTGAGTTCAACATGTAAGAAGTCAAAGTAAAAAGTGGTCATAAAAATACCAGAAAAATGAACTTAAGTACAGTAACGAAGTATTTGTACTCCACTACTTCCCACCTCTGTGTCTCACATACATTATATGTTTACTTCAGGTCAAATAAACCCCCCCCCCTTCACACTGGAGCTGACTGGAAGGTCGTCCTCCACCTGCCGGAGATCGAGAAGTGGCTGAGAGCGACGAGCGACCGAGTCACACAGCTCACACACTCTGTGAGTCAGGACCGAGACAACAGACACGTGGACGTCCACCTGGTGCAGCTCAAGGTACACACACACACACGCACACACACGCACACACCTACGCACACACACACACACACACACACACACACACACACACATACACACACACACACACACACAGACACACACAAACTTCCTCACACACTTTTCACTAAAGTCAGCTTGAAGCATCCTTTGTGCTCCAGTCGATCCTCTCTAATACCTCATTCACACCAACGGGGTTTCAGGGCCGGTTCGGAGCTGGAGCTTGAAAAGCACCGGGTTTTTCTTGTTCACACCGCAGCGGAGCCGCCTCTTAGCTCCGGAATCCGGTTCGTTTCAAGCACCAAAAAATTGTCCGGCTGGAGCAAAAGCACCGCATATGTCACGCTTACGTCGAGGCGGGGGCAGGGGCGGGATCAACTCCTGAACAACAACAACAAGCCCGCGTTTTATTCAGTTTGTACACAACGATGTAGAAACGTAACAAGCAGCAGTGGTCCACTGAAGAGACCAGCTACCTGCTGGAATCTGGTCTTCCGAAGAGGTGCAGAGGAAGCTGGAGCACAATCGGCCATTGTTGTTGTTGTCGGTGTCAGCTGTGAGGGGTTTCTGCGCGGGTTGGCTTTATGAAGCAGGCCATGCAAAACGGTTACATCATGAGGCAAACGATGACGCAGCACCAGTCGGACTCTGGGCTGTGTGAACAGAGCCGGAGCTAAACCGAAGAACCGGTTCTGAACCTGAAAAGCTCTAGCACGGAGCTTTGAACCGGAGTTGCGTTGGTGTGAATGAGGTCTCTGTAAACACAGAGCTGAATCCAGATCAGGTGCACGCTGAAGGCTCTTTGAGCAGCTCTCACTGATCCTTGTTAGGTTACATGTTTGTTGTTTGTTTCTCATGTGTCTTGATGTTTGTTTGTTGATGTTACACATGGAGCTGCTGGGATGCAAAAGTCTTATCCTATCGTCACACACTGGCTGGTAATTAACCAGTTCCTTTCTAGACGCTGTTTAAACTCCATCCATTTAGATGTTGCTTACAGACAGGCTTGGTGTTTTGGATTCATGAAGACAGCCGAGCATCAGTCGATACAGCTGTCTGACCTCAGGCGCTAAATTACCCATAATGCCTTTCCACGGCCTTGGTGTTATGTAAGGACTCTCTTCCACAAGTCACGCTGCTGACCGATCATTTATTTATGAAGCTCAGTGTGCATCCTTCCAGTGAGAAGACAGCGTTTGATTTACCATCATAACACTTTATATTACAAATATGCACTATTTTTAATAATGTTTTATTCTATTTGATTATTTCTGTTGCATTGTGGGAGGAGCTCAGGTCAGAATCATTTCATTGCCATTTCTACACTGAAGCTTAAAACCTTTGAAATGAATTGAAATGCACAATATGGTTCATCTGAATCACGGATAGAGCGGCTTTTCTTTGTGTGATTTACTGAGTCGGTAAAGACTTGTAATAAGTTAGCTGAGTCTCTTTCTCGCTCTTAGAGGAGAAGCACCTTCTAAAAATACAACATACTGTGATATTGATGACTTTCAGGACTTGTTTTGACAGTTTTCTGAAACCAGAGAATCATTAGTACCCCTGATTCGTTTAAAATGTTATTTAACATTTACTTTATGAGCTCATGTGACTGGCCACTTCTGAAGTGAAGTAACTAGATTTACTCAAGTACAAGCTCTGAGTACTTCTACTTTTACTCAAGTACAAGCTCTGAGTACTTCTACTTTTACTCAATACAAGATCTGAGTACTTCTACTTTTACTCAAGCACAAGATCTGAGTACTTCTACTTTTACTCAAGTACAAGATCTGAGTACTTCTACTTTTACTGTAGTACAAGATCTGAGTACTTCTACTTTTACTCAGTACATGATCTGAGTACTTCTACTTTTACTGTAGTACAAGATCTGAGTACTTCTACTTTTACTCAAGTACAAGATCTGAGTACTTCTACTTTTACTCAAGTACAAGATCTGAGTACTTCTACTTTTACTCAAGTACAGGATCTGAGTACTTCTACTTTTACTCAAGTATAAGCTCTGAATACTTCTAACTTTTACTCAAGTATAAGCTCTGAATACTTCTACTTTTACTCAAGTAAAATATCTGAGTACTTCTACTTTTACTCAAGTACAAGATCTGTGTACTTTTACTGAAGTACACGATATGAATACTTCTACCACGTCTGCATTTACATAGAAATGTCTTATATCTTATTCATGCTGCAGCAATGTAACGGATATATTGAAACGTCCATCCTCTCGACCTCTTGCCCTCTGAAAGTGCATCAGAGCCGTGTGAGCGTTCTGCTCGTTCCAACTCGTGCCAACTCGTTCCAACTCGTGCCCAGCTTCTGGTTCATGCAGTTCATTCAAAAGGAACCCATCATTAGTGTCACATGAACGCCTTCATCTCTTCCTCACTAATTCTCTCATGCTGCATTCATGTACCGATGGAAAAGTCTGACACCTGGAGCTTCCACATCAGCTGCTGTGCACTGGTGTGTTCAGGTGCGAGTCATAACATAAATGATTACAGAGCTGCTGCTCACCCTTTCCTTCACTGGTTCATCGAGAGGCCGATTGACTCTGTTCAAACGCACTCAGCGTGAGGACCTTTATTGATGATGTGTATTTATAACTAGTGACTCAGATGTTTCCTCATCGTCAGGATACTCCTCCTCCTTTCATCTCCTTTCCTTTCCTTTCATCTCCTTTCCTTTCCTTCCTCTCCTTTCATCTCCTTTCCTTTCCTTTCATCTCCTTTCCTTTCCTTCCTCTCCTCTCCTTTCATCTCCTTTCCTTTCCTTTCATCTCCTTTCCTTTCCCTTCCTCTCCTCATCTCCTCTCCTTTCATCTCCTTTCCCTTTCGCTTTCATCTCCTTCCCTTCTCTACTCGCGTCTCCTCTTCTCTCTCATCTCCTGTCTCTTCTCCTCTCCCCTCTCTCCTCTCTCCTCTCCTCTCCTGTCTCCTCTCTCCTCCTCTCCTCTCCTCTCCTTTCCTTTCCTTCCTCTCCTCTCCTTTCATCTCCTTTCCTTTCCTTTCATCTCCTTCCCTTCCCTTCCTCTCCCCGCGTCTCCTTTTCTCTCTCATCTCCTGTCTCCTCTCCTCTCTCATCTCCTCTCCCCTCTCTCCTCTCCTGTCTCCTCTCCTCTCCTCTCATCTCCTCTCCTGTCTCCTCTCCTCTCTCCTCCTCTCCTCTCCTCTCCTCTCCTCTCCTCTCCCCTTTCCTCTCCTCTCTCCTCTCCTCTCCTGTCCTCTCTCCTCTCCTCTCCTCTCCTCATTTACCCTTCGTCTCTCCTCAGTTTTTCTCCATCCTCCCTCTCCTGTGTGTGAATAAAACATGGCCGCAGCAGTTTCTTGTTTCCAGTAACAGTCCCTAAAAGTGAGGAGGAAGTAGTGTTGTGTGTGTGTGTGGTGTGTGTGTGTGTGTGTGGGTGTGTGTGGTGTGTGGTGTGGTTGTGTGTGGTGTGTGTGTGTGTGTGTGTGTGTGTGTGTGGTGGGGGGGGGGTCATGAGACTTGCTGCATCACAGCCTGGTTCTGGGAAGTGACAGGTCAGGCTTAGTGACGACATTATGTGTGTGTGTGTGTGTGTGTCTGTGTGTGTGTGGTGTTGTGTGTGTGTGTGTGTGGGTGTGTTGTGTGTGTGTGTGTGTGTGTGGTGTGTGGTCATGAGACTTGCTGCATCACAGCCTGGTTCTGGGAAGTGACAGGTCAGGCTTAGTGACGACATTATGTGTGTGTGTGTGTGTGTGTGTGTGTGTGTGTGTGTGAGAGAGAGATAGAGAAACAACTGCATCTTTGTAGTGTGTGTGACTGATGTCATCCGGACTGTGTGGTGTACGTGACTTTGTGTGTGTTTAATCCATTCATTCAACCTCTGAGGATTGTGTTTAAAATCACCAACCTCTGAACCAAATGTCACTTTGTTTTTAACTGGATTTCACGAGATATTATCAGATGTATCTTTTTTTAACCACCAGACTGAAGCCGGTGTTTTGCTGCAGGCTGCAAAACCACTCAGCAGAAACCAGATGTTTAGGGTGATATGTTGGTGGTTTGCTCCCTCTGGTGGCGCAAATACCTCAATCTTATGTTAGTGATTAACCAGAAGAGATAGATGTAATAATTCCCAAATCAACACATTTTTATCCTGCAATTAGTACAAGCCGATTTTCAACCAGTATTTTTGTCTACACTTTTTTTTCTCCTGTGGGCACATCTCCTCTCTTCTCCTCTCCTCTCCTTTCCTCTCTCCTCTCTTCTCATTTCCCCTCATCTCATCTCCTCTCCTCTCCTCTCCTGTCCTCTCTTCTCCTTTCCCCTCATCTCCTTTCCTCTCCTCTCCTCTCCCCTCTCTTCTCCTTTCCTCTCCTCTCTCCTCTCTTCTCCTTTCCCCTCATCTCCTTTCCTCTCCTCTCCTTTCCCCCCTCATCTCTTTCCCCTCATCTCCTCTCCTCTCTCCTCTCCTCTCCTTTCCCCTCATCTCCTCTCCTCTCCTCTCCTCTCTTCTCCTTTCCTCTCCTATCTCCTCTCTTCTCCCCTCATCTCCTTTCCTCTCCTCTCATCTCTCCTCTCTTCTCCTTTCCCCTCATCTCCTTTCCTCTCCTCTCCTCTCCCCTCTCTTCTCCTTTCCCCTCACCTCCTCTCCTCTCCTCTCCTCTCTCCTCTCCTCTCCTTCCCATCATCTCCTTTCCTCTCCTCTCCTCTCTCCTCTCTTCTCCTTTCCCCTCATCTCCTTTCCTCTCCTCTCCTCTTCTCCTTTCCCCTCATCTCCTTTCCTCTCCTCTCCTCTCCCCTCTCTTCTCCTTTCCCCTCATCCTCCTCTCCTCTCCCTCTCCTCTCCTTCATCATCTCCTTTCCTCTCCTCTCCTCTCTCCTCTCCTCTCCTTTCCCCTCATCTCCTTTCCTCTCCTCTCCTCTTCTCTCTCCTCTCTTCTCCTTTCCCCTCATCTCCTTTCCTCTCCTCTCCTCTCCTCTCCTCATTTACTTTAACACTTTAAACATCTATTTATTAGACTATTTAAGTAACCTTTTGACACATTTAACATTTACTTTAATGTACTGAGCATTAAACCAAGCATTCCATTTTCATTGTAATCTATTTATGTTGTAATTGTACTTCTCTATCGTGAGGAAGTTCTTCCAAGACAGCGCAGATATTCTCTGGTTGCTGGCTCCATCTAGTGGTGGAATGTGTGTATTACAACAACGTGGATCTGTCATTATTTAACGTTTAAGACCTTTTCACAACACATATTTTGATATCAACATAAACAGTGATATCAAAACTAGGTCTTTGTATTCCTTTGTTAAGGTCTTCTGAGTGATCTTTGTGTATGTTGTGCAGTGAAAGGAGTTATTGTTTTACTGCATCCAAATGCTAGGAAGTCATATGTTGAAACGTTATATCGTTATGAACATAAACACTATTTAAAGACACTAGACATTTTGTAAATATATCCCCAATTAACAGCAGCTATCAATTGTATGAATATAACTAGTACATTCATCTGGGGTTTTAAAGGTTACAGTTAGCGGGTTGCCAGATAATACATTTTATTAGCTCTTTTTCCTAATGCTCAAAGACACTTTACATAAAAACGATACAAAGGAAAGAAAAAACAGGAACAGTAGTCCTGATCCAAGAGTAACATGGAGGCGGTTGTTGATCATGAGTTTGAAGATAAGTGAGTTTTGAGATCTTTTTTTACATGTGATTTTGATGTGTTTGTTTTGTTACCACACCTGGCAACATGTCGGTGAAGCCTCGGTTGATCAGCTGTTCAGACGTTCAGCCTAAAAACTCCTCGTTAAATCAGGATCATTCAACCAGACGTTAGAGATGTATTTTAAAACTTCAGAGAGCCAGGTTTGCTGTTTTCAGGTCTTCTATGCTAAGCTACTCCAACACAATATAGCATTATTACGAATTTATAACACATTTTAAAGCATTTCATAACTTATATTTTGATAGATATCGAATACTTGGTCACTCACTGATGTTTCTATTACAAGGATTAGAGAGTATTATAGTTCCCATTGTTGAAATACGTTATCATTTGTCATCAAAAGGTCATTTAAACCTTGGAGGGAAATTCAGGTAAAAACAGATTGAAGCACACAGAGGTGAAAAGTAACTAAGTACATGTCCTCAAGTACTGTACTTACAATTCTACCGCTGACAGAGTATTCCTACACTCTGGTCTCAAGTACCAGAACTGAGTACTTCTACTTTTACTCAGAACAAGATCTGAGTACTTCTACTTTTACTCAAGTACGAGATCTGAGTACTTCTACTTTTACTCAAGTACATGACCTGAGTACTTCTACTTTTACTCAAGTACAAGATCTGAGTACTTCTACTTTTACTCAAGTACAATACCTGAGTACTTCTACTTTTACTCAAGTACAAGATCTGAGTACTTCTACTTTTACTCAAGTACAATACCTGAGTACTTCTACTTTTACTCAAGTACGAGATCTGAGTACTTCTACTTTTACTCAAGTACGAGATCTGAGTACTTCTACTTTTACTCAAGTACATGATCTGAGTACTTCTACTTTTACTCAAGTACAAGATCTGAGTACTTCTACTTTTACTTAAGTACAATACCTGAGTACTTCTACTTTTACTCAAGAACAATATCTGAGTACTTCTACTTTTACTAAGTACAAGATCTGAGTACTTCTACTTTTACTTAAGTACAATACCTGAGTACTTCTACTTTTACTCAAGTACAATATCTGAGTACTTCTACTTTTACTAAGTACAAAATCTGAGTACTTCTACTTTTACTCAAGTACAATATCTGAGTACTTCTACTTTTACTAAGTACAAGATCTGAGTACTTCTACTTTTACTCAAGTACAATATCTGAGTACTTCTACTTTTACTAAGTACAAGATCTGAGTACTTCTACTTTTACTCAAGTACAATATCTGAGTACTTCTACTTTTACGAAGTACAAGATCAGAGTACTTCTACTTTTACTCAAGTACGAGATCTGAGTACTTCTACTTTTACTCAAGTACATGATCTGAGTACTTCTACTTTTACTCAAGTACAAGATCTGAGTACTTCTACTTTTACTTAAGTACAATACCTGAGTACTTCTACTTTTACTCAAGTACGAGATCTGAGTACTTCTACTTTTACTCAAGTACATGATCTGAGTACTTCTACTTTTACTCAAGTACAATATCTGAGTACTTCTACTTTTACTCAAGTACAAGATCTGAGTACTTCCTACTTTACTCAAGTACAAGATCTGAGTACTTCTACTTTTACTCAGGTACAAGATCTGAGTACTTCTACTTTTACTCAAGTACAAGATCTGAGTACTTCTACTTTTACTCAAGTACAAGATCTGAGTACATCTACTTTTACTCAAGTACAATATCTGAGTACTTCTACTTTTACTCAAGTACAAGATCTGAGTACTTCTACTTTTACTCAAGTACAAGATCTGAGTACTTCTACTTTTACTCAAGTACAATATCTGAGTACTTCTACTTTTACTCAAGTACAATATCTGAGTACTTCTACTTTTACTCAGTACAAGATCTGAGTACTTCTACTTTTACTCAAGTACAAGATCTGAGTACTTCTACTTTTACTCAAGTACAAGATCTGAGTACTTCTACTTTTACTCAGTACAAGATCTGAGTACTTCTACTTTTACTCAAGTACAATATCTGAGTACTTCTACTTTTACTCAGTACAAGATCTGAGTACTTCTACTTTTACTCAGTACAAGATCTGAGTACTTCTACTTTTACTCAAGTACAAGATCTGAGTACATCTACTTTTACTCAAGTACAATATCTGAGTACTTCTACTTTTACTCAAGTACAAGATCTGAGTACTTCTACTTTTACTCAAGTACAAGATCTGAGTACTTCTACTTTTACTCAAGTACAAGATCTGAGTACTTCTACTTTTACTCAAGTACAAGATCTGAGTACTTCTACTTTTACTCAAGTACAATATCTGAGTACTTCTACTTTTACTCAGTACAAGATCTGAGTACTTCTACTTTTACTCAAGTACAAGATCTGAGTACTTCTACTTTTACTCAGTACAAGATCTGAGTACTTCTACTTTTACTCAAGCACAAGGTCAGAGTACTCGTTTTAAAACTATAATTATATATATATTTACAATGGATTACAGCTTTCATATAGAGTTATACTTACTTGTCACCAGAGACCTGGGCCCGTTCTCATTTCAGCAAATCCCCCTCCTCGACTCCTCGACTCCTCGACTCCTCGACTCCTCGGTCCTCCGGTAGTGAACGGAAATGAATTTCAGCGCGCCATGTTGAAGGACATCTCATTTCTCTAAATGCACGTCGAGGACCGAGCATCGAGCATCGAGGAGGCTCTCTGGAGGAGCTCTAACC
>CM053249.1:1823872-1886372 GCA_028583405.1 Pogonophryne albipinna
ATGAATAAAGCAGAGATTGCTATAATCCTTGAATCGTGTCTTAGAAATAAAAAGTATTTAATGCTCCGCTGTCGCTGCACGTTTGTTCCTAAATCTGCTGAAATGGGTATTTTTTTAGCTCCAATACTGACAAAGGTTTTCAAAGAAAGGAATCAAACTTGAGTTTAGTGGCAGGAAATGTAATCCCCATCCAAACCCAAAAATGCAATTTCATGCTGGTATATGATATTGGGATATTTCTAACGTGTAGAGATACTAAGTATGTCTCCAATGCATGTGGCTTATTCAGCAGTTTTATTATATCTTTGAAGTTGAAATTCGAATGGTTCAGCAAGTTCCTGTGACAGAGAGGCAGCAGGCCATGTGACAAATGTATTATTGAACACACACATACCATGTATACATCACTTCAGGGGACATTACATTGACTTACATGCGTTTCCTGGAGACTTATCCTAACCTTAACCATAACCAACACATGCCTAACCCTTACCCTTAACCTTAACCTAACCAAGTCTTCACCCTAAAATGAATGATTCCCCTTATGGGGACCTCTATTATGTCCCCATAAGGGAGGCGAGTCCCCACACGTGACTGTGTAAACAGTAGGGGTGTAACGGTTCACAAACATTTCGGTTCGGTACGTACCTCGGTTTTTAGGTCACGGTTCGGTTCGGTACGTTTTCGGTACAGCAGAAAAAATTATCACAAAACATAACATGTTTCATTATTGTTAAACTGTGAATAATGTATTCACTCAAATAAATACAAAATATAATAAAATAAACATTAAGGTGCAGCATTTCGATGAACTGAAATAATCTGTATTTGAACTTTACTGTACTAGTAGCTAAGCAGCCAGTTTGACATTATGACTTGCTTGTCATTGTATTTTCACGTTGTTTTAAAGAAAGATGAACTTGTCCACATTGCTTGCCGAAAGGGCAGATCTGCTGGCACTAACAAAGTCTCCTGCTGTGGAGAACACCCTCTCTAGGGACAGAGGTAGCAGATACAGCCAGGTAGCGCTTTGCTAACATGGCAACATAAGGATATTTGGCGTTTGTAATAGCTTTGGCTCGGTCTGAACTCTTTGCGAGTGGTGGAGGCTTAAATGCTAGTGGGAGTTGGGTTTGCACTTCAGTCTTTTGGTACCGGTGATATTCACGTTCGGGTGATGCCTTTTCAAATGAGTGTGCAAGTTTGATGTATTGCCAGCCGCGTAACCAATTGTAGTTGAACAATGACGACAAACAGCTTTGGTTCGGTCCACCTGTCTTTGTCCGTCATCCTTGTGCGTAACTGCGAAACCAAAATGTTCCCAAACCGGAGACTTCAATGATGCTGGAGGATTTTCGAGCTCAACTTTATCTGCGTTCGCCATTTCGACAGTTCCTCAAATTACTGACTACAATGAAACGCATCCCTCTGACCAGCTCGTCCAATGAAATGACTTGCTCGCTCTATGACGCGTTGAACACAATGGGAGCAAATTACTCTGAATGCTGCGACGCAGCACCTGAGATTACTTCCAAGAAGTTGTTCACGTTCTCAATTTTTTACGTTTAACGTTATATTCGTTCGGTACACTTCGGTACACACGTGTACCGAACCGAAGGGCCCGTACCGAATAATTTCGGTACGGGTACGTGTACCGTTACACCCCTAGTAAACAGATTTAGGTCCCCACAAGGATGGCAATGCTAGGCCACACACACACACACACACACACACACACACACACACACACACACACACACACACACACACACACACACACACACACGGAGAAATCAACCAGTTATTGGACACAATGCAGCAGGCTGGCGATGCTCAGGATAGAGAATTGTGGCTTGAACTAATATTGCTTTTTAATTCTTGACATCTCGTCATCTGTTTCCGATCCTGTAAGGTCTCTATTTCTTTCTTAACACCCTTTTGACCCATGTGACAACAAAGCTTAGCTATATAATTGCAAAGTAGTAACGAGGTGAATAAGTGAACTGATTAATCTTAGTGGTTAAAGTATAAATCCATCTCCCACTTGTTGTACCATTTTATAATCAGTATATGTAAATATGACTTTGCTCTCACTGAATATTTGTGTATGCACCAGGGGAGCCCATCATCCTTTGTGTCAGTATATTTTTTGGAGCTGACTTCAAAACATCATTTCATGCTCCTCTGAGGAAAGAGACTATTTATAACCAGCACATTGGCGGAGCAACAGAACATATCTGATTGTTTCAGAAGAAAAACGTAATCATTGGAAAAGTCATCTTCACTGATAAATGAGTGGGAATTATCCGACAGTTTAACATCTCACTCTTTCAGACTCTCTGTTCTCCGTTCATTCAGGTCACCTCTTATAGTCTCTATTAATACATATGTGTTTTAGCAACTCTTTCTTACCACCACTTTTAAATATTAGCAGAGATGGGAAAAATATTCAGATCTTGTACTTGAGTAAAAGTAGAAGTACTCAGATCTTGTCGTAAAAGTAGAAGTACTCAGACCTTGTACTTGAATAATATTAGAAGTACTCAGATCTTGTAGTAAAAGTAGAAGTACTCAGACCTTGTACTTGAGTAATAATAGAAGTACTCAGATCTTGTAGTAAAAGTAGAAGTTCTCAGACCTTGTACTTGAATAATAGTAGAAGTACTCAGATCTTGTAGTAAAAGTAGAAGTACTCAGACCTTGTACTTGAATAATATAAGTACTCAGATCTTGTAGTAAAAGTAGAAGTACTCAGACCTTGTACTTGAGTAATAGTAGAAGTACTCAGATCTTGTAGTAAAAGTAGAAGTACTCAGACCTTGTACTTGAATAATAGTAGAAGTACTCAGATCTTGTAGTAAAAGTAGAAGTACTCAGACCTTGTACTTGAGTAAAAGTTGAAGTACTCAGATCTTGTTCTTGAGTAAAAGTAGAAGTACTCAGATCTTGTTCTTGAGTAAAAGTAGAAGTACTCAGATCTTGTACTTCAGTAAAAGTAGAAGTACCAGAGGAATACTCTGTTACAGTAAAAGTCCTGCATTCAAAATGTTCCTCAAGTAAAAGTAGAAAAGTATTATCATCAAAATATAGTTAAAGTACAAAAAGTAAACGTAGTCATTTCATCCATTTCAGATATGAATTATTATTTGGTTTATTAAAGGCAACAGAAAACAGAAACGTCTTCAGCCTGGATTTAAAAGCATAATAATTAGCCCATAATTACTGTTTGAAAGAAACATGGCGTCGACACAGTAATGGTTTGTTCTGGTGAACTTAAAACACATGTCCAGTAGTGTTGTGATTCATCATCGTATTACGTATTAATGCATATACGAAGCTGTGTACAAACCTATTGAGTAATAAAGTAATCAAAACCTGATAGAAGCTGTAGGCCTATAGAAGTTTCAATTTTCACATCACGTAATTTTCTTAAACTCCCTAAATTAAGAAAAAATTATAATTATTAGAGAAAATGTTATTTATTCGCTTGTAATCTACATTTTAGAATCCCTTTCCTAATTTCTAGTGGAATTGATTATCTTGTAAATGTATAGCTAACATCATTTAACTTTAACAGCCTTTTAATAACACGAGAAAAACCTACCCTAGGGTTTATTTAATTACACTTTTATCTTTTGCATCCGTGTCTGTGTTACAGACAGGATTCATGGTGCTGTTTACACCCTGAACACACACGTGATATATATATATATATTTTTTTTTTACCTCAGCTTGTTCTCTGTATCGAGCATCAGGAACATGATACAGAGAGGGAAAGATTAACGACCTGAAACAGAGCATCCTTCGACACATATTCCTCCCCTGTGATGCATTATTCATACTGGGGCTGGGCTGAAGGACCACTGGGACCCCCTAAACACACACACACACACACACACACACACACACACACACGCACGCACCCTCTCTCTTTGACTTTCACGGTAACACACAGCGTTTGGCTTGCTGTGAATTATTTATAACATGAGGTTGGCTCAAAGTTCGGTTCACCCTGAGTTTTGTCTGCAGGTGAGGCAAGTGCTGAGGGTGTGGCTAACGGGAGAGCTAGATGTGTAGCATCAGTGTGGCTAACTGGGGAGCTAGCTGTGTAGCATCAGTGTGGCTAACGGGAGGGCTAGCTGTGTAGCATCAGTGTGGCTAACTGGAGAGCTAGCTGTGTAGCATCAGTGTGGCTAAAGGGAGAGCTAGCTGTGTAGCATCAGTGTGGCTAACTGGGGAGCTAGCTGTGTAGCATCAGTGTGGCTAACGGGAGGGCTAGCTGTGTAGCATCAGTGTGGCTAACTGGGGAGCTAGCTGTGTAGCATCAGTGTGGCTAAAGGGAGAGCTAGCTGTGTAGCATTAGAACAGGAGGATGTGACAGACCGACTGATTTACAAACAATTAAATGTATTACAGAAAAGCATCCGTAGTTTGTTATAATACTTATTAACACCTACAAAAGTAAAGGATAAAATACCCCAAATTGTTTGGCTAGTTTGATAGCAAGGACTACAAATCCATCCTGTGATTTACTACATACAAAAAAGAATTGGAATTTGTTTGCAGTATAGATTATATAACATTTAACAGGGTTGCCATCTTTGGATACCTGGCTGGAGTGAGATTTTGATATCATGGGTTTAATTACACATGCGCACTAAATGACTGCTATCGTGTCAGCAGCGGGACCTTAGCATATATATAGGATATATACAATATAAATACACATATTGGACACAGACTATAAAGGGCACAAAGTTTCATTCACTAATGAAAGTCAAACACATGTTTGTTTCCACTGTTTTATTGTGTGCCTGTCGCGATAAGCAATTACTTGACTTATCGTACGATAAATAAAAATGAACTCGACAACTTTTCTGACCTCAATACATTTCCATTTACATGAGGATGTGACTAGCCGTTTGAAAGGATGTACTTGAATTATTATTATATATTGTCATTATGGCAGCGGTCTAAAATGGTCATACAACGGCGCCGACAATATTATCGTTTATCGCAATAATTTCCGGGAAAATGTATCCAACAAAATAAATTATCGTGAGAGGCCTATAGGCTACATGAAACACACACACACACACACACAAATCTACAGACTTACTCCAAACTGCCAAATATATTAATTAACACACTCTCACTCTCATACACTCTTTGACTCTATTTTGGCCGAGGAGAACGATAAGCAGCAGACTTTTACTTTTTATCATTTCTGCTGGATCTTAGATCTACGGGTCGGGGATTGAGCAACCGGCTCCCACTGCTCTGCTGTCTGTTAACGTTGTTAAGAGTGGTGGGGGGGGGGAGGGAGGGAGCGGATCCACAGCTTGAGCAGCTGTCAACTCAACATTGTAAATAACCAACCAAAAACTATCGCCGGTTCATCTTGTTTTTGGCGTGAGAATAGTTTGGGCAGCGTGAGAGCGTGAGACTGAGAGTGAAAGCGTGTGTCACACGCCAGATGCATGAGAGTTGGCAACACTGTCATTTAATCATGTTATTTTTAGCAACAGCATTTGATATGTATAGTAGATTAAGCCATCACAGTTGACACGGGAACCAGCGCTTTTTTATCATTAATAAATCTCAGAGGGAACATCCCCATTTACAGAAAGGCAGGTCTCTTAAAAAATAGAAGGAAAATCACACATTAATGGTTGCATTTCTGGGACATTTGTGGAACCCGCAGCATCCCGATTGAAGTGGAGGAAACTCTTTTTCTCAGCTTCAGTCTCTCTCTGTGATTTCAGATGATAAAACAGCTGCTGTTTTACATAAAACACTCCCTCAGGGTGGCTTTAATCTGAGCTTTAATCTCACAAAAGAGAGATGATTCAGATCCCGTGTAAACCGTCTCCTGACTGCTGATTCACAAACAGCCGGCGAGCTTTGAATCATCAGCGAGGATTAGACGTCAGAGACGGTGTAAAACAAGATGATATCTGTAACGCACGCATGCTCTGAAACTGAGCCCACAGATTAAAGGATGATATGCTTTAAATAATGTGGGACTGGACCCTACGAGAAGAGTCTTAAAGGTATGTAGTGTCTCTACTTTAAAGAGTCCTCTCCTGCTGATGTTCAGGTGTATATCAGTATGTAGTGTCTCTACTTTAAAGAGTCCTCTCCTGCTGATGTTCAGGTGTATATCAGTATGTAGTGTCTCTACTTTAAAGAGTCCTCTCCTGCTGATGTTCAGGTGTATATCAGTATGTAGTGTCTCTACTTTAAAGAGTCCTCTCCCGCTGATGTTCAGGTGTATATCAGTATGTAGTGTCTCTACTTTAAAGAGTCCTCTCCTGCTGATGTTCAGGTGTATATCAGTATGTAGTGTCTCTACTTTAAAGAGTCCTCCCCTGCTGATGTTCAGGTGTATATCAGTATGTAGTGTCTCTACTTTAAAGAGTCCTCTCCTGCTGATGTTCAGCTGTATATGTAGTGTCTCTACTTTAAAGAGTCCTCTCCTGCTGATGTTCAGGTGTATATCAGTATGTAGTGACTCTACTTTAAAGAGTCCTCTCCTGCTGATGTTCAGCTGTATATGTAGTGTCTCTACTTTAAAGAGTCCTCTCCTGCTGATGTTCAGGTGTATATCAGTATGTAGTGACTCTACTTTAAAGAGTCCTCTCCTGCTGATGTTCAGGTGTATATCAGTATGTCGTGACTCTACTTTAAAGAGTCCTCTCCTGCTGATGTTCAGGTGTATATCAGTATGTAGTGTCTCTACTTTAAAGAGTCCTCTCCTGCTGATATTCAGGTGTATATCAGTATGTAGTGTCTCTACTTTAAAGAGTCCTCTCCTGCTGATGTTCAGGTGTATATCAGTATGTAGTGTCTCTAATTTAAAGAGTCCTCTCCTGCTGATGTTCAGGTATATATCAGTATGTAGTGTCTCTACTTTAAAGAGTCCTCTCCTGCTGATGTTCAGGTGTATATCAGTATGTAGTGTCTCTACTTTAAAGAGTCCTCTCCTGCTGATGTTCAGGTGTATATCAGTATGTAGTGTCTCTACTTTAAAGAGTCCTCTCCTGCTGATGTTCAGGTGTATATCAGTATGTAGTGTCTCTACTTTAAAGAGTCCTCTCCTGCTGATGTTCAGGTGTATAACAGTATGTAGTGTCTCTACTTTAAAGAGTCCTCTCCTGCTGATGTTCAGGTGTATATCAGTATGTAGTGTCTCTACTTTAAAGAGTCCTCTCCTGCTGATGTTCAGGTGTATATCAGTATGTAGTGTCTCTACTTTAAAGAGTCCTCTCCTGCTGATGTTCAGGTGTATATCAGTATGTAGTGTCTCTACTTTAAAGAGTCCTCTCCTGCTGATGTTCAGGTGTATATCAGTATGTAGTGTCTCTACTTTAAAGAGTCCTCTCCTGCTGATGTTCAGGTGTATAACACACTACAGGAAAGGAAAAAACCCCACAAATCACAATCGGGCTTTTTTAAATTGGTTTGTTGAATGATTTACGTACAACATAAAACACAAAAGGATGTACTCTGTTAGTAATACTGTGTAAATGTTTGCCGTCACGTGTCCAGCCTGCGTCTCTGCAGGAAAATGACCTATTTACAGTCTCGTTAAGTCATGAACACACAGCTCTGTTGAATCAGTATGGAGGGAAAGGGGAGTCAGTGTTATACCACTGTCCTTTTCAACTCCTGTTGCCAATGAGAGCATTTAAAGTCATTCATTATTATCAATCCACATTTGTATTGAAATAATAGACCCAGAAAGCCGTTATCATCAGATGTTTAAATGTATCGAGTAAAGCCGCTGTCAGACCAAATCAAAAACGTTGTGTTGTTTTAGTCGCTGCCATCTTCGTAACTGATCAATACAAATAAAATACAGTTTATATAGAAACAATACATAGTGACTGTAAGCCTTAAAACAAGCCTTTTTACTAACCCAATATTTTCCTAAACCCTCCCTAAAACAACATGTGCAACTTTAAATTACATAGTGTAGTTTGGTACTAATTAAAGAACAGTGGGTGGAGCAACAGGAGGAAAGACATGATTTATTAAATTGTGTGTGACTCACAGTAACGACTGTTACATTACAGTAATGATCGTGGAGCATTATAGGAATCAATAATCTTCCATCAGCTCGTTAAGGCCGTTGATTGATCTGAGTCATGTGATCATCATTACCACTGTCATAGTTTAATGTCGTCATTATGATCATCCTCTCTTGTCCTCTTCTCCTTATTTCCTCCCATCTGTCCTCTCTTTGGTCATGTGACTGGTGAGGTCATGTTGATGAGGTCACGTCTGATTTAGCCCGCTGACATCATTCTGACACGCCTCACAGACAGGAAGTGCTGTTTTCTCACACGGAGTATAGTATTTCAGGGGAGGCAGAAACATTTGTAGTTTATTTCTTAAAGAGAAGCGTGGCTTTTTAAAGGGTTGTGAAAAAATAAAGCCTATAAATACTTTTTGAACACATTCGATTGAACTTGATAAATGTCATTGGTAAACAAGAAAGTAAATGCATTTATTTATGTTGTTACATCTTGGACCTTCTCACCTTCTTGTCTCCGGTCAGCAGGTTGAGTTTCTCACTGCTTTCTGTTCTGCTGATCCACTGACATGGTTTCTCTGCTTCACTGCTGCTGATGCTGATCAATACAGAGCCTGAGTCACCACGCACTGCAACACACTGCTGCTGGGTCAGTGTGTGTGTGTGAGAGAGAGAGTGTCTGTGTGTGTGTGAGACAGGGTGTGTGTGAGAGAGAGAGTGTCTGTGTGTGTGTGTGTCTGTGTGTGCGTGTGTGAGAGAGAGTGTCTGTGTGTGTGTGAGACAGTGTGTGTGTGTGTGTGTGTGTGTGTGTGTGTGTGTGTGTGTGTGTGTGTGTGTGGCCTAGCATTACTATACTTGTGGGGACCTAAATCTGTTTACACAGTCACGTGTGGGGACTCGCCTCCCTTATGGGGACAAATTGGAGGTCCCCATAAGGGGAATCATTAATTTTAGGGTGAAGACTTGGTTAGGGTTAGGGTAAGGGTAAGGTTTAGGCATGTGTTGGTTATGGTTAAGGTTAGGATAAGTCTCCAGGAAATTCATGTAAGTTAATGTAATGTCCCCTGAAGTGATGTATACATGGTATGTGTACAGTGGGGCAAAAAAGTATTTAGTCAGCCACCAATTGTGCAAGTTCTCCCACTTAAAAAGATGAGAGAGGCCTGTAATTTTCATCCTAGGTATACCTCAACTATGAGAGACAGAATGGGGGGAAAGAATCCAGAAAATTACATTGTCTGATTTTTAAAGAATGTATTTGCAAATTATGGTGGAAAATAAGTATTTGGTCAATAACAAAAGTTCATCTCAATACTTTGTTATATACCCTTTGTTGGCAATGACAGAGGTCAAACGTTTTCTGTAAGTCTTCACAAGGTTTTCACTGTTGCTGGTATTTTGGCCCATTCCTCCATGCAGATCTCCTCTAGAGCAGTGATGTTTTGGGGCTGTCGCTGGGCAACACAGACTTTCAACTCCCTCCAAAGATTTTCTATGGGGTTAAGATCTGGAGACTGGCTAGGCCACTCCAGGACCTTGAAATGCTTCTTACGAAGCCACTCCTTCATTGCCCGGGCGGTGTGTTTGGGATCATTGTCATGCTGAAAGACCCAGCCACGTTTCATCTTCAGTGCCCTTGCTGATGGAAGGAGGTTGTCACTCAAAATCTCACGATACATGGCCCCATTCATTCTTTCCTTTACACGGATCAGTCGTCCTGGTCCCTTTGCAGACAAACAGCCCCAAAGCATGATGTTTCCACCCCCATGTTTCACAGTAGGTATGGTGTTCTTTGGATGCAACTCAGCATTCTTTCTCCTCCAAACACGTCTAGTTGAGTTTTTACCAAAAAGTTCTATTTTGGTTTCATCTGACCATATGACATTCTCCCAATCCTCTTCTGGATCATCTAAATGCTCTCTAGCAAACTTCAGACGGGCCTGGACATGTACTGGCTTAAGCAGAGGGACACGTCTGGCACTGCAGGATTTGAGTCCCTGGCGGTGTAGTGTGTTACTGATGGTAGCCTTTGTTACTTTGGTCCCAGCTCTCTGCAGGTCATTGACTAGGTCCCCCCGTGTGGCTCTGGGATTTTTGTTCACCGTTCTTGTGATCATTTTGACCCCACGGGGTGAGATCTTGCGTGGAGCCCCAGATCGAGGGAGATTATCAGTGGTCTTGTATGTCTTCCATTTTCTAATAATTGCTCCCACAGTTGATTTCTTCACACCAAGCTGCTTACCTATTGCAGATTCAGTCTTCCCAGCCTGGTGCAGGTCTATAATTTTGTTTCTGGTGTCCTTTGACAGCTCTTTGGTCTTGGCCATAGTGGAGTTTGGAGTGTGACTGTTTGAGGTTGTGGACAGGTGTCTTTTATACTGATAACGAGTTCAAATAGGTGCCATTAATACAGTTAATGAGTGGAGGACAGAGGAGGCTCTTAAAGAAGAAGTTACAGGTCTGTGAGAGCCAGAAATCTTGTTTGTTTGTAGGTGACCAAATACTTATTTTACCGAGGAATTTACCAATTAATTCATTAAAAATCCTACAATGTGATTTCCTGGATTCTTTCCCCCCATTCTGTCTCTCATAGTTGAAGTGTACCTAGGATGAAAATTACAGGCCTCTCTCATCTTTTTAAGTGGGAGAACTTGCACAATTGGTGGCTGACTAAATACTTTTTTGCCCCACTGTATGTGTGTGTGTGTGTGTGTGTGTGTGTGTGTGTGTGTGTGTGTGTGTGTGTGTGTGTGTGTGTGTGTGTGTGTGTGTGTGTGTGTGTGTGTGTGTGTGTGTGTGTGTGTGTGTGTGTGTAGTACAGAGAGAAAGAGAGTGATACAACTAGGTGAAATCGTAATGCAGTCAACACTTTGTTTTTTGAAGGTGTGGGAATAATTTCTCTTTTCTATTCTTGTTAAAGGTGGGGTAGGTAATTTTGGAGAAACCAGCTCGAGTGCGCTAGAATTTGAAAATACACAGCCGGAAAAAATCGGCCACTTCCTGTGCTTTGTACAGTAGGCTACCACGGCTTCCACAGATGACATTTTTCTATGGATTTTTTGTCAAAGCACTTCAGGAGTGGAGTGCACCAGCTGGGCGTAAGCTGGGCGTAACTCTACGTCCGACGTAGGACCGAAGGTTAAGACCAAACTAAAGTTATGACTAGTGCACCACTTAGACTTAAGCCCTGTATGCGTTGCGCCCAGGTGTAACTTTTACGCCTAGTATGGAGCAGGCGTAAATCGGAAAGAGAGACTTGTATCCATAGTAACGTAAAACATGTTGTAACCGAAAGGGCATTAAGAAGAGAGAGTCGTCCGTGATCGAACAAACCCACTGGACATCTATTCAGTGAGCTGATAGAGAGCTTTCGTTTCGGCAGAGAAGCCCTTTTTGATTTAATCGAGGAGATTTCCCCTCAACAACAGAACGGATCAGACAGAAACGCTGCGCTCTCCCCAACCTTGCAGGCGCTGATTGTGCTCAGATTTTATTTTAATACTGTGGGAGACATGATTAATGTTCATCGCACAACTGCATGTCGGGCTATTAGACAAGTTTCCTTGGCTCTCCAGCGCCGCCTTAGGAATTATATTCACTTACCAACACAAGAAGAAGCAGCAAAATCCTCCTGGCATCCGTGAAGATATCGGTGGACGAGTTAACCGCAATCACACAATACACAACATATAGCCTAGCCCTGTATATTTGTAATATGAACGCTGTTTTTTTGCAATTGCATTTGAATAAGCTCCCATTGTGACCACATATTTCCATTAGGCCGTTTTATAGCCTATTTTATTAAAGAAACACACACAAGAACATTAGATAACATTTGGAGAACTATTAACATGACATTGAGATAAAAACAAATACAACAAATATGATTAGAGAATGGTGAATGACAAATTGTCCTCTTCAGTGATTCTTTGCTGATTCTTAAGAATTATAATTTTGAGTCTTAATTTCTCCTTCTCCAGCTCAATGTTGTCGTGTTCCGCTCTCAGTTGTGCGGTCTCCACCTCCACACGAACGATCTCTTTCTCCACCAGTTCACGCTGTAGCTCTGTAAAATCCCTCTTTCTTTTTCGGGGTGTGGGCGTCATTTTTCTCGTCTTTTGGTTTCTGTTATCCATGACTTCGTTATCCAAGTCTTAGTTTGCTCTGAATGGAGGAGTTCGAGTGTTAAATTATGTAGACGTGTGTTGCTTGGCAACAATTACTGTTTCGCGTGTATTCACGTGGACGCGCATCTTAAGACCAGGCGCAGCTACGACCGAGACTAGTCAGGCTTGGTGCACTCGGTGTAAATTCGAATCACTAAGTCGGACGTAGCTAAGCCCGACGTTAGAGTTAAGACCTACTTTCTTACGCCCAGCTGAAGCACTCCACTCCAGATATTCAAGGATGTTAAGAGCATTCCATGGAATATAACAAAAAGTGTATCTCGAGCCGGTTTCTCAAACTTACCTACCCCACCTTTACTAATAATATATTTTATTTATCTATGCGCCATTCAAGGCTCTTAAATTCGCCGTACAAGATACACAATAAACAAACAAAAACAAAACATAACACCAGAAGAACAACAATTAACACTATAGCCAATAAGAGCAGAGGATGTGTCATGTGATCAGGGGGGATATATCAGTGTGAAGAGATGGGAATTGAAAATGGTGAGAGACTCAATATTCAGGTGGGAGGGAGGCGGGGTGCAGAAGACCCGAGAGGGCAGGTTGTGAAACTTCATAATGAATTATAGAGAGACTTTTTATATACTTAGATAATATATATTATCTTATTTTTCCCGTGAAACACTTTTTATTATGTTAGTTAGTTTTAAAGTTCACGCTGAAATCTGCAGACGGGCTGAAACGCTGGATGCATATTTTATTCAGAGAGAAAAGAGAGTATGAATAAAACATTTTATTTGTCTGCGTCGGCCGCTGCTTAAAAGGATTTAAAGCTACGGCGATGAGATGAAGGGGAGGCACCACACACACACACACACACACACACACACACACACACACACACACACACACACACACACACACACACACACACACACACACACACACACACACACACACACACACACTAGGGCTGCACGATTTTGGGAAAAAATCTAATTGCGATTTTTCTGACAAATATTGCGATTGCGATTTGCGATATTTATTTTTAAGCGACCCAACGGAAGTTTATTGTAAAATGCGGCCATAACTCCGGCTAGGAAGGTCGTATCAACATACTCCCGTCTCTAGCACCCCCGCAGCTCGAGCTACGAATGAAAGAACTAAACGTACATGAAACTTCCGTTGGGTTGCTTTAAAGTCAAGCTTCAGTTAAAGATTCACCCTTTTAGATGTAGAACATGTGATGGAGCATCACTAACCTGAATCAGATGGTTTGTTTCATCAAACTATCTAGGAAAGCTCCATTGGAAGCCATTTGGAAAGGGCAGGCACTTTCAAAAGCACTTTGTGATTCAGGATTCTTACACCTTTTCCAAAGTCAAATTCAAGCACTTTTCAAGCATTTTCAAGGTGCATTTTCAAGCTTTTCAAGCATCTTACAGCTGTTGTAAATTACATATTTATATACACATACTCAAATGATTATTTCCCTACCTCACATTAAATCAGATGTTCTTTATGCTATAAACAACCAAATGTGTGTTTCGTGATAGCCTTCTACACGAGGATGAACAATTAAAGAAAAGAAAACTAAGTTTAATATTTCAAAATGAGTGACCTGTACGTAGACTGGGCCTCCCATATAACCTGAGCCGATATAAAACAATCAGCCAAATAACTTTTCAATACATTATTGATTACTATTGTTGAGGTTGGCAGTGAACATAAGTCAGAGGTACATGGTGTACTTTTCCTCCTCTACAGTTCAGAGGTACATGGTGTACTTTTCCTCCTCTACAGTTCAGAGGTACATGGTGTACTTCTCCTCCTCTACAGTTCAGAGGTACATGGTGTACTTCTACTCCACTACATGTATTTAATACCTTTAGTTACTTCACAGATCTGGATGAATGATGTGAAATCTAATCAAGTGTTGAATCAGACTTTAGTTCCACCTGGAGTAAATCCACCAGCTACCCTGCAGTCTACAAAGTCATTCAGACTAGCTGCTCCTTCACCAGCTTTGAGAACACTTTCATGATCAATCATTATAAAACATATCATATATATTATTCTGAAATGGATCAATCTGCACAACGACTACTTTTACTGTCTTTCACTATATTTTGATGAGAATACTTTTCTACTTTCACTTGAGGGACATTTTGAATGCAGGACTTTTACTGTAACAGAGTATTCCTACACTCTGGTACTTCTACTTTTACTCAAGTACAAGATCTGAGTACTTCTACTTTTACTCAAGTACAAGATCTGAGTACTTCTACTTTTACTCAAGTACAAGATCTGAGTACTTCTACTTTTACTCAAGTACAAGATCTGAGTACTTCTACTTTTACTACAAGATCTGAGTACTTCTACTTTTACTCAAGTACAATATCTGAGTACTTCTACTTTTACTCAAGTACAAGATCTGAGTACTTCTACTTTTACTCAAGTACAAGATCTGAGTACTTCTACTTTTACTCAAGTACAAGATCTGAGTACTTCTACTTTTACTACAAGATCTGAGTACTTCTACTTTTACTCAAGTACCAGATCTGAGTACTTCTACTTTTACTCAAGTACAAGATCTGAGTACTTCTACTTTTACTCAAGTACAAGATCTGAGTACTTCTACTTTTACTCAAGTACAAGATCTGAGTACTTCTACCTTTACTCAAGTACAAGATCTGAGTACTTATAATTTCACTACAAGATCTGAGTACTTGTACTTTTACTCAAGTACAAGATCTGAGTACTTATTCCACCTCTAGCGTATTAGCCTGAATTGTAGCTACAAAATCACGCAGAGCTGCATAAAAATAGACTCACAAAGGTAATAAGTGGAAAATAATATTTACAAATGTGGACAATTCAATTCAAAACCTTTATTTATCCAGGTAAAATCCCATTGAGATCAATGATCTCTTTTTCAAAGGAGACATGAAATGATTTGTAGGTAATTCTGACTCCTCAAGACACCTGACTTCTACATCTTCAAAGGAAGACTGTGTTCATTCTACAATTACCTGGGATTAAAGCAACATGTAGTTTTACTTGTATAATACTTCAATTTTATATAAAAGACAGTTTGTTTTCATCTGTTTTCAAATAAACAAAGTCTTGCCTTTCAGAATATTAAACTTGTTTCGGCAAATTCAGATGATAAATACAACTTTGAAGCTTCGGCATAATTACAAGCAGAGAACGGACTAATGTAACATCACAGCAGGCATAACAGCAGCCGGTGTTTCTTGTGAGTGTTTCCCTGACACACAAACGCACACACACACACACACACACACACACACACACACACACACACACACACACACACACACACACACACACACACACACACACACACACTCGCGAGCTTCCCCCAGACCAGTAATACAAACGAAAATGTGTCTTCGGGTCAATGTGACTGATTTCGATAGATCAACTCACATTTGGTTTAGGCACGAAACATACCACCAGTAGAAATACATTGCTTTCAAAATCACTCTGTGTCGAATCAATAGATTATATTTCGTGACTATAACACGAAATGCCGTGAGAGCTTCATCCTCTGAGCACCACACGATGGCGACTGTAACGCACATAACATAGGTACGCTCCTCTGAAATGATCCCCTGCAATTATTATTATCTCTCAATCGAGTTCGCTATTCAGCTCGCTAAAGTTAGCTTAAACAAACGTAACATGCAACGTTAGCCTAATCTAAAATACTCTACGGCGTACCTTTCATGTGGCTCGTCAGCGCAGACTCTCGCATCGTTATTTTTGCAAACTTTGCAGGAGGCTACTCGTGGGCTTGACCCTCGTCTTAGCCATGGCTTGTATTTGTCTTCTGCTAGCCAACGCTTGTTGAAACTGCAACCTCCTGGCACACAGTCATCTATCACTCTCATCAGAATGCCCAGGTCACACGTAACACAAACACTTGCAGGTCGCGCGCATAGCGCGGGAAGTCCGGAGCGGAGCTGTTTTATGTAGAAGCGAAGCAATTATTTTCTTTTAATCTAAAAAGCGAACTATTCAGTCAGACAGCAATTTATTGTAAAAGTAAAGCATTTACATTTCCAAGCACTTTATCTCAATTTCAAGCACCATTCCCAAAATTCAAGCACTTTCCCAACCTTGAAGACACCACGTAAAATTTCAAGCATTTTCAAGGATTTCAAGCACCCGTACGAACCCTGGTGATTGGATCAATCTGTCTATCACCTTATATCATGGGCCACTTCTGATTGATTAACAATGGCTGGTACATGTGGAGCACAGCACTTCTGATTGGTGGTCTGACACACAAGAAGAAAAAAAAAAAATTGTAAAAAAAAAAAAAAAAGTTACAAAAAATCGCAGGCTTTGCGATTTCATAATCGCATCATCTCGAATCGCACACACACACACACACACACACACACACACACACACACACACACACACACACACACACACACACACACACACACACACTCATAACAGTGTGTGTGCAGTGCCATGTTGTGTCAGGCAGGTCTGAGAGAAAGAGGGAGGATAGCAGCGTGAGAGAGAAAGGGTGAGAAAGTGGGAAACAGAAAAAAGGGGGGGTTTCTTTTGTGTCATCCGATCACATTTTTGTACTTCGATGTCCACATTAGGGATGGGTATCGTTTGAAATGTATCGATTCCGGTTCCGATTCCGGTTCTGCTTATCGATTCCGGTTCTTATCGATTTCCCGTTTCGATTCCAAAATTGTAAAAGAAACAGGTCAAACGTTTAGATAACAAAGATATCTTTATTCTTTTAAGCTTTAACTGACATTGTTACAAATAAAACATATACATACAAATGTATTGCACAATAGCTGTGCTTTATGTTAACTGAGCTATGCCTGTGGCAAGCTATTAACAGGCTTTACACTGTGACGTGTCTTTCTCTTTCTTAGTGTAGTGGAGCTTCACTTCAGAGAGTTTACCGCGACCCATCTTTGGTGTTATGAATTGACTGAGCTCGTGAACTGTCTACGGGGGGGCGGGGGGAGCCTCGCTGCGGGGCAACTGTGGACCTCTGTCGCTGCAACTTACATGATGCCGTTTAAAAAAATTAACGGCGGTGCCGGCCGTCAGCGTACGAAGCCGCTGACGACCGGCCGTTCTGTGATTCTCCAGAACACACAGATGGCCAGTCCGCCCTTACCCTGGCTGTATTCCACCGGGTCACCACAGCGCCGCGGCGCAGACGGACCCGGTGGAATACAGGGTCTACCGCGTTTAGGAACCGTTAAGCAGAACCGAAATGGTGTATTTTGTACGGGTACCCGGTACCCGGCATTTTCTTATCGGTTCTCATCTGGAACCGAGTTTCGGTTCCCAACCCTAGTCCACATATAGAACAATCTGGATCAATCCATCTTTTAAACTATTGAATAATCATGTCTTTAAACACCGGGACAGATGGAGAGGTACTGTGTGAATGTGTTTCTTCTTTATTTAGATTTTTCTGTATTTACTTTTGTATTTTGCATAAAGTGAAGAATTTCTTTTGCATTTCTCTCTCAATGTCTACAGCCATGCTAACGGTGTCAGGCTTGTCCATATGACTACATGCTAAGTGACAGTGCTAACATGCTGATGTTTAACACGTGTACCATGTGTAGGAGCTTTAGCCCAATGCTAAAGCTTCCATGTGGTGCTTTAACTGAGTTGGCTGACACGCTTTACTGTATTTCCAGATACCGTTTGTTGTTGTGTTCAATGATGGATCATAGGCTTGTATTCAGGTGCGGGATAATACAATCCATTTATTTTGCTTTAACAAACAATCCTTTGCTGTATTCACACTATCAGTAATGCAAACACACCCAATCCTGTGACAGCAACACACCTTAAATACCTGTGACAGCGACACCCTACGGCACACACAGTGAATAACACACAACGCTGAAACCTCAATCAAAACATCACCATAATTACACCATGTTTACAATCTTATCATAGTGCGTTAGCATGTGAACATTAGCTTATTAGCATTAACTGAAAACATTACATCTGATGCTGATGGGATGTTGTTAGCACTGCAGGTATGTTGTCATAAACCAAAGCATTAAAACGTCATGTTTACCCCTTATTTAAGTAATTTCATAAATACGTACTTTTTCACTGCATTACTATAATACTCTTTATTTGAACATTAACACAGTTTTAACACATTTGACAGCAGTAGGCTCTATTAGGTCATTTGATCATCTTTTCTATAACAAGAAAGTGATAATCAAAGACCATGAGTGGCTTGAATAGCATTTTATATTCTGGATTTTGAATGATAGCTAAATATCTTGGTGCTGGAGTTGGATTTTGTGAAAAATCTGATCAATTTGACTCGTAACTACTTTTGTTTTGGATCGAACAGAAAAGCCTTTATGACTTGACAAAGATATTTTCTTGATTCTAATAAAAACTCTACACGTCAGCTTTAGTCTTCAGGTCTATAATACTAAGATAACAATATCATGTTTACAAAGAAAGGCCTACTATGATAAGTAAAAACATACTTAATTGATGTTGGTAGCTTGGCTTGACTACTTGGGTCTATGGCAGCCGTACCTTCGTATGTAATGGAAACGTCTGGAGCAATGGAGTCGAAACTCAGAGACACACAGGGAGAACTGGAACTTGATGGAAAAACTCTGATGGTTTATTATGAAGTTTCAGCCGGAGAATTAACAGGACGTGCTGCCGATAGAGTTGCCCAACGAATTCTGAAGATCTCTTCCGTATAGTCCGATGGTTTTAACCAGTTCAGAGCATATACAGTAATCAACAGTCTTCATTAACAAGACTAGACAAACAGGGCATTCTATCTATCTAAAATTGTCGTCCATGGCCCAAGAATGTACTCCAGTGGGACCTACGCACCTGAGAAGGACTCCCAGATGTCCACAAACAATAAAACTATCTCAGGTCAGCTTGTGCTCGGTCATAAACAACAACAAAGAGCCAGAGCTGCTCCTCCTAAAGAGAGATATCAGCAATACCCCAAGACCGTATACCTATGCCATGGGAAAGGAGACAGTGAACGGAGAAGGTGATGGACTGGGATAAAGGTTAGACACCTAAGCAAAATATTTAAATATAAACAAAGATTCTCTCTAAATGTCAGGCGGTTCAGGATTACTTTTTATATCTTGAATCGCATCTTGAATTTGAGATCGCTTTCTGAGGGGCAGGTTGTCCAGGTGTTTGGACGTATCTATCAGACCATCTTTGATCAGCTGTGGATCTTTCAGCTGGAAACCAACGACTCCTTCAGCTGCAGTCGTGTAGTTCTGCAGGAAGGAGATATTTCCAGCTTTCAGCACTTCCTCTGTGGCTCTAACTTTGTCTGAAAGAGCTGATATGTCTCTGCTCAGATCCTCCATCTTCCACTTCAGGACCAGACTCTTCTGCTTCTTCTCCTGCATCACGGCATCTGTTCTTGCTTTCTGTTCTTTTTTGAGTAACTTCTGAAGCATCGAGAACTCCTTATTGATCTGAGTCTCTGCGTCTTTTGCCTGGTCTTCGATGTCCTTGGCAGTCTGATCAAGGTTTGATTTCATGTCCTTGAAGAGATCCAGTGTTTCCTTTAAAGAGCCTGTGACACGAGTTTCCCCCATCATCCAAACCCATCAATTTGAGTAAATATTGTCCCCTTGAAAACCGTTACTGAACTGATTTTGGATATTTGTACTTTGATAACCATTAATCTGCCCTTCAATGTTGACCATTTTCTGGATCTTCTCGGGGATTCTTCAAGTCCCACCAAATGATGTGTGACGTCATTGCGGGCACAGCGCTCCAGCTGCACCGTTCAGGATCCCAGCATCTGCATGTAAACGCACGATGGCGCACACAGCAGCAAGCTCAGACAGCGATGACAGTTTCATTTTGAACGTGTCTGAGAGCTCATATGAGGCTGAAGGATCGGTTCATGTTGTATCTGTTAGAAGTTTAGGAATTAGGTGCTTCAATATGGGCGATCATACGGTCATGTAGCCAGTGATGGACTGGGACTAAAAATCATCCCGGGACTCTCGACCGGCCCACTTCGGTACCGCTAGTAAATTGTCAACGGGGGGAGTGGGGGATGTCGGGGGCGGCGGGTGCTGTAGGCTAGGGAAGGCTAAGCCTTCCCAAATATTTGTGTCACTGCATCCTGGTAAAATACAAATATAATGTATAATGTCTGTGTCTTTGACATTAGCGCTGCTAGCCACCTGTGCCTGTGTACTACGAAGCCAGTTCAACATACCCTGGATATGTTTGAGTAACAAACAAACTAACAACAACAAACTAACAAATGAGATCTCGCTAAGCGGTCCTACGACGCTGGTTATCAACTCGGTAAATCAAGCCAGGGTTTCTCTCTCCAGCTGAGAGCGCGTTCACGTGAAAGGGGCGGGGTTAGCTACATTTGACAAATCACAAACAGGGACAAGTGTACTGACAGCGCAGCGTCATACTTCATTAATGAAAAGTAAACTAATATTAGACAAATATGAACTTTAAACATCCATGACTTAAACATATGATCCAGGATACAAGCCACAGAGTTGCATCTGCAAGGTGAATACAGAACAACTGGTTAAAAAATAACTACCGAGTGTTTGAAAGCGTATAGTTTTATGATATCACTGCCCCGTCTAAGACACGAGTGGATCTGACTTTAATTACATTTGACTCGAGTGTTTTTCGTCAACATAATGTGTTGCTTAAAATAATACTTCTGCATACAGTATGTGACACTGTAACGGCCCGTCCACACAGCGTGCGTTGACGCTTGCCGGCGGGCGTGTCTGACACTCGACCAACAACCAATGACATGAATCTCCCGCCCCAGACACACAAGCACGCGGTTTGATTGGCTAGAGCTTGTACTGGCATATGATTCGATTGGCTGACGCCTCCGTCGAGGCGTCAAAAGTTGAACATTGCTCAATTTTTGAAGCGAGCAACGCCAGCAACGCTCCACGTCGCTTCCCAAAATGCAGTTCGGCTAAAAGTGACGTCACCCCATTCAAAGTGAATGGGCAGAAGCGTTGGAAGCTTCAACGCACGCCGCTGTGTGGACGGGCCGTAAGTGTTGCACGGCCAGATACGGCTGGAGAAGCTGACTCAGATAAGGAAATGATATATTATGTTATTATATGATCGATGATCTGATTGATGATGTAATATGAATGATAAGTGCGACACGTCGGCGTCTTCTCTGCATACGGCAGTTTAAACTGTATTTCCTTTATCCTGTAATATAACTTGAGAGATTTAAACTCCGCACACTGAGTTGATCTCTTTTCTATAGACGCCGGAGGCAGGCAGCTTCAGGTAAAAGAAGTTATTTAGCCTTCCCAGACCTGAGCCATTCGTCCCGATGGCCAGTCCGCCACTGCACCCAGCCCACGTAAACTGTCAACGGGGGGAGCCTCGCTGCGGGGAAACGGTGGACCTAGTGTCCCGATCGGAGTGGGAATAATAATAATAATAATCCGTGCATTTTATCCATTAATTTCCCCACATTGTGGTAAAAACACACGTTTAATCCACGTTGGTGTTCAACTACAAAAAGCATCGGTTTGTTTTCTCATCAGGAAATGCAGACCGGCTCAAACAAACGATTTTTAATCATCATCCTCACGATCATTTAATGTATCATATGTTCGCCGAATTGACATGAAAGCACTAATAAATGTAGTTTCATCCACTTGAGTTTACAACTACAAAAATCATCGATTTGTTTTTATATCACATCCTACGGGAGGAAATTCAGCAGCTCTCACTAACGATTTGTAATCCTAATCATCATCTTCACCACGATCATTTATGTTTATGTTCGCCGAATTGACATGAAAGCACTGACAAATATGAATATACTGTAGTCAACTTCATTACAACGTTATTAACGTGCCTAAACTCAGTAATTCACCATTTCTACGCATGACAACACACTTTGTCCGTGTTTGGCTCTCTCGCCGCACAGTGAAGCGTTCCCGCATTGACGTCACTTCCGGCTTCCCCCAAAACTTCAAAATGAGTCGAAGGAATTTCCCCGCGATTTTCGAAATGATTGATATTTATCGATTAGGTATCGCACCTTCTTTTTTAAACTGACGGTTCGAGATGACTAGTAGCCCAATATTTCATTGCACAACAGTTGTTGGGAGGCTGTCACAGGCTCTTTAACGGCTCCAGGAGTGTCCGGAGTCCCTCTCTGTAATCCAGAGCGACTTCATTGATTGGTCTAAAGCTGTGGTTGTTGTGGGAGCTTGAATGCAGACAGATCACACACACTGGAGTCCGATGGTCCTCACAGAAGAGTTTGAGCTCCTCAGAGTGCAAACTGCAAAGAACAGCAGAGCATTTCTCAGGTGGAAAAGCTTCACACAAGTTCTTCAGTGCGAGGTTACAAGGTGGATCGTATTGTTGAGATGTTCTATTACAGACTGGACACCTGTGATTCGATCTTTCTGTCCACCATCGCTGCCAGCAGGCTCAGCAGAAATTGTGGCTGCATGACAGGATGACGGGGTGTGTGAAGACATCGTGGTAGATTGGACATTGGAGATTGTCCTCTGGACGAGAAGCCATTTTCTCTCCTCTGCAAACAGTCGATTTCTCACAATAATGAGTCCGTCACACTTTAACTCCAGAAAGTGTTCAGAAAGTCTTACATTCAGCCGATAACAGTGTCTCTACTGTTCCCTCCTGTGGCTGTTCTCTCTTTGTGTGGCTCTCACATGTTAGTGCATCATTTTCTAAGGATTCAAGATGGTGTTTCCTTGTTTTTGTCTTCTGGTAAAAGATCATGACAGAGCCATAAATCCTGAAACATTAACCGTTATAAAGCAGGGGTGTGTCATGCCTTAATGTTTTAATGAATGTCTTTGTTGATCAGCTTCCAATTATTATTTTCTTATCTGTGTGACGGGGTTCAATTCGTCCATTCGATACATGGCTTAGTCGGTTGTTTAAGCTCCAAAAAAACTTTATTTATATCAGCAACAAAAAATATACGAAACAGCATACCTTAAACAAACAAAATAAAAGACAAAAACAGGCCGTCCATCACTCATTCAGAATAAACGTGTTCTGGCTGTTGCCTTCTCTGCAAAACCCCCGAACACGTCCCAGCTGTTGCCTTCATTGCAACATTCCAGTGACACAGTCCAAAAAAACAAACAAGGAACCAACACCGTCCCTTTTGACCCCATGCCCCCTCCCACAGGCTCACCGTCAACAGGTGACACAATCAACTCAAAACCACATTTCAACAAAATAATCCGACCCAAACATAAACAGGTTAACCACCTCTTAACATAATCATTCCCCATAATTAAACAAACGTAAAAGAAATAAGAAATTGCACGGTTCATTTGACGGAAGAGAGCAGGAAATGTTTGGTGTGTGTGTGGTGTGTGTGTGTGTGTGTCGGCTGTCAGTGGCGGAGTCAGTCACTCTGTGACCCGCTCCGCCACAATCTGTTTTTAATAACACCATAACGGACCAAAGGCTAGTTTTATACAGTTTGTGTTTCTGGTAAGTCGTATAAACTGACTGTGATAGTTCAGCCAGGTTTTTTTTATTACATTTACAATTAAGTTTATTACATTTACAAGTAGTTTAACATCTTAAACACTTACAGCCTAACTTATTAAACCCATTTTACTCCACCAAATCAGCATTACACTCACCAAGGTTACTTTGTAGGAAAAAAGGATCTTAGTTTGTCGCCTTTTTTCTATTCCATCCAATATTTAGGCTTTTTTTGTTAACACCTGGCGCTGAAATAAACCAAATCGCAACGTAAAAGCTTTAAGCCCTCGTCACACTGTCCCGAAATTGACCCCAGATGGAAACACGATAAAGGAAATGTTCAAATTCGACTCTGATCGTAACAACATCAAGCCATTCGTGAGGGCATCTTAACGGGCCGTCCACACGACGGCGTGCGTTGAAGCTTCAACGCTTCTGCCCATTCACTTTGAATGGGGTGACGTCACACTTTGCCGAACTGCATTGTGGGAGCGTCGCTTCGCTTTGCTCGCGTTGCTCGCGTTGCTCGCTTCAAAAGTTGAGCAATGTTCAACTTTTGAAGCTTCAACGGAAGCGTCAGCTTCAAATCATATGCCAGTACGAGCTCTAGCCAATCAAACCGCGTGCTTGTGTGTCAGCGGCGGGAGATTCATGTGATTGGTTGTTGCTCGACTTTCAGACACGCCCGCCGGCAAGCTTCAACGCACGCCCCCGTGTGGACGCTGCGTAAGCCATCGTATGACCGCCGGTGGAGTTTCTCAGGCTCCGGCAGCAACTTCGTGAGCGGTGGCAAAATCTTTGGCATGCCAAAAAATTGCCGAAAGACCTTGCCAAGGTTCATTTTCGTGTTGAATTCGTGTGTCCATTTTGCCCTTCGTAGGGCCATCGTGAGGTTATCCTGTCAAATCGTGTCATCTTCGTCGTTACTTCGTGTGATCATCGTTGCCATCGGGCATTTTTCGCCTCACGAAGACAATACGAAGGAAACAAGAAGCTGCCCGATTGTCTTAGGAAGGCAACACGACTACGTGAAGCCCTTGCAATGTCGTCATGTAGCCATCGTGTTATAGTACAATTTGTGTTCCGTGAAACTGAAAAGGATATTACATTGTTTTTGTTACTTTCGTTGCAGTTGTATGTCTCAAATGTAATTTAGGTTAACTTCCTGTTTTATTTAGATGCTTTTACTTTGAAGGCGAGTTTAAGCTGTTGACAGGAAGTTGTTGTTGCTATGGAAACAAAATGAGTGTGTGGTTCGGGTGCCATCGTGTGGCCTTCTGTAGGCATCGTACTTGCTTCGGCTGTTGCTTTGGCTGTTGACCAAGTTCGGGGCCATCTTCGTGCGAACTTCACAATTCCATATTCGTGTGGCCATCTGGTGTCAATTTCGGGACAGTGTGATGCGAGCTTTATGAAATTTGGTTTTGGTATTTTGTTGTTTTGCGCAATCAAAAAATACACAAACATAACAGATAACAAATGATAAACAGTGCAGGAAGAGGCAAATCAATATACAAACAATAGCTAGACTTCAATATACTAAAAACCTCACTACAATAACACACATGTAGAAAGAAAGGAACATTTGGAAATGAAAAGCAGGTATCAAACTGTGGTCCAATAAACTATCCATAGAGGTAAAGTATTTAGTTTGAAAAGCTGTTCGAGATTGTTGTTTCTAATGTGCTTTATTAAAGGGTTATTTCCCTAAAAGAGTGTTCAGACTTACTTTAACACAGAGGAGTGACTGGATTGATTTATGAAGTCAATGCAAACATCAGATTGAATATTAAACTACTTGTACAAAGGTGGATTTTATTGATTCAAAACAATGCTGACTGAACATTTCAGAATCAGTTCCTGCAACTCCTAAAATACTGCATGTAAGTAGACTTTTGGCAGCTTATGGTGTCAATAATAAACAATTACATGCCATAAATGAGATGGCAACAAACATAGAACAAACTGAGTGTGATTTTTGTATTTATTTAAGATTTGATGACAGCTTCAAATTTCAGTTTGGATGAAATAAACAAACGCAGCAGACAATGTCTTCAATGTGAACATCTTTCCACCTCACAAAGTCTCCTGACCAATAAGAAGTCAGCAGGAGTGAGTGATGAGCCAATTACAGAGCTGCATTACTGTCTGACCTTTCAGTCTAATATCTGTTGTTCGACTGGAAATGACCAAACACACTGATATAAATCTCACTGTTACCTTTAGATGCAGCTGAAGTGATGAAACTGCTGCTCAGAGTAACACCCGAACACACACAGATAGAGTAAGGTAAATAGAAATGAGAACATTAAAAGTAAACAAAGTAGTGAGTGTAAATCATTAACAATCTGCTTTTTGTCTTTTAAAGAGTCCTCTCCTGCTGATGTTCAGGTGTATATCAGTATGTAGTGTCTCTACTTTAGAGTCCTCTCCTGCTGATGTTCAGGTGTATATCAGTATGAAGTGTCTCTACTTTAAAGAGTCCTCTCCTGCTGATGTTCAGGTGTATATTAGTATGTAGTGTCTCTACTTTAAAGAGTCCTCTCCTGCTGATGTTCAGGTGTATATCAGTATGTAGTGTCTCTACTTTAAAGAGTCCTCTCCTGCTGATGTTCAGGTGTATATCAGTATGTAGTGTCTCTACTTTAAAGAGTCCTCTCCTGCTGATGTTCAGGTGTATATCAGTATGTAGTGTCTCTACTTTAAAGAGTCCTCTCCTGCTGATGTTCAGGTGTATATCAGTATGTAGTGTCTCTACTTTAAAGAGTCCTCTCCTGCTGATGTTCAGGTGTATATCAGTATGTAGTGTCTCTACTTTAAAGAGTCCTCTCCTGCTGATGTTCAGGTGTATATCAGTATGTAGTGTCTCTACTTTAAAGAGTCCTCTCCTGCTGATGTTCAGGTGTATATCAGTATGTAGTGTCTCTACTTTAAAGAGTCCTCTCCTGCTGATGTTCAGGTGTATATCAGTATGTAGTGTCTCTACTTTAAAGAGTCCTCTCCTGCTGATGTTCAGGTGTATATCAGTATGTAGTGTCTCTACTTTAAAGAGTCCTCTCCTGCTGATGTTCAGGTGTATATCAGTATGTAGTGTCTCTACTTTAAAGAGTCCTCTCCTGCTGATGTTCAGGTGTATATCAGTATGTAGTGTCTCTACTTTAAAGAGTCCTCTCCTGCTGATGTTCAGGTGTATATCAGTATGTAGTGTCTCTACTTTAAAGAGTCCTCTCCTGCTGATGTTCAGGTGTATATCAGTATGTAGTGTCTCTACTTTAAAGAGTCCTCTCCTGCTGTTGTTCAGGTGTATATCAGTATGTAGTGTCTCTACTTTAAAGAGTCCTCTCCTGCTGATGTTCAGGTGTATATCAGTATGTAGTGTCTCTACTTTAAAGAGTCCTCTCCTGCTGATGTTCAGGTGTATATCAGTATGTAGTGTCTCTACTTTAAAGAGTCCTCTCCTGCTGATATTCAGGTGTATATCAGTATGTAGTGTCTCTACTTCAAATATGATTCCCTCTATAACAGTACATCCCTTCTTCCTTCCTTCCCTTTCTCATTAACCCTTGCTGATCCTCTCTATTTGTATTAACCCTTTACATATTCCTCTTTTTCTCTTTCACAGTTTTCTCCAATGAGGCTCGTCCACCATCTTTAGAAACCCTCTTCTTCTTCTCTCTCTGACACCATGAGCACCGTGGCCCCGGAGCCTCCGTCCCCCATGATCACTTCCGTCACCCCGACCTTTGACCCCGACACCTCTCTCAGCCTGGAGGCGGAGCTTCAGACGCAGGAGGTGGAGCTTCAGAACCAGGTGGATGGAGGCTCCTCACCTGGTCTGGGCCCCAGCAAAAGCAGCCTTTCTGGGGGAGGATCTTACCTCGGAAGGGACCCCTCCCACAGGTAATGTTTATACAGAGATGACAAAAGTACACACATCCTTTCCTCAAGTAGAAGTACAGATACTCGTGTTTAAAAAGCCTCTGGTGAAAGTAGAAGTACTGACTAAACTTCTTTACTCAAGTCAAAGTAAAGAGGCTTTGAAATGTACTTCAGTAAAAAGTACCCATAACTAGCAGCTGTTTTAAAGAGTACCTGACCTCCCTTTATATTAATAGAACAATAATGTCATTGTTAGCTAATGAATGTTTCCATGCTGAACAACGGCAACATGACCACGTTTCCATTGGTCCCTCTTCTTTAGAGAAGACCAGGAAATGATGGATACACGGATGGTGTTCAAATCAATAGGCACGCAATGACTCTAAAGAAAAATGATCACGCCACCAAACACACATTCAGACTAAAGGAACCAGCTGTTTGGGAAATGAGAGAAGTAGAAAGTACAGGTATTTGAGTTCAACATGTGAGAAGTAGAAAGTACAGGTATTTGAGTTCAACATGTAAGAAGTAGAAAGTACAGGTATTTGGGTTCAATATGTAAGAAGTAGAAAGTACAGGTATTTGGGTTCAACATGTAAGAAGTAGAAAGTACAGGTATTTGGGTTCAACATGTAAGAAGTAGAAAGTACAGGTATTTGTGTTCAACATGTAAGAAGTAGAAAGTACAGGTATTTGGGTTCAACATGTAAGAAGTAGAAAGTACAGGTATTTGAGTTCAACATGTAAGAAGTCAAAGTAAAAAGTGGTCATAAAAATACCAGAAAAATGAACTTAAGTACAGTAACGAAGTATTTGTACTCCACTACTTCCCACCTCTGTGTCTCACATACATTATATGTTTACTTCAGGTCAAATAAACCCCCCCCCCTTCACACTGGAGCTGACTGGAAGGTCGTCCTCCACCTGCCGGAGATCGAGAAGTGGCTGAGAGCGACGAGCGACCGAGTCACACAGCTCACACACTCTGTGAGTCAGGACCGAGACAACAGACACGTGGACGTCCACCTGGTGCAGCTCAAGGTACACACACACACACGCACACACGCACGCACACACACACACACACACACACACACACACACACACACACACACATACACACACACACACACACACAGACACACACAAACTTCCTCACACACTTTTCACTAAAGTCAGCTTGAAGCATCCTTTGTGCTCCAGTCGATCCTCTCTAATACCTCATTCACACCAACGGGGTTTCAGGGCCGGTTCGGAGCTGGAGCTTGAAAAGCACCGGGTTTTCTTGTTCACACCGCAGCGGAGCCGCCTCTTAGCTCCGGAATCCGGTTCGTTTCAAGCACCAAAAAATTGTCCGGCTGGAGCAAAAGCACCGCATATGTCACGCTTACGTCGAGGCGGGGGCAGGGGCGGGATCAACTCCTGAACAACAACAACAAGCCCGCGTTTTATTCAGTTTGTACACAACGATGGAGAAACATAACAAGCAGCAGTGGTCCACTGAAGAGACCAGCTACCTGCTGGGAATCTGGTCTTCCGAAGAGGTGCAGAGGAAGCTGGAGCACAATCGGCCATTGTTGTTGTTGTCGGTGTCAGCTGTGAGGGGTTTCCGCGCGGGTTGGCTTTATGAAGCAGGCACGCAAACGGTTACATCATGAGGCAAACGATGACGCAGCACCAGTCGGACTCTGGGCTGTGTGAACAGAGCCGGAGCTAAACCGAAGAACCGGTTCTGAACCTGAAAAGCTCTAGCACGGAGCTTGAACCGGAGTTGCGTTGGTGTGAATGAGGTCTCTGTAAACACAGAGCTGAATCCAGATCAGGTGCACGCTGAAGGCTCTTTGAGCAGCTCTCACTGATCCTTGTTAGGTTACATGTTTGTTGTTTGTTTCTCATGTGTCTTGATGTTTGTTTGTTGACGTTACACATGGAGCTGCTGGGATGCAAAAGTCTTATCCTATCGTCACACACTGGCTGGTAATTAACCAGTTCCTTTCTAGACGCTGTTTAAACTCCATCCATTTAGATGTTGCTTACAGACAGGCTTGGTGTTTTGGATTCATGAAGACAGCCGAGCATCAGTCGATACAGCTGTCTGACCTCAGGCGCTAAATTACCCATAATGCCTTTCCACGGCCTTGGTGTTATGTAAGGACTCTCTTCCACAAGTCACGCTGCTGACCGATCATTTATTTATGAAGCTCAGTGTGCATCCTTCCAGTGAGAAGACAGCGTTTGATTTACCATCATAACACTTTATATTACAAATATGCACTATTTTTGATAATGTTTTATTCTATTTGATTATTTCTGTTGCATTGTGGGAGGAGCTCAGGTCAGAATCATTTCATTGCCATTTCTACACTGAAGCTTAAAACCTTTGAAATGAATTGAAATGCACAATATGGTTCATCTGAATCACGGATAGAGCGGCTTTTCTTTGTGTGATTTACCGAGTCGGTAAAGACTTGTAATATCTTAGCTGAGCCTCTTTCTAGCTCTTAGAGGAGAAGCACCTTCTAAAAATACAACATACTGTGATATTGATGACTTTCAGGACTTGTTTTGACAGTTTTCTGAAACCAGAGAATCATTAGTACCCCTGATTCGTTTAAAATGTTATTTAACATTTACTTTATGAGCTCATGTGACTGGCCACTTCTGAAGTGAAGTAACTAGATTTACTCAAGTACAAGCTCTGAGTACTTCTACTTTTACTCAAGTACAAGCTCTGAGTACTTCTACTTTTACTCAATACAAGATCTGAGTACTTCTACTTTTACTCAAGCACAAGATCTGAGTACTTCTACTTTTACTCAAGTACAAGATCTGAGTACTTCTACTTTTACTGTAGTACAAGATCTGAGTACTTCTACTTTTACTCAGTACATGATCTGAGTACTTCTACTTTTACTGTAGTACAAGATCTGAGTACTTCTACTTTTACTCAAGTACAAGATCTGAGTACTTCTACTTTTACTCAAGTACAAGATCTGAGTACTTCTACTTTTACTCAAGTACAGGATCTGAGTACTTCTACTTTTACTCAAGTATAAGCTCTGAATACTTCTACTTTTACTCAAGTATAAGCTCTGAATACTTCTACTTTTACTCAAGTAAAATATCTGAGTACTTCTACTATTAACTCAAGTACAAGATCTGTGTACTTTTACTGAAGTACACGATATGAATACTTCTACCACGTCTGCATTTACATAGAAATGTCTTATATCTTATTCATGCTGCAGCAATGTAACGGATATATTGAAACGTCCATCCTCTCGACCTCTTGCCCTCTGAAAGTGCATCAGAGCCGTGTGAGCGTTCTGCTCGTTCCAACTCGTGCCAACTCGTTCCAACTCGTGCCAACTCGTTCCAACTCGTGCCCAGCTTCTGGTTCATGCAGTTCATTCAAAAGGAACCCATCATTAGTGTCACATGAACGCCTTCATCTCTTCCTCACTAATTCTCTCATGCTGCATTCATGTACCGATGGAAAAGTCTGACACCTGGAGCTTCCACATCAGCTGCTGTGCACTGGTGTGTTCAGGTGCGAGTCATAATCAACATCAATGATTACAGAGCTGCTGCTCACCCTTTCCTTCACTGGTTCATCGAGAGGCCGATTGACTCTGTTCAAACGCACTCAGCGTGAGGACCTTTATTGATGATGTGTATTTATAACTAGTGACTCAGATGTTTCCTCATCGTCAGGATACTGCTCCTCCTTTCATCTCCTTTCCTTTCCTTTAATCTCCTTTCCTTTCCTTCCTCTCCTCTCCTTTCATCTCCTTTCCTTTCCTTTCATCTCCTTTCCTTTCCTTCCTCTCCTCTCCTTTCATCTCCTTTCCTTTCCTTTCATCTCCTTTCCTTTCCTTCCTCTCCTCTCATCTCCTTTCATCTCATTTCCTTTCCTTTCATCTCCTTTCCTTTCCTTCCTCTGCTCTCCTTTCATCTCCTTTCCTTTCCTTTCATCTCCTTTCCTTTCCTTCCTCTCCTCTCCTTTCATCTCCTTTCCTTTCCTTTCATCTCCTTTCCTTTCCTTCCTCTCCTTTCATCTCCTTTCCTTTCCTTTCATCTCCTTTCCTTTCCTTCCTCTCCTCTCATCTCCTCTCCCTTCATCTCCTTTCATTTCCTTTCATCTCCTTTCCTTTCCTTCCTCTCCTCTCATCTCCTCTCCTTTCATCTCCTTTCCTTTCCTTTCATCTCCTTCCCTTCCTCTCCTCGCGTCTCCTCTTCTCTCTCATCTCCTGTCTCCTCTCCTCTCCCCTCTCTCCTCTCCTCTCCTGTCTCCTCTCTCCTCCTCTCCTCTCCTCTCCTCTCCTTTCATCTCCTTTCCTTTCCTTCCTCTCCTTTCATCTCCTTTCCTTTCCTTTCATCTCCTTCCCTTCCCTTCCTCTCCCCGCGTCTCCTTTTCTCTCTCATCTCCTGTCTCCTCTCCTCTCCCCTCTCTCCTCTCCTGTCTCCTCTCCTCTCTCCTCCTCTCCTCTCCTCTCCTCTCCTCATTTACCCTTCGTCTCTCCTCAGTTTTTCTCCATCCTCCCTCTCCTGTGTGTGAATAAAACATGGCCGCAGCAGTTCCTTGTTTCCAGTAACAGTCCCTAAAAGTGAGGAGGAAGTAGTGTGTGTTCGTGTGTGTGTGTGTGTGTGTGTGTGTGTGTGTGTGTGTGTGTGTGTGTGTGTGTGTGTGTGCATGTGTGTGTGTGAACGAGGATGTTTTCTATTTCCTGTCAGGAGGTAAGTCACTTTAAAATTTAAAATTTAAAACGAGTTCTGTCCATTTTTAGACCCTTTTCCTCCAGCATTCATTTCAGGAACCCAGAAAGTGTCTCAGGACAAGTTGTGTTTCCCCGGTGGATCGACCTCGTGTTAGTTAGTAGTTAGTATTATATAGTATTATTAGTCAAATGTATTTCTTCCATCTATCAACACGTCTCTGCTCTGGGTTTGCATTCCTACATCGTTCTATGTTGCTCACCATCTAATCTGTGTTATTGTTCACCAAGTTAGAACATCACATTGTGTGTGTGTGTGTGTGTGTGTGTGTGTGTGTGTGTGTGTGTGTGTGTGTGTGTGTGTGTGTGTGTGGGGGGGGGGGGGGTCATGAGACTTGCTGCATCACAGCCTGGTTCTGGGAAGTGACAGGTCAGGCTTAGTGACGACATTATGTGTGTGTGTGTGTGTGTGTGTGTGTGTGTGTGTGTGTGTGTGTGTGTGTGTGTGTGTGTGTGTGTGTGTGGGGTCATGAGACTTGGTGCATCACAGCCTGGTTCTGGGAAGTGACAGGTCAGGCTTAGTGATGACATTATGTGTGTGTGTGTGTGTGTGTGTGTGTGTGAGAGAGAGATAGAGAAACAACTGCATCTTTGTAGTGTGTGTGACTGATGTCATCCGGACTGTGTGTGTGTACGTGACTTTGTGTGTGTTTAATCCATTCATCAACCTCTGAGGATTGTGTTTAAATCACCAACCTCTGAACCAAATGTCACTTTGTTTTTAACTGGATTTCACGAGATATTATCAGATGTATCTTTTTTTAACCACCAGACTGAAGCCGGTGTTTTGCTGCAGGCTGCAAACCACTCAGCAGAAACCAGATGTTAGGGTGATATGTTGGTGGTTTGCTCCCTCTGGTGGCGCAAATACCTCAATCTTATGTTAGTGATTAACCAGAAGGAGATAGATGGATAATAATTCCCAAATCAACACATTTTTATCCTGCAATTAGTACAAGCAGATTTTCAACCAGTATTTTTGTCTACACTTTTTTTTCTCCTGTGGGCACTTCTCCTCTCTTCTCCTCTCCTCTCCTTTCCTCTCTCCTCTCTTCTCCTTTCCCCTCATCTCCTCTCCTGTCCTCTCCTGTCCTCTCTTCTCCTTTCACCTCATCTCCTTTCCTCTCCTCTCTCCTCTCCTTTCACCTCATCTCCTTTCCTCTCCTCTCTCCTCTCTTCTCCTTTCCCCTCATCTCCTTTCCTCTCCTCTCCTTTCCCCTCATCTCTTTCCCCTCATCTCCTCTCCTCTCTCCTCTCCTCTCCTTTCCCCTCATCTCCATTCCTCTCCTCTCCTCTCTTCTCCTTCCCCTCATCTCCTTTCCTCTCCTCTCCTCTCTTCTCCTTTCCCCTCATCTCCTTTCCCCTCATCTCTTCTCCTTTCCCCTCATCTCCTTTCCTCTCCTCTCCTCTCTTCTCCTTTCCCCTCATCTCCACTCCTCTGCTCTCTCCTCTCTTCTCCTTTCCACTCATCTCCTCTCTTCTCCTTTCCCCTCATCTCCTTTCCTCTCCTCTCCTCTCCCCCTTTCCCCTCATCTCCTCTCCTCTCTCCTCTCTTCTCCTTTCCCCTCATCTCCTTTCCTCTCCTCTCCTCTCCCCTCTCTTCTCCTTTCCCCTCATCTCCTCTCCTCTCCTCTCCTTCCCATCATCTCCTTTCCTCTCCTCTCCTCTCCTCTCTCCTCTCTTCTCCTTTCCTCTCATCTCCTTTCCTCTCCTCTCCTCTTCTCCTTTCCCCTCATCTCCTTTCCTCTCCTCTCCTCTCCTCTCCTCTCCTCATTCACTTTAACACTTTAAACATCTATTTATTAGACTATTTAAGTAACCTTTTGACACATTTAACATTTACTTTAATGTACTGAGCATTAAACCAAGCATTCCATGTTCATTGTAATCTATTTATGTTGTAATTGTACTTCTCTATCGTGAGGAAGTTCTTCCAAGACAGCGCAGATATTCTCTGGTTGCTGGCTCCATCTAGTGGTGTAATGTGTGTATTACAACAACGTGGATCTGTCATTAATTTAACGTTTAAGACCTTTTTCACAACACATTTTGATATCAACATAAACAGTGATATTCAAACTAGTCTTTGTATTCCTTTGTTAAGGTCTTCTTGAGTGATCTTTGTGTATGTTGTGCAGTGAAAGGATGTTATTGTTTTACTGCATCCAAATGCTAGGAAGTCATATGTTGAAACGTTATATCGTTATGAACATAAACACTATTTAAAGACACTAGACATTTTGTAAATATATTCCCAATTAACAGCAGCTATCAATTGTATGAATATAACTAGTACATTCATCTGGGGTTTTAAAGGTTACAGTTCGCGGGTTGCCAGATTAATACATTTTTATAGCTCTTTTTCCTAATGCTCAAAGACACTTTACATAAAACGATACAAAGGAAAGAAAAAACAGGAACAGTAGTCCTGATCCAAGAGTAACATGGAGGCGGTTGTTGATCAGAGTTTGAAAGATAAGTGAGTTTTGAGATCTTTTTTGACATGTGATTTTGATGTGTTTGTTTTGTTACCAACCTGGCAACGTGTCGGTGAAGCCTCGGTGATCAGCTGTTCAGACGTTCAGCTCAAAACTCCTCGTTAAATCAGGATCATTCAAACCAGACGTTAGAGATGTATTTTAAAACTTCAGAGAGCCAGGTTTGCTGTTTCAGGTCTCTATGCTAAGCTACTCCAACACAATATAGCATTATTACGAATTTATAACACATTTTAAAGCATTTCATAACTTATATTTTGATAGATATAGAATACTTGCTCACTCACTGATGTTTCTATTACAAGGATTAGAGAGTATTATAGTTCCCTTTGTTGAAATACATTATAATTTGTCATCAAAAGGTCATTTAAACCTTGGAGGGAAATTCAGGTAAAAACAGATTGAAGCACACAGAGGTGAAAAGTAACTAAGTACATGTCCTCAAGTACTGTACTTACAATTCTACCGCTGACAGAGTATTCCTACACTCTGGTCTCAAGTACCAGAACTGAGTACTTCTACTTTTACTCAAGTACAAGATCTGAGTACTTCTACTTTTACTCAAGTACAAGATCTGAGTACTTCTACTTTTACTCAAGTACGAGATCTGAGTACTTCTACTTTTACTCAAGTACATGACCTGAGTACTTCTACTTTTACTCAAGTACAAGATCTGAGTACTTCTACTTTTACTCAAGTACAATACCTGAGTACTTCTACTTTTACTCAAGTACAAGATCTGAGTACTTCTACTTTTACTCAAGTACAATACCTGAGTACTTCTACTTTTACTCAAGTACGAGATCTGAGTACTTCTACTTTTACTCAAGTACGAGATCTGAGTACTTCTACTTTTACTCAAGTACATGATCTGAGTACTTCTACTTTTACTCAAGTACAAGATCTGAGTACTTCTACTTTTACTTAAGTACAATACCTGAGTACTTCTACTTTTACTCAAGTACGAGATCTGAGTACTTCTACTTTTACTCAAGTACATGATCTGAGTACTTCTACTTTTACTCAAGTACAATATCTGAGTACTTCTACTTTTACTAAGTACAAGATCTGAGTACTTCTACTTTTACTCAAGTACAATATCTGAGTACTTCTACTTTTACTAAGTACAAGATCTGAGTACTTCTACTTTTACTCAAGTACAATATCTGAGTACTTCTACTTTTACTAAGTACAAAATCTGAGTACTTCTACTTTTACTCAAGTACAATATCTGAGTACTTCTACTTTTACTAAGTACAAGATCTGAGTACTTCTACTTTTACTCAAGTACAATATCTGAGTACTTCTACTTTTACTAAGTACAAGATCTGAGTACTTCTACTTTTACTCAAGTACAATATCTGAGTACTTCTACTTTTACTAAGTACAAGATCAGAGTACTTCTACTTTTACTCAAGTACGAGATCTGAGTACTTCTACTTTTACTCAAGTACATGATCTGAGTACTTCTACTTTTACTCAAGTACAAGATCTGAGTACTTCTACTTTTACTTAAGTACAATACCTGAGTACTTCTACTTTTACTCAAGTACGAGATCTGAGTACTTCTACTTTTACTCAAGTACATGATCTGAGTACTTCTACTTTTACTCAAGTACAATATCTGAGTACTTCTACTTTTACTCAAGTACAAGATCTGAGTACTTCTACTTTTACTCAAGTACAAGATCTGAGTACTTCTACTTTTACTCAGGTACAAGATCTGAGTACTTCTACTTTTACTCAAGTACAAGATCTGAGTACTTCTACTTTTACTCAAGTACAAGATCTGAGTACATCTACTTTTACTCAAGTACAATATCTGAGTACTTCTACTTTTACTCAGTACAAGATCTGAGTACTTCTACTTTTACTCAGTACAAGATCTGAGTACTTCTACTTTTACTCAAGTACAAGATCTGAGTACTTCTACTTTTACTCAAGCACAAGATCTGAGTACTTCTACTTTTACTCAGTACAAGATCTGAGTACTTCTACTTTTACTCAGTACAAGATCTGAGTACTTCTACTTTTACTCAAGTACAAGATCTGAGTACTTCTACTTTTACTCAAGCACAAGGTCAGAGTACTCGTTTTAAAACTATAATTATATATATATTTACAATGGATTACAGCTTTCATATAGAGTTATACTTACTTGTCACCAGAGACCAGGGCCCGTTCTCATTTCAGCAAATCCCCCTCCTCGACTCCTCGACTCCTCGGTCCTCCGGTAGTGAACGGAAATGAATTTCAGCGCGCCATGTTGAAGGACATCTCATTTCTCTAAATGCACGTCGAGGATCGAGCATCGAGGAGGCTCTCTGGAGGAGCTCTAACCGAGGAGAGAGGAGAGAGGAGAGAGGAGGCTCTCTGGAGGAGCTCTAACCGAGGAGACACTGATGGGTCCTCCACGGCTCCTTCGTGGATGCATTTCCGGCAACAGAGATGTTTCAAAGAGTCGTGACGCACGGCCGGACTGATCTCAGCCAATGACAGCTCTGCATGCATCCCCTGGATATTACTTTAGTAACTGCTTTCATCGCGACGCGATGTTTCCAGAGAGAACAGCTGAGAGGTCCGTGCAGAAAGCAGAGCAGTGTGTATAATATATATCACTCAGTAGAACAGGCCTACTCTCTTTGCTTTAGTTTAGTAGATATCTACAAACAAAGAGTCCAGATGTTTCTAAAACCATTTAGTGCTTCACAAAATAAAATACACAACGGCTGTTAGGCTGTTAGCTGTAGGTGCGTGTGTGTGTTTGGTACAGTGTGTGTGTGTGTGTGTGTGTGTGTGTGTGTGGTACAGTGTGTGTGTAGATGCAGCGGACAGACAGGTCTCAGTTGGTTTGGTGTCCTCTGCTTACTTTTAATACTTGTAAATAAAACTTTTGGTCCGTCATTTATTTTCCTCATTGTAGCGACCAGAGAGGGGGGGGGGGATATATCCAGTCTCTGATAGTGTTACGTTATTATGAGAGTGCTCTGTTTGATTCTGAAATTGTATATATATGTATATAAATATATACATATATGTGTGTGTGTGTGTGTGTGTGTGTGTGTGTGTGTGTGTGTGTGTGTGTGTGTGTGTGTGTGTGTGTGTGTCCTCATCTGTAGCCTGTTATTGTCTCATTATACCGCACTGTGAATGAATCAAAGTGGTCATGAACTCATCTGTCCATCAGACAGAGGGCTGCTGTGCCTCCTGTCATCATTAATGGACGTCTCTTTAAAATGACCGCTCAGAGGAGAGGAGTTCTCATTTCTCTAACCGCCTGCTGCTTCCCCTCCTCTCTCCTCGGCTCCCCTCCTCTCTCCTCGGCTCCCCTCCTCTCTCCTCGGTTCCCCTCCTCGGCTCCTCGGCTCGCATCTTCTGTGGGCGGGACTAAGTCTCGAGGATAGGAGTCGAGGAGGGGAGTCGAGGAGGGGAGTTAGAGAAATGAGAAAGGGCCTTTGTGGCCTCACCCGGTTGCATAGCGACGCTTATTGTGTAGGTGTCCTTTAATAAGCAGGTCGTCCTATCATTATCTAGAACGAGCTGGATCTGATCGATATGGAGATAAACGAGTCTAATCTGACGGGAGAGAGAGATCAGCTGCTGCTGACGAGTCGACACGCAGCTCTGTATGATCAGCGGTGAGCGGACAAAACACTTCAGGTTAGAAAATCACACGTAGCTTTTAATGACCTCTCAAACTACCGTAACTTATAGATATGTTTAGTTTCACTGTCGGGTCACTCGTTACTGACCCGCGAGCTGCATGAGACTGACGGGCTGTCAGGAGAGAGGGAGAGAGCTCCGTCTATTATTCACGTAAATTACTGTTCACTTTAGAATAATGTAGTTAATCTGCTTTAGTTAGTTTGTTTAATATCGAATCATCAATTTGTTTTAAAGCACAATAAATAACAAAGAAGACCTTTGACCTTTGACCTTTGACCTTTGACCGGCACTTTTCTCATTTTGTCCGGAAGATTTAAACTTTAAGGGACGTGTTGACCGGAGAGAAAATATTCTAACGGGAACTCTGAGTCTCACTCAGTGTCACCTCTGAAGTCACCATGTCTCACCTCTGAAGTCACCATGTCTCACCTCTGAAGTCATCATGTCTCACCTCTGAAGTCATCATGTGTCACCTCTGAAGTCATCATGTCTCACCTCTGAAGTCATCATGTCTCACCTCTGAAGTCATCATGTCTCACCTCTGAAGTCATCATGTCTCACCTCTGAAGTCATCATGTCTCACCTCTGAAGTCATCATGTGTCACCTCTGAAGTCATCATGTCTCACCTCTGAAGTCATCATGTCTCACCTCTGAAGTCATCATGTGTCACCTCTGAAGTCATCATGTGTCACCTCTGAAGTCATCATGTGTCACCTCTGAAGTCATCATGTCTCACCTCTGAAGTCATCATGTCTCACCTCTGAAGTCATCATGTCTCACCTCTGAAGTCATCATGTGTCACCTCTGAAGTCATCATGTCTCACCTCTGAAGTCATCATGTCTCACCTCTGAAGTCATCATGTGTCACCTCTGAAGTCATCATGTCTCACCTCTGAAGTCATCATGTGTCACCTCTGAAGTCATCATGTCTCACCTCTGAAGTCATCATGTCTCACCTCTGAAGTCATCATGTGTCACCTCTGAAGTCATCATGTGTCACCTCTGAAGTCATCATGTCTCACCTCTGAAGTCATCATGTCTCACCTCTGAAGTCATCATGTGTCACCTCTGAAGTCATCATGTCTCACCTCTGAAGTCATCATGTCTCACCTCTGAAGTCATCATGTGTCACCTCTGAAGTCATCATGTGTCACCTCTGAAGTCATCATGTCTCACCTCTGAAGTCATCATGTCTCACCTCTGAAGTCATCATGTCTCACCTCTGAAGTCATCATGTCTCACCTCTGAAGTCATCATGTCCTCACCTCTGAAGTCATCATGTGTCACCTCTGAAGTCATCATGTCTCACCTCTGAAGTCATCATGTCGTCACCTCTGAAGTCATCATGTGTCACCTCTGAAGTCATCATGTCTCACCTCTGAAGTCATCATGTGTCACCTCTGAAGTCATCATGTCTCACCTCTGAAGTCATCATGTGTCACCTCTGAAGTCATCATGTCTCACCTCTGAAGTCATCATGTGTCACCTCTGAAGTCATCATGTGTCACCTCTGAAGTCATCATGTCTCACCTCTGAAGTCATCATGTCTCACCTCTGAAGTCATCATGTCTCACCTCTGAAGTCATCATGTGTCACCTCTGAAGTCATCATGTCTCACCTCTGAAGTCACCATGTCTCACCTCTGAAGTCATCATGTGTCACCTCTGAAGTCATCATGTCTCACCTCTGAAGTCATCATGTGTCACCTCTGAAGTCATCATGTCTCACCTCTGAAGTCATCATGTGTCACCTCTGAAGTCATCATGTGCTCACCTCTGAAGTCATCATGTGTCACCTCTGAAGTCATCATGTGTCACCTCTGAAGTCATCATGTCTCACCTCTGAAGTCATCATGTGTCACCTCTGAAGTCATCATGTCTCACCTCTGAAGTCATCATGTGTCACCTCTGAAGTCATCATGTGTCACCTCTGAAGTCATCATGTCTCACCTCTGAAGTCATCATGTGTCACCTCTGAAGTCATCATGTCTCACCTCTGAAGTCATCATGTGTCACCTCTGAAGTCATCATGTGTCACCTCTGAAGTCATCATGTCTCACCTCTGAAGTCATCATGTCTCACCTCTGAAGTCATCATGTCTCACCTCTGAAGTCATCATGTGTCACCTCTGAAGTCATCATGTCCTCACCTCTGAAGTCATCATGTCTCACCTCTGAAGTCATCATGTCTCACCTCTGAAGTCATCATGTCTCACCTCTGAAGTCATCATGTGTCACCTCTGAAGTCATCATGTCTCACCTCTGAAGTCATCATGTGTCACCTCTGAAGTCATCATGTCTCACCTCTGAAGTCATCATGTGTCACCTCTGAAGTCATCATGTGTCACCTCTGAAGTCATCATGTCACCTCTGAAGTCATCATGTGTCACCTCTGAAGTCATCATGTCTCACCTCTGAAGTCATCATGTGTCACCTCTGAAGTCATCATGTGTCACCTCTGAAGTCATCATGTGTCACCTCTGAAGTCATCATGTCTCACCTCTGAAGTCATCATGTGTCACCTCTGAAGTCATCATGTGTCACCTGAAGTCATCATGTGTCACCTCTGAAGTCATCATGTCTCACCTCTGAAGTCATCATGTGTCACCTCTGAAGTCATCATGTGTCACCTCTGAAGTCATCATGTCTCACCTCTGAAGTCATCATGTCTCACCTCTGAAGTCATCATGTCTCACCTCTGAAGTCATCATGTCTCACCTCTGAAGTCATCATGTGTCACCTCTGAAGTCATCATGTCTCACCTCTGAAGTCATCATGTGTCACCTCTGAAGTCATCATGTGTCACCTCTGAAGTCATCATGTGTCACCTCTGAAGTCATCATGTCTCATGTCAGGAGGAGAGGCACGTTCTGACCGGATGTCAGACACCGGGCAGGATGTAGAGTTTTTGTGGTGTGAGAGCAGACAGAGCTCTTCCCTTCTCCCCCCTCTCTGATGTCACCGTCGTTGCTACGCCAGGAATTCTGGGAACTTCTCTGGGACAGATATTCATGTTGAGGAGAGGAGGCAAGGAAAGGAAAGGAGGAGAAAGAGGAAAGGACAGTAGGAAGAGAGGGCTAATAAGTGCAGCTTTTCAATGGACACCATCAGCACAAACCCACTCAGCAGGAAGTTGGGAATGAAGTGAAGAGCGTTTGGTATTTTAGGAGGAAATTGAAAGTCATAGAAAGTGTTAATAAAGCTGTTGTTGTTGTTGTTGTTGTTGTTGTTGTTGTTGTTGTCTGAGACTTTGTGTTTTTGTGATAAAGCTCTTTAGTATTGTGTGTTTTAGATAATGAGCTTTATTTAAACTCAGGGACTTCTTCTATCCTCTCTCCTTCTATCCTCTCTCCTTCTTCTATCCTCTCTCCTTCTTCTATCCTCTCTCCTTCTATCCTCTCTCCTTCTTCTATCCTCTCTCCTTCTTTCCTCTCTCCTTCTATCCTCTCTCCTTCTTCTATCCTCTCTCCTTCTTCTCTCCTCTCTCCTTCTCTCCTCTCTCCTTCTTCTATCCTCTCTCCTTCTTCTATCCTCTCTCCTTCTATCCTCTCTCCTTCTATCCTCTCTCCTTCTTCTATCCTCTCTCCTTCTTTCCTCTCTCCTTCTATCCTCTCTCCTTCTTCTATCCTCTCTCCTTCTTCTATCCTCTCTCCTTCTCTCCTCTCTCCTTCTTCTATCCTCTCTCCTTCTCTCCTCTCTCCTTCTTCTATCCTCTCTCCTTCTATCCTCTCTCCTTCTATCCTCTCTCCTTCTTCTATCCTCTCTCCTTCTTCTATCCTCTCTCCTTGTTCTATCCTCTCTCCTTCTTCCATCCTCTCTCCTTCTTCTATCCTTTCTTCTTCTATCCTCTCTCCTTCTTCTCTCCTTATTCTATCCTCTCTCCTTCTATCCTTTCTCCTTCTATCCTCTCTTCTTCTATCCTCTCTCCTTCTTCTATCCTCTCTCCTTCTTCTATCCTCTCTCCTTCTTCTATCCTCTCTCCTTCTTCTATCCTTTCTTCTTCTATCCTCTCTCCTTCTTCTATCCTCTCTCCTTCTTCTATCCTCTCTCCTTCTATCCTTTCTCCTTCTATCCTCTCTTCTTCTATCCTCTCTCCTTCTTCTATCCTCTCTCCTTCTTCTCTCCTTCTTCTATCCTCTCTCCTTCTTCTCTCCTTCTTCTATCCTCTCTCCTTCTTCTCTCCTTCTTCTATCCTCTCTCCTTCTTCTATCCTCTCTCCTTCTATCCTCTCTCCCCCCCCCCCCCCCTCTGTCATATTTGTAATGCGTTTGCCTGCAGGCCATTCTTCTATAACCTGACCTTGCCACGGAGCGACTGTTGCACATGATTACAGTGATGCAACCACCCTGTGTGTGTGTGTGTGTGTGTGTGTGTGTGTGTGTGTGTGTGTGTGTGTGTGTGTGTGTGTGATTCTATGACTGTGTGTGTGTGTGTGTGTGTGTGTGTGTGTGTGTGTGTGTGTGTGTGTGTGTGTGTGTGTGTGTGTGTGTGTGTGTGTGTGTGTGTGTGTGTGTGTGTGTGTGTGTGTGTGTGTGTGTGTGTGTGTGTTCATATAGCTGCCTCTCAGCCATTCTTGGTATCCGGCTGCAGGCGGTGTGTAACAGCTGCATGGAGAATGTCCTGCTATGAGAGGGAGGGGGCTACACACACACACACACACACACACACACACACACACACACACACACATACACACACACACACACACACACACACACACACACACACACACACACACACACACACACACACACACACACACACACACACACACTGAATGACGGTACATTTTTTGCCTTTCACCAGGGGTAGACATTAAGGGTAAAATGCCACTGGCCCTCCGGGCCGGTGGAATTGTATTATCACTGGCCCCACCATTGTAATCACTGGCCCGGAGCATTCGTCCACCAAAAAAAAAATCGACTAATAATGAAGAAAATTAACACATTTGTTGCAATAGTAGCCTAATGTATGCACTAACTACATTACTACTTGTACTACAACATTTGAATCATCAGTTCTTCCTCATTTTCCTCAATTGTTCAAATTTGGTTTATTAAAAATAATGATATTGTTAAAAAATGTCTGCTATTATGAGTATTATTATTTGTATAATGCACTTTCTGCCTTCCTGTCATTAGGAGTTAGACATGTAATGGCTATGTAATTGATTAGATTAGAACCTTCATTATCCTAAACTGCTGGGACATTTCGCTAATACCTTTATATTGTCTACTCTTCACTTACTTGTCAGCATAGGTCGGCATTGATGTACAGAGCCGACAGAAGACCTTGTTTATATTGGCATCATATTGAGAGGTGCAGTGACGTGTCCTAAAACCAGGAAGTAAGCTGCTGGTTCCCTCGACAGAAAGCAATGGCATTTCTCCACAGGTTTTGGAAAATAGCTGGAAATAAGGTCTGTGGAAAACAAACCTGTTTGATAAATGCACGTTTTGTTCAGCCGGATAATCTCCACATGTCTACCTTACTTTTATAATTTTCGAATCATAAATCTAATCGATAGATTATAAAAAGGTTTTAGGACGCGTCACTGCACCACTAGAAGCCAACTCCATCGATCAAGCTGGCTGAAACTTCCTCTCCCTCTTCTTCTCATGCTCCCTGTCACTCTTCTTTAACTCCTCCGGTGACTTTCTTTTATTTGAAGATTGTTTTTTGCCCGGCTACCGCTGCTATTAAAAACATTTTGGCGAATGGTTAGGTGGCGCGATAGTCTGTGGTGAAGGAGCGCGCTCCCGCTCACGGGAGCCTGCTCGCGCTGTGCTCCGCAGCAAACAGCTGTTTGCTTTTCACCCAACAACGACAACCGACTCACGGAATGCTTTGTTGTAGCGTTGATAAACGAAACAATTTAACTAAATTGCTAGTCAAAATACCAATACCACAGGACATTTTTTTGAAAGCAATATTTTTAGTGGCCCGAGCGGGCAAGTGGAAAGTACGTTATGCTGGCCCGGGGTGTCTAAATAGTGCTTCCGGGCCAGCGGGCCATTTATAATGTCGAGCCCTGCTTTCACCCTCTTTAGTTTTCGGGGTATTTTTGTCTGGTACAGAAAGGAGAGGAAAGTAGACTAAGACTGCACAATTAATAGTTTTTTCTATCAAAATGGGATTTCTTTTTATGCATCCCATCATATACCGAATGTCAAACTTGTAATTGAATCCACTCAACAAGCGGCTACTCTTTAGCTCATGTGTAGGGGGCGCTATAAAGTCATTTAGCTTGCACCGATAACGAGATATCATGATATTATAACTATAAGTACGGCCAAACATCTCCAGGTTATTAAGCACGTTACGGACCTCTGCAAACAGGATAACTGTTTGCAGAGAGAGCAGGATCAGTCTAGTAGACATGATGTGTGTGTGTGTGTGTGTGTGTCTGATTCAAACCCACAGAGCTTTATTTAAACAGTCCAGAAGCAGCCACAGCTCCCAGCTGTCGGGATATTTCCGTCCTCTGATGTCACCGTCGTTGCTACGCCAGGAATTCTGGGAACTTCTCTGGGACAGATATTCATGTTGAGGAGAGGAGAGGGGGCAAGGAAAGGAAAGGAGGAGAAAGAGGAAAGGAAAGTAGGAAGACAGGGCTAATAAGTTCAGCTTTTCAACACATTGACAGACAATATTAACACTGTCTTCAAAGACAAAACCACTCAGCAGGAAGTGGGTAATGAAGTGTACAGTGTTTGATATCTTAGAAGGAAATTGTAGCTTGAACTTGAGGTAAACCCTTAAATGTGTATCTCTTGATCTCATCATTTCAGTACAAGGACAGAAATTGAATTATTTTGTAATGTTTCAATGTCAGGCAATCCGACTCTTTCCTAGATGGAAAACATTTCAATCCAGGAAAAAGCCTTAACCTTCAAATCTCACTGTCTCTCCCCCTCCTCACAATTGGCAGCTGTTGCACTGCAGACGAATCATGTGTGTGTGTGTGTGTGTGTTTGATTGAGAGGAGTGTGTGTGTGTGTGTGTGACAGAGAAAGTGGGTTAGAGCAAAGTTAAGGGGTCATGAGAGTTTTGTATATGAATACATCTCTCTCTGTGGAGGCACATTAGAGGAATCTTCTCTCCTTAAAAGTGACTCTTACATGCTTTATTATTTAACAAATGTATTTCCTTTGTGCAAAAGAGATCAGAATGGATTTGTATCGAGTTGAACAGTTTTAAAATGTAAATCTGGTGCTCACCAACATTTTAACAGATTACCATAAGTGGTGCAGGTCTTAAAGAGGCTGTGAGTGAGTCACGGCTGTGCATCTTTAGAAACGTGCGTGTGTCAAATACTTGTGTGTTTTAAATGTGTGAAGGAAACTATGTCACAGTACGTGTGTGTGTGTGTGTGTGTGTGTGTGTGTGTGTGTGTGTGTGTGTGTGTGTGATTTAAGTGACATAATTGACACACAGAATCTACAGCCATAGTGTGTGTGTGTGTGTGTGTGTGTGTGTGTGTGTATGTTAAAGGGGGGTGGGTGAAGTTCCTAAAATAACCTCAACTGTTGTCACCCCTCCTCTCCTCTCCCCAACACCAAGCAAGAGGCAGGTCAACACACACACACACACACACACACACACACACACACACACACACACACACACACACACACACACACACACACACACACACACACCCATCTGTCACCATATCCCACATGTGAGCAGCAGTGTGTTTGCAGCGTTGGACAGAACGACGACCACTCGCTCGCTGTTTTAGCTGCAGACAAACTTTAACTTGAATTATATTTTAGCTCGTAACTTTTTCAGAAAGATAATTGGACTTCAAGGATTCAGATTCTTCAATTTGGAATATCTTCCAGGTTAAATATTGAACTTGTTTGAGACTGTCTACGGGTGTGAAAAGGTAAGGAACCTGCTGAGTGCTGGCTGTCTAGATTTAAGAAAGTATACATGATGGGGGTGTGTGTGTGTGTGTGTGTGTGTGTGTGTGTGTGTGTGTGTGTGTGTGTGTGTGTGTGTGTGTGTGTGTGTGTGTGTGTGTGTGTGTGTGTGTTCACAGCTTTTAAAACTAAGTGTGGTGAGGTTTCTGCAAGTGTGTTCTTCAAGCTTTGTTGTACAATGTTAAAACATGCTTTTCCCAAAGTGGTGTTCGGTACATTCACGTCTTTTAAATATTTGATTAGAGAAATCAGAATTACTTTTATAAATCTGATTCGACAGTGTTTTGCTGCTGTTGTGTGACCTCCTAACGCAAAGTGCAAGTGCATGTTATATATTCCTTAAGTCAAGAAACGTAAATTATAAAGCAAATGAAATGTTCTTACAAATAAGTGGATTTTGGGGAAAAGTTATTTTTGTGTGTAGAGTTGCATTCATACATTCTGAACCTGCCTTTCCTCAAATACTGCAAGTTTTCCACCATAAAAGAAATGGAATTAAGACTTAGTTAAAATATGGTTTCAAGCAGAAGAGAATGATTGTATTGATTATACAGCTTTGTAAACAACCACAGAAGAAGAAACAGGAACACCAGCAGCTCCTTCTTGATCATCTCCCTCCTGTTTCTCCGGGATCTGAACCTGCCTGAGCTTCAGCCCTTAAAGTAGAGACACTACATACTGATATACACCTGAACATCAGCAGGAGAGGACTCTTTAAAGTAGAGACACTACATACTGATCTACACCTGAACATCAGCAAGAGAGGACTCTTTAAAGTAGAGACACTACATACTGATATACACCTGAACATCAGCAGGAGAGGACTCTTTAAAGTAGAGACACTACATACTGATATACACCTGAACATCAGCAGGAGAGGACTCTTTAAAGTAGAGACACTACATACTGATATACACCTGAACATCAGCAGGAGAGGACTCTTTAAAGTAGAGACACTACATACTGATATACACCTGAACATCAGCAGGAGAGGACTCTTTAAGTAGAGACACTACATACTGATATACACCTGAACATCAGCAGGAGAGGACTCTTTAAAGTAGAGACACTACATACTGATATACACCTGAACATCAGCAGGAGAGGACTCTTTAAAGTAGAGACACTACATACTGATATACACCTGAACATCAGCAGGAGAGGACTCTTTAAAGTAGAGACACTACATACTGATATACACCTGAACATCAGCAGGAGAGGACTCTTTAAAGTAGAGACACTACATACTGATATACACCTGAACATCAGCAGGAGAGGACTCTTTAAAGTAGAGACACTACATACTGATATACACCTGAACATCAGCAGGAGAGGACTCTTTAAAGTAGAGACACTACATACTGATATACACCTGAACATCAGCAGGAGAGGACTCTTTAAAGTAGAGACACTACATACTGATATACACCTGAACATCAGCAGGAGAGGACTCTTTAAAGTAGAGACACTACATACTGATATACACCTGAACATCAGCAGGAGAGGACTCTTTAAAGTAGAGACACTACATACTGATATACACCTGAACATCAGCAGGAGAGGACTCTTTAAAGTAGAGACACTACATACTGATATACACCTGAACATCAGCAGGAGAGGACTCTTTAAAGTAGAGACACTACATACTGATATACACCTGAACATCAGCAGGAGAGGACTCTTTAAAGTAGAGACACTACATACTGATATACACCTGAACATCAGCAGGAGAGGACTCTTTAAAGTAGAGACACTACATACTGATATACACCTGAACATCAGCAGGAGAGGACTCTTTAAAGTAGAGACACTACATACTGATATACACCTGAACATCAGCAGGAGAGGACTCTTTAAAGTAGAGACACTACATACTGATATACACCTGAACATCAGCAGGAGAGGACTCTTTAAAGTAGAGACACTACATACTGATATACACCTGAACATCAGCAGGAGAGGACTCTTTAAAGTAGAGACACTACATACTGATATACACCTGAACATCAGCAGGAGAGGACTCTTTAAAGTAGAGACACTACATACTGATATACACCTGAACATCAGCAGGAGAGGACTCTTTAAAGTAGAGACACTACATACTGATATACACCTGAACATCAGCAGGAGAGGACTCTTTAAAGTAGAGACACTACATACTGATATACACCTGAACATCAGCAGGAGAGGACTCTTTAAAGTAGAGACACTACATACTGATATACACCTGAACATCAGCAGGAGAGGACTCTTTAAAGTAGAGACACTACATACTGATATACACCTGAACATCAGCAGGAGAGGACTCTTTAAAGTAGAGACACTACATACTGATATACACCTGAACATCAGCAGGAGAGGACTCTTTAAAGTAGAGACACTACATACTGATATACACCTGAACATCAGCAGGAGAGGACTCTTTAAAGTAGAGACACTACATACTGATATACACCTGAACATCAGCAGGAGAGGACTCTTTAAAGTAGAGACACTACATACTGATATACACCTGAACATCAGCAGGAGAGGACTCTTTAAAGTAGAGACACTACATACTGATATACACCCTGAACATCAGCAGGAGAGGACTCTTTAAAGTAGAGACACTACATACTGATATACACCTGAACATCAGCAGGAGAGGACTCTTTAAAGTAGAGACACTACATACTGATATACACCTGAACATCAGCAGGAGAGGACTCTTTAAAGTAGAGACACTACATACTGATATACACCTGAACATCAGCAGGAGAGGACTCTTTAAAGTAGAGACACTACATACTGATATACACCTGAACATCAGCAGGAGAGGACTCTTTAAAGTAGAGACACTACATACTGATATACACCTGAACATCAGCAGGAGAGGACTCTTTAAAGTAGAGACACTACATACTGATATACACCTGAACATCAGCAGGAGAGGACTCTTTAAAGTAGAGACACTACATACTGATATACACCTGAACATCAGCAGGAGAGGACTCTTTAAAGTAGAGACACTACATACTGATATACACCTGAACATCAGCAGGAGAGGACTCTTTAAAGTAGAGACACTACATACTGATATACACCTGAACATCAGCAGGAGAGGACTCTTTAAAGTAGAGACACTACATACTGATATACACCTGAACATCAGCAGGAGAGGACTCTTTAAAGTAGAGACACTACATACTGATATACACCTGAACATCAGCATGGAGAGGACTCTTTAAAGTAGAGACACTACATACTGATATACACCTGAACATCAGCAGGAGAGGACTCTTTAAAGTAGAGACACTACATACTGATATACACCTGAACATCAGCAGGAGAGGACTCTTTAAAGTAGAGACACTACATACTGATATACACCTGAACATCAGCAGGAGAGGACTCTTTAAAGTAGAGACACTACATACTGATATACACCTGAACATCAGCAGGAGAGGACTCTTTAAAGTAGAGACACTACATACTGATATACACCTGAACATCAGCAGGAGAGGACTCTTTAAAGTAGAGACACTACATACTGATATACACCTGAACATCAGCAGGAGAGGACTCTTTAAAGTAGAGACACTACATACTGATATACACCTGAACATCAGCAGGAGAGGACTCTTTAAAGTAGAGACACTACATACTGATATACACCTGAACATCAGCAGGAGAGGACTCTTTAAAGTAGAGACACTACATACTGATATACACCTGAACATCAGCAGGAGAGGACTCTTTAAAGTAGAGACACTACATACTGATATACACCTGAACATCAGCAGGAGAGGACTCTTTAAAGTAGAGACACTACATACTGATATACACCTGAACATCAGCAGGAGAGGACTCTTTAAAGTAGAGACACTACATACTGATATACACCTGAACATCAGCAGGAGAGGACTCTTTAAAGTAGAGACACTACATACTGATATACACCTGAACATCAGCAGGAGAGGACTCTTTAAAGTAGAGACACTACATACTGATATACACCTGAACATCAGCAGGAGAGGACTCTTTAAAGTAGAGACACTACATACTGATATACACCTGAACATCAGCAGGAGAGGACTCTTTAAAGTAGAGACACTACATACTGATATACACCTGAACATCAGCAGGAGAGGACTCTTTAAAGTAGAGACACTACATACTGATATACACCTGAACATCAGCAGGAGAGGACTCTTTAAAGTAGAGACACTACATACTGATATACACCTGAACATCAGCAGGAGAGGACTCTTTAAAGTAGAGACACTACATACTGATATACACCTGAACATCAGCAGGAGAGGACTCTTTAAAGTAGAGACACTACATACTGATATACACCTGAACATCAGCAGGAGAGGACTCTTTAAAGTAGAGACACTACATACTGATATACACCTGAACATCAGCAGGAGAGGACTCTTTAAAGTAGAGACACTACATACTGATATACACCTGAACATCAGCAGGAGAGGACTCTTTAAAGTAGAGACACTACATACTGATATACACCTGAACATCAGCAGGAGAGGACTCTTTAAAGTAGAGACACTACATACTGATATACACCTGAACATCAGCAGGAGAGGACTCTTTAAAGTAGAGACACTACATACTGATATACACCTGAACATCAGCAGGAGAGGACTCTTTAAAGTAGAGACACTACATACTGATATACACCTGAACATCAGCAGGAGAGGACTCTTTAAAGTAGAGACACTACATACTGATATACACCTGAACATCAGCAGGAGAGGACTCTTTAAAGTAGAGACACTACATACTGATATACACCTGAACATCAGCAGGAGAGGACTCTTTAAAGTAGAGACACTACATACTGATATACACCTGAACATCAGCAGGAGAGGACTCTTTAAAGTAGAGACACTACATACTGATATACACCTGAACATCAGCAGGAGAGGACTCTTTAAAGTAGAGACACTACATACTGATATACACCTGAACATCAGCAGGAGAGGACTCTTTAAAGTAGAGACACTACATACTGATATACACCTGAACATCAGCAGGAGAGGACTCTTTAAAGTAGAGACACTACATACTGATATACACCTGAACATCAGCAGGAGAGGACTCTTTAAAGTAGAGACACTACATACTGATATACACCTGAACATCAGCAGGAGCGGACTCTTTAAAGTAGAGACACTACATACTGATATACACCTGAACATCAGCAGGAGAGGACTCTTTAAAGTAGAGACACTACATACTGATATATACCTGAACATCAGCAGAAGAGGACTCTTTAAAGTAGAGACACTACATACTGATATACACCTGAACACCAGCAGGAGAGGACTCTTTAAAGTAGAGACACTACATACTGATATACACCTGAACATCAGCAGGAGAGAGGACTCTTTAAAGTAGAGACACTACATACTGATATACACCTGAACATCAGTAGGAGAGGACTCTTTAAAGTAGAGACGCTACATACTGATATACACCTGAACATCAGCAGGAGAGGACTCTTTAAAGTAGAGACACTACATACTGATATACACCTGAACATCAGCAGGAGAGGACTCTTTAAAGTAGAGACACTACATACTGATATACACCTGAACATCAGCAGGAGAGGACTCTTTAAAGTAGAGACACTACATACTGATATACACCTGAACATCAGCAGGAGAGGACTCTTTAAAGTAGAGACACTACACACTGATATACACCTGAACATCAGCAGGAGAGGACTCTTTAAAGTAGAGACACTACATACTGATATACACCTGAACATCAGCAGGAGAGGACTCTTTAAAGTAGAGACACTACATACTGATATACACCTGAACATCAGCAGGAGAGGACTCTTTAAAGTAGAGACACTACATACTAATATACCCCTGAAGATCAGCAGGAGAGGACTCTTTAAAGTAGAGACACTACATACTGATATACACCTGAACATCAGCAGGAGAGGACTCTTTAAAGTAGAGACACTACATACTGATATACACCTGAACATCAGCAGGAGAGGACTCTTTAAAGTAGAGACACTACATACTGATATACACCTGAACATCAGCAGGAGAGGACTCTTTAAAGTAGAGACACTACATACTGATATACACCTGAACATCAGCAGGAGCGGACTCTTTAAAGTAGAGACACTACATACTGATATACACCTGAACATCAGCAGGAGAGGACTCTTTAAAGTAGAGACACTACATACTGATATATACCTGAACATCAGCAGAAGAGGACTCTTTAAAGTAGAGACACTACATACTGATATACACCTGAACACCAGCAGGAGAGGACTCTTTAAAGTAGAGACACTACATACTGATATACACCTGAACATCAGCAGGAGAGAGGACTATTTAAAGTAGAGACACTACATACTGATATACACCTGAACATCAGTAGGAGAGGACTCTTTAAAGTAGAGACACTACATACTGATATGCACCTGAACATCAGCAGGAGAGGACTCTTTAAAGTAGAGACACTACATACTGATATACACCTGAACATCAGCAGGAGAGGACTCTTTAAAGTAGAGACACTACATACTGATATACTCCTGAACATCAGCAGGAGAGGACTCTTTAAAGTAGAGACACTACATACTGATATACACCTGAACATCAGCAGGAGAGGACTCTTTAAAGTAGAGACACTACATACTGATATACACCTGAACATCAGCAGGAGAGGACTCTTTAAAGTAGAGACACTACATACTGATATTCACCTGAACATCAGCAGGAGAGGACTCTTTAAAGTAGAGACACCACACACTGATATACACCTGAACATCAGCAGGAGAGGACTCTTTAAAGTAGAGACACTACATACTGATATACACCTGAACATCAGCAGGAGAGGACTCTTTAAAGTAGAGACACTACATACTGATATACACCTGAACATCAGCAGGAGAGGACTCTTTAAAGTAGAGACACCACACACTGATATACACCTGAACATCAGCAGGAGAGGACTCTTTAAAGTAGAGACACTACATACTGATATACACCTGAACATCAGCAGGAGAGGACTCTTTAAAGTAGAGACACTACATACTGATATACACCTGAACATCAGCAGGAGAGGACTCTTTAAAGTAGAGACACTACATACTGATATACACCTGAACATCAGCAGGAGAGGACTCTTTAAAGTAGAGACACTACATACTGATATACACCTGAACATCAGCAGGAGAGGACTCTTTAAAGTAGAGACACCACACACTGATATACACCTGAACATCAGCAGGAGAGGACTCTTTAAAGTAGAGACACTACATACTGATATACACCTGAACATCAGCAGGAGAGGACTCTTTAATGTAGAGACACTACATACTGATATACACCTGAACATCAGCTGGAGAGGACTCTTTAAAGTAGAGACACTACATACTGATATACACCTGAACATCAGCAGGAGAGGACTCTTTAAAGTAGAGACACTACATACTGATATACACCTGAACATCAGCAGGAGAGGACTCTTTAAAGTAGAGACACTACATACTGATATACACCTGAACATCAGCAGGAGAGGACTCTTTAAAGTAGAGACACTACATACTGATATACACCTGAACATCAGCAGGAGAGGACTCTTTAAAGTAGAGACACTACATACTGATATACACCTGAACATCAGCAGGAGAGGACTCTTTAAAGTAGAGACACCACACACTGATATACACCTGGACATCAGCAGGAGAGGACTCTTTAAAGTAGAGACACTACATACTGATATACACCTGAACATCAGCAGGAGAGGACTCTTTAAAGTAGAGACACTACACACTGATATACACCTGAACATGAGCGTAATATGTCCTCTTTTAAAACCTTCAACAATTTGTAATCCCTTTAAAACAGCTGAAAACCTTTTCAGTACTTTGGAAACAAACTTTGTCCTGTGTAGCACAGCAGCTCACGGGAACACACACACACACACACACACACACACACACACACACACACACACACACACACACACACACACACACACACACACACACACACACACACACACACACACACACACACACACACACACACAGCTTCATTCACAGCCGGAGACTCTTGTATCTGTACATGTGGTTGCAGCATGAGTTTCTCTTTGCTTCCAACAGAGTTCAAGTTGCCTAAATGTCCGGCAGCACATTCCGACCGTGAACGAAACCTCATACGAGAAAAACCTCCACAGCTCGAAGTCCTTTTGCAGAAGCTACACCACTTTGAAGAAAATAACTGTAACAAGTCTTCAGAGGTGGGAAGTATTGGAGTACAAATACTTTGTTACTGTACTTAAAGGGGACCTATCATGCAAAATGCACTTTGTGATGTCTTTTATACATCACCATGTGTCCCCGGGGCGTCGGGGAACTCACGCAGCGTCAGAAAATAAAACCCTCTCTCTTTTCCTCCGTACCCAAATCTTTTCAAAACGGGTGTACAACGAGCGGATACAGATTCCATCCGAACTGACGTCAAATCGGCAGCGGACCCACAGAAAGTTGCTATCAGAAACAATGCCCGACGTGTTTTGGTTGTAATCTCGTCTTTGTTTACATTAGCAAGCCTCGCTAACACTCAGAGCTAACCTGTACTGGAGAGCACATGTGTTTAAAAAGCAGGAAATTAAAAAAGGAACTCACCTTGTGATAAACCCGCAAGAGAAAAAGCATTTGAGCTCCATACTGTTTCAGAAATAATCTTTGATGTGGTTTAGAACAGAATGACGTTTTATCACCGCAGAATTTAACTTTATCTCCGGTAGAATTCTGATCAGGCATTAGCTCCGCCTCCTTTTTTTTTTTTCAAGCTAAGGACCCAAAATCCGCGTTTCTCTAACAGGGCTGCAACAGAGGGGTTTGAGCAGTATGAGGCACGGCTACAACGGGTGATCTGTTTGGTATTTTGAAAAAAAACTTCACAGACATGTTTTGTATAGGTATAGCCCTACAATATATGTTTCAAATATAGCATAATAGGTCCACTTTAAGTACATGTTTCTGGTATCAGTACTTTACTCCACTTCTTATTTTTCTGACTTTTTACTTTGACTTCTCTCATGTTGAACACAAATACCTGTACTTTCTACTTCTTACATGTTGAACACAAATACCTGTACTTTCTACTTCTTACATGTTGAACACAAATACCTGTACTTTCTACTTCTTACATGTTGAACACAAATACCTGTACTTTCTACTTCTTACATGTTGAACACAAATACCTGTACTTTCTACTTCTTACATGTTGAACACAAATACCTGTACTTTCTACTTCTTACATGTTGAACACAAATACCTGTACTTTCTACTTCGTACAATGTTGAACCCAAATACCTGTACTTTCTACTTCTTACATGTTGAACCCAAATACCTGTACTTTCTACTTCTTACATGTTGAACTCAAATACCTGTACTTTCTACTTCTCACATGTTGAACACAAATACCTGTACTTTCTACTTCTTACATGTTGAACCCAAATACCTGTACTTTCTACTTCTTACATGTTGAACCCAAATACCTGTACTTTCTACTTCTTACATGTTGAACCCAAATACCTGTACTTTCTACTTCTTACATGTTGAACTCAAATACCTGTACTTTCTACTTCTTACATGTTGAACACAAATACCTGTACTTTCTACTTCTTACATGTTGAACTCAAATACCTGTACTTTCTACTTCTTACATGTTGAACCCAAATACCTGTACTTTCTACTTCTCACATGTTGAACCCAAATACCTGTACTTTCTACTTCTTACATGTTGAACCCAAATACCTGTACTTTCTACTTCTCTCATGTTGAACCCAAATACCTGTACTTTCTACTTCTTACATGTTGAACCCAAATACCTGAACTTTCTACTTCTCTCATTTCCCAAACAGCTGGTTCCTTTAGTCTGAATGTGTGTTTGGTGGCGTGATCATTATTCTTTAGAGTCATTGCGTGCCTATTGATTTGAACACGATCCGTGTATCCATCATTTCCTGGTCTTCTCTAAAGAAGAGGGACCAATGGAAACGTTGTCATGTTGCCGTTGTTCAGCATGGAAACATTCATTAGCTAACAATGACATTATTGTTCTATTAATATAAAGGGAGGTCAGGTACTCTTTAAAGCAGCTGCTAGTTATGGGTACTTTTTGCTGAAGTACACTTCAAAGCCTCTTTTCTTTGACTTGAGTAAAGAAGTTTAGTCAGTACTTCTACTTTCACCAGAGTATTTTTAAACACGAGTATCTGTACTTCTACTTGAGTAAAGGATGTGTGTACTTCTACTTGAGTAAAGGATGTGTGTACTTCTACTTGAGTAAAGGATGTGTGTACTTCTACTTGAGTAAAGGATGTGTGTACTTCTACTTGAGTAAAGGATGTGTGTACTTTTGCCATATCTGTATGACAGATGTGAAGATTTCAAGCTTCACACAGCAGTACTTTTCTATTTATAATATGACAAATCAAATCGAACAATAATGTACTAAATAATAATAATGTATAATAAAACACATTTGTCTTCGGGGGCTTTAGATTTGGCACAGATTAACCAACAGTGTAAAAAAACATGCATTGATAGTTTGATCCAGCATTTCATAACATAAAATTACGGGTTATATTATATTGTACAAGAACAATTAGTAAATGATGTGTATAGTTTATTCAATACTTCTACTTTTACCAGGGTATTTTTAAACACGAGTATCTGTACTTCTACTTGAGTAAAGGATGTGCTTTTGCCATCTCTGCAAGTCTTTGTATCGCAGCAATGGGTCTCGGTCATCTTTGAAGCCGCTTAATTTAAATACTCCAGGGGGAGAAGGAGCGCAGAGTATTTGATCTCCAAGGTAAAACACGCAGGAGCTGAAGGTTATTAGATCGAATGGTTTCAGACGAGGAGAATCTGTCTCAGCCGGTTTGGAGGCGTTCGCTCTGAAGCCCTTGATGTCTGCGGTGATTCGGGTGAGCTCAGATTGGAGCTGAAGTCTGAGTCCACTTGCTTCAGATTGATTTCAGGCAATTAGAAACCCTGCTGGATGTATGGAGTCTGTGATTGACAGCTCATGTCTTCGCTCTACGTGACCGGGGTGCGAGAAAATGTTTGATATTGAAAGATCAAGTGTGGAGGCCTATTATAGAGATGTGTGATTCTAAATATGTTATCAATTTCTACTTTCTATCATGCACACACACACACACACACACACACACACACACACACACACACACACACACACACACACACACACACACACACACACACACACACACACACACACACACACACACACACACACACACACACCAGAGTCTCATTAGTGTCTTGCAGTCTGACCGGACTGAATATCTTCTAACAAATGACTTCAGATGTGAACGACAGACTTGTTGTTAATTCAATCAGAAGGTTGAGTGCTGAGTGTGTGTGTGTGTGTGTGTGTGTGTGTGTGAGAGTGTGTGTGTCAGCATATAAAAGCTGATTGTGAATCATTGAAGCATCTGAAAGACATCTGTGACATTTTCACCGCTGTTTTGTAGCGACGTGACATCGCTTTGAGGACGAAATCGAGTGTGTGTGTGCTTTGTTTTGCATGTTTTTCTGTATGTTTTGTAAGTATGCCTACAGTACATACAACATGTCTATGATATGTGTGTTTTCTTGGAGAGTGTGTGAACTGCACTCCTTCCTCTTGAGGCCGTTCTTGATCTCCCGGCGGAGTGTTTCTGAGGAGTGTGTGTGATGAAACACACTCCTCCTGATATCATAATTGAGAACGATGTGATGAACTCTCAGTGAAGTCTTCAGGGAAGCACAAACATCTACCAATATGAGCCACTCTCAGGCGGGGATTCTCTTCAGTTTAGTTTTAATCCCTGCTCTGGAAAACAGAAACCTCACCTAAAGCAATAAACCAGCACTTTTTTCTTATCTTGATTTAAAGAAGTCAGGGTAAGGGTCAGTGAGAGGTACAGGTAGATGAGATGAACACATATTTCATTATAGTTGCATTTGATTTAACAACTTGAGAAAAAAGGCAGATGGGACCAAAGATTATATTTCAGTCAGACAACTCACGTGCTTCTTTAACAAGTTTATTAAAAGCAGCATCAGAGGTCGCGTTAACCGAATATTTTCCGTCTATGACGTTTTTTTTTTAACAATGATGGAAAAATCTGAAAGCAGTCCGTCGTTTTGACGGATTAGAATAAACTCAGAACAGCACCAAAGTTTCCCCGCAGCGGGGCTCCGGTGTTAGGCCGTGTTATTATGCATGCCTATGATATATGATGGTCATTTGCAACAAGGACACCTTACAGAGGATAATTAAAAACAAGCAACAAAGAAGGTCAAACAGTAATTCGAGACTTAAAAAACAAAGTCTTAACAACAATCAGTTTAGAGGAATTATGATATAGAATATGCTAGTTTAAAAAGGTGGGTTTTCAGGCAGGATTTGAAGGTTGAGAGAGTAATAATGATATCGTTTCCAAACCTAACTTTGCCGAACAGATCATTGAAATGTCTGTGAGTACAAGCTTTCCGCTGCGCTCCCGCGAGGTGCAGTGGGCATGCATAACACGGCGCTAACAGTTCTCCCCCAATCTCAACAGATTTTGACGGAAATGTCACGATCCTGTCCGTCAAAATGACGGGCAGCGAAAAAGTCTAGCGCAACCTCTGAGCAGCAAATAGTTGAGTTTGGCGTCTAGGCTCGGGCCTCATCACTCCACAGATATACAAAGCACGATGAGTGATGATTAAATAACGAACCCCCGAGCCTACAGGTGGAAGCTGGGGGGGTGGTGGGGCAGGCGAGCAGCAGCGACGCAGAAACAAGCAATGCATGGAGAGAGATCTGCAGGTTCAATAGAGCAGCATATTAAGGAGACTCTGTTTGGTTGCTTGTAGAGTGGCACGGGGCGTTGACTGCCTGAACTAGCTCGCAGGCGTCGCCCCATGTATGACATGAGATTAAGCAACGGTTTGCAACTCAAATCAAGGAGGTATACAAAGTGCATAGGCAGCATTCATGATTCTACAAAGAGACCTTTTATCACATACGTTTTGGAAATCAGTAACAGAAACTTGGCAGAGAGGAGATACCTGTTCTGACATCTGTGCCCAAAAATAGAAAATTCTCTTTTCTGAACGTATCACAGGTTTATGATGAATTATGTAAACTGGCCTGAGTGCTGCTGACCTGAAGACTGCACTCTGTGACACTCAGGACCAATTCCAAACCAACCCATTCACCCTCAGACAGAGTGAACTTGGTCTGTAGTCTAATATTACTTATTTAAGGTGGAGGGTTCATGACGGACTCTTCACGAGATGTAGATCAATCAGCATCTCTCGGATGAAAGATTATGAATAATAACTATAATAAAGAATCTTTAGTGGCGCCTTTTGTTTTTAAATCCTATGTTTATGAGCTGTTGCAAATATATAGAACTTCACAATCAAGTGCACATCTCTGCCCAGAATCAGACTCGAGGTGAAAACATAAACAACATAAGAAAATAAGATGTGAGACAAGGTCAGAAATATAACAATTCTAAAAAGGAAATATAAAAAAGAAACAATTTAGCATTAGAAAATAATACAGACAAGTATTTACACCAAAAATAACGTATTACAATTAATCTATACGATACAATAAAGTACAGAATCTATATATATTTATAGAGCACTTTAGACCTCCAGACCAAAGTGCTCTACAGGCAAATAAACAAATCAAAACGTACACAAAGTAACACAGCTCAGCTCACACACCATGACACAAGTACAAGTCAAAACAATAGACCATTTAAAAGCAATAAAAGCAACGCTCTAAAAGATGTTAATACGCTAAGGAGAAGAGGTGGGTTTTAAGAAGCGATTTAAAATCAGGCAGTGTGGGAGGAGCCTGTCTGATGTGCAGGGGCAGATCGTTCCACAGTGTGGGAGGAGCCTGTCTGATGTGCAGGGGCAGATCGTTCTACAGTGTGGGAGGAGCCTGTCTGATGTGCAGGGGCAGATCGTTCCACAGTGTGGGAGGAGCCTGTCTGATGTGCAGGGGCAGATCGTTCCACAGTGTGGGAGGAGCCTGTCTGATGTGCAGGGGCAGATCGTTCCACAGTGTGGGAGGGACCTGTCTGATGTGCAGGGGCAGATTGTTCCACAGTGTGGGAGGAGCCTGTCTGATGTGCAGGGGCAGATCGTTCCACAGTGTGGGAGGAGCCTGTCTGATGTGCAGGGGCAGATCGTTCCACAGTGTGGGAGGAGCCTGTCTGATGTGCAGGGGCAGATCGTTCCACAGTGTGGGAGGAGCCTGTCTGATGTGCAGGGGCAGATCGTTCCACAGTGTGGGAGGGACCTGTCTGATGTGCAGGGGCAGATCGTTCCACAGTGTGGGAGGAGCCTGTCTGATGTGCAGGGGCAGATCGTCCCACAGTGTGGGAGGAGCCTGTCTGATGTGCAGGGGCAGATCGTTCCACAGTGTGGGGACCTGTCTGATGTGCAGGGGCAGAACGTTCCACAGTGTGGAGGCCTGTCTGATGTGCAGGGGCAGATCGTTCCACAGTGTGGAGGCCTGTCTGATGTGCAGGGGCAGAACGTTTCACAGTGTGGGAGGAGCCTGTCTGATGTGCAGGGGCAGATTGTTCCACAGTGTGGAGGCCTGTCTGATGTGCAGGGGCAGATCGTTCCACAGTGTGGGAGCCGCTACAGAGAAGCAACGGCCCCCTCTGAGCTTTGACTTGGTTCTGGGCACATTCAGGAGGATCAGCTGACCTGAGAGGGCGGTTGGGCGTGTAGGGGTGGAGCAGCTCAGAAAGATATGGTGGGGTCATGCCATTTAGGGATTTAAAAGTCAATTTTGAAATGAATCCTAAAATGTATTGGCAGCCAGTGGAGCGAAGCCAAAATGGGGGAAATGTGGTCATATTTCCGTGTGCCAGTTAAAAGCCTTGCTGCGGCATTTTGCACCCGCTGCAGGCGAGCGAGGGAGGACCCACTGACCCCCATGTAGAGAGAGTTACAGTAATCCAGCCGAGTGGGGACAAATGCGTGGATTACTGTCTCAAACTGCTGTCTGGAGAGAAAAGGTGTTACTTAGGCTAGCTGCCTCAGGAGATAAAAGCTTGTTTTTACCACAAATGTAATCTGACTCTCAAGTTGTTGTTCACGGTCCATTTTAATGGCAAGGTTCGTAACGGTGGGCTTGGTGTACTGAGCCAGGGAACCCAGGTCTACAGAAGTGGTGCCACCAAAAACCATTACTTCTGTTTCTCCTTCATTCAGTTTTAGGAAGTTGCACTTTATGTCCTCTAGACACTTTAGCAGTGGGCTAATTGAGTAACCCTCCTTCTTTTTTAGTGGGACATAAATCTGGCTATCATCAGCATAGCAGTGGAATGCGATGCCGTGCTTTCTAAATATGGACCCAAGAGGGACCAAATAGAGGGAGAGTAGCAAGGGGCCTAATACTGAGCCCAGTGGGGCCCCATACAGGAGTGGAGCAGAGGATGACTCTGAGTCACCAAGGCTGTCAGAGAAAGTTCTGTCCTTCAGATATGACCTGAACCATTCCAGGGCTTTCCCCTCAATGCCCACCCACTGCTCCAAGCGAGAGATCAGGATGTCATGGTCGACTGTATCCAAAGCAGCAGTTAAATCAATAAGTAGAAGCACAACGCCAGAGTCAGTAGATAAAAGGATGTCATTAAATGTGTGCAGACATGTGAAACTTAATGTAGCAAACCCTCAACATGGACGCGCTACCAGTGTGCAGGTGGGTAGGGGGAGGATGTAGGGGTTGGTTTGGAATTGGACCATTTAGTCCAGAGTTTGATAAAATCTGACACCAAGACCCCAGCCAGGTGTTCTGACACTCTGATCACCTGCATACTGAACCCTGCTCTCACACAGAAGTCATGGATCTGTGTATCTGAGCATCACACTCAGATAAGATAAGAACTACTTTATTGATCCCAATGAGGGAAATGTTTGCGTTGCAGCAGCATAAAAGACA